>CM077306.1:76685000-77107500 GCA_039655065.1 Glossophaga mutica
TTTCTTTGTTTCCCGAAGGTCGTGTTTTGAAGATTAAGCCATCTGCTTGTGCCACCCGAAACTCTTCCTGATTCTTTACCACTCCTGCTCCATTTTCTTCCTTCTCTCCTTCTATTGCTATAACAATTTTGCAAGGACTTTTAAGAACCACACGGACAACCAATTCTCCATCCTGGCCTCATAGTTTTTAGAACTTCTGTCTCCTGATAGTCATTTCATCCATGAACTCATCTGTGATTTTTTCCATCACTAGCACCTGCGTTATTTCCAAAATCTTAATTTAGTTGTTGTTCTTTCCACCATCTCCTATATTTTAGCTTACTTAATGTATTACATTTACAAAGGCATTGTTTCCTTTCAAAAACATCAATTCACTAACCAAATAAGTCACCCTTTCCCTTTATCTTTAACCAGGTTAGATACCCCTTAGATATGAAGATCCATTATTGTGCTGTTCCCTCTCAACAATATTGCTCTTGTCTTTCCATGTCATCCTAGTGTGGCAGAATCAACCCTGATGTAATCCAAATATTCATCCTGTCTTCATTTGTTAACTCATTCATTTGATTTTTTATATGTTCATTCAACAAATTGTTTATGGGTATCCACCTCCTCAGAGCCAGGATAGAGCAGTGAACAAATGAAACAAAGCTTGTTGCTTTCATGAACTTTACACTCAACACTGCTAAATTTCCCTAGAGACTCGTTTTCCCACTCTCTTAAAAACATATTTCTTCTCACCTAAAATACCCTGCATGCTCTGCCCACCCCCTCATTCTTGGCTGACGAACCTGCCTAACAGTCATTGAAAAAAAGTGGAAGCAATATACTCTTTTTGTTCCCAGCTGTTGTGGACCGTTCAGCCTGGTTTCAGGAGTTGTAACCCTCACCCCATGGTGGGCTGTGTTAGCCCAAGGGACCCACTTCATCTGGGTCTGTTCTGTCACAAGGACGTGACCTACTAAGGAGTCAAAGCTTATCTCCCTGGCAGGAGTGCTGCTTCTGCCTCATCCATCTCTGGCCTCAATGCTTGGTTGGTTAGTCAATGATGGGTAAGACTCCTCATGGGAGGGGCAACCTAAGCCAGACGCAACCACTTGGGAGGACTCATGCAAGGACTCGGGGGGTTGCAGCAAAGAGGATGTGATGGACCCTCGCCCCCTGGCTATTTTGACATAGCCTGAGTCCTCATTTCCATCTGGGAGATGTCTCCTGCTTCCTAATCGGCTTAAAGCCTGAAACTGTAGGGGTGAGCGGTGCAGCCCTGTGCTAGCCAGGACAGCTCCCTGAGTGATTGGGCATAAGAATGAATTCCTAAAGTCCTGTGAAACCTGCTTTGCTAAGAGTGCTCTTCCTTAGGTGATAAGTGTCCCAGGAGGAAATGAGCATGTCTCTCAAAGTCTGACAACCCCCTTTCCTGACAAACACTGGCTCAGATTAAGCCCTCAGATTGCTTTGAAATGTTAACCATTGTTTGATCCTTGTCACCTGACATACCTGTATTCCCGTGTATTTGAGCCCAATAAAAGCCTAGTGAAGATGGGGCTCTGGGTCATTCTCCTCTGAGAGTTTGACCCCTTTCCTCCCCAAGCAGAAAATGTCTTGGTAGTTTTTATTTTCATCCGTGACGGAGGGATGGGGCTCTGCGGGCGGAGCTCCCCCCATATCTGGCACCCAGGACAGGGTCCCCTGCACCCACCTCCTAACATAAAAGCTTAACTGTATGTATGCTCATCTGTCTTTCTTTTTTAACATAGAAGAAAAAAGCATAAACACATATATATGCTTTATATAATACTATATGTACACATATGTATGCATACATCTTTTATCTATGCTGCCTTCTCAAGGACTTAATTTCTGCAGTTCTTTCCCTGTATCACCAATTTCCTCTTTCACATTAAGAAAAACTTCTAATGACCACAAAGTCCCTTCTAGTGTGTCATATCTTTGCCACCCTTCAAAGCACAACTTCAATAAATATGATCTACTCTACACTCTATCCGTTCATGTCTTCAACTCTGTTCATTCTTCACACTCTTTATTCTCCCCATTCCATTCAAAATATCCTGGTCATGGAATCCATTCTTCCTTAGTTTCCTTGTACCAGGTTCCCCTTACGTTTTGGTTACTCTTTCTCAGTCTTTTCCCCAATGACTCCTTCACCCTTGTTCTTTTTCTGAATGTTGGAGTCCTGCCAGGATTAGCTATGGGGCATTTTATCTGCTTCATTAACCTTCTCTCTCAAAGTGACACCATCTAGTTCCATGACTTTAAATAATGCCTACATGCTTAATCCCTGGTATTGATTTTTCCCATGAGGTCCAAGTGCTTACGGACTCCTCAAGATATCCCCTTGGATATGTATCAACATCTAGTCCTCTGACACTAAACGTGTTTCAGACACAAGCCTTGACTTTTCCTTGACTAGACCTTTTTCTTTCGCATTCTTCCTTGTTTTAATAAATGACACTGACATCCAGCGTCTTTGACCTAGGAGTCCTCCTTGATTCCTCGCTCCCCTTCATCCTCTAGAGTCAATCCATCAATGTGTCCTTTTGATTATATCCCCTAAAGAAATTTCAAATCTCTTCACTTTTCCCCCACTTCCATTGCCACCATCTTTGTTCACACCATCATCATCGTTTGCTTGATCTACTGAGACAGTGCCCTGATTAGTCTCCTCCTTCCATTCCTACACTTTCACAGCCCACTTGTTTTACCCAGATGCTAAGATGATCAGTTAAACCTCTAAATTAAACCATGCAGCTCGCCTGGTTGCAATAGTCCTAGGTCCCAGTATCACTTAGACAATGATCTGAATTCCTGACAATTCCCCACACATAACACTCGGGCTCCCCATTCCACTCCATTCCCACCGCACTGCCTGCTGTTCTGTGTCATAAACAAGGCGCTTGAGTTTGTGCACTTCTGTTGCCTTTGCCTGGAATGCCCCTCCCTGGACTCAGCACTTGTTGCCTCCTTCTCATTTGTTCCCCAAATTCCCGTTCATCTGCAACCACTCCTCACAGAAGCCTTCTTTGACCACCCTATCTAAAGTAGGTATCTCTCCACTACTCCTCTTATCCTCACAATATGATTGTTTCCATTTTCTGAGAAAAGTTATCACAAACGGATTGTCTTGTTTATTTGATAAATTGTGTGTTGTCCACCTCTTTCAGTAGACTATAATCTACTTGAGGCTGGGGGTCTTGTCTGATGTAATCTCTTCTGTATCCTCATTGCCTAAATAGTGCCTTTCCTGTGCAAGGCTTGTAATAAATATAGGTTTAATGAATGAATGAACGATGATTAGTAATGCTCCCAAGGAACTCAAAGGAAAAAGGAGACACGTATAAACGAGATGGAGAACAGAAGTAATTCTGGAATGGTAAAAGTATGTCCTGGGGAGTCTGGTGAAAATATTGGGGTTAATTTTCCTTGTCCAAGCATAATTCCCAGGGTTAAAAAATTAATTACAATATAAAGTTTAATAAGAATGAACTAGATCTATACATAAAAGCCTGCTCAGATCTGAAAAACAAAATGACAGTGAAAAATCAAGTTTCAGAATGACAAGTAAAATATACATGCATAAAAATGCTAACTTACATAATGTATATTGTTTATGTTTGCAACTTATGTGGTAAAAGTAGAAAACATTGACTTTCCGGAAGGCACAATATCATAGCCATTATAATGGTTACTTCTGAGATGGAAAGGAAAAGCTTCAAGCAGGGAACAAAGGAAACTTCAATTTTATCTGCAAAGTTTCATTTCTTTTATTTAAACAGTCTGAAGCAAATTTGACAAAGTGCTAACATTCTGGAGTTGGGTGGGTTGATGCATGTTTATTATATTTTTCTTTATAATTACTGTACTTTAAACAGTAACAAAAAACTTAGTTAAGGGCTTTATATATCTGTGGTCTGAGGGGAACTTAAGGAATTGATTCATAAAATATAATGTCCTTATATTTAAATCAGGGTTAACTAATTCAATTTGGCATTTATCTTTATAATTCTTGGGTGGGCTCCCTCCTGGCTGGCGTCTATGTTTTTGGGTCAGACTGAAGTGGTGTGGAATGTGGAAATTGGAGGGAAAACATCTGTTCACTAATTCAAATATCTTTCTTTTGTTCCTCCAGGGTTGGTTTTTTTATCCTCCTGACAGAAGAGTGGCAAAAACAATTGTCCTTTTTGAGGACCTGTTGCATGTTAGGGACCCTCTGGACAGTAGCTCATTGATGCTCATGGAGACTCTGAGGTGGGTCTTACCGCCCCGGTGTTACAGGTGAGAAGACTGAGACTTAGAGATGGTGTGTGCCAGGCCACACCATCAGCAGACGACGGAGGCAGAAGTTGAAGCTAAGTTTATCTGACCCGAAGCTGGTGGGTTTTCTGTTCCACAACTTTGTCTGTTGCTCTTTGACTAGAGTGCCTCTTTAACTTCTAGATTTTTTTATTTCAGACTTTGCTTTGGGTTTAGAAGCTGCCTTCCTTTTACTCACATATTTGGTCAACAATCTACACCTTTCATGAAATACATATTTAAATAGAGCTGAATTTCAGATCTAAAAGACTGATAGTCATATTACTTAGTACCCAGCATCCCTGCTGCAAACTGGATTTTGTGGATAAAAGAACAGTAGAAACAGTGTCAAAATGTTATTTTATTTGTGTGCGTGTGTACCTTAATGAGTTTGGCAAAAGATACCAAGCGAAAGTGGGAAAAATTTGAAGCAACAGATGAGTAATATTAAGAGCAGTACTCACAAAATTTTGGATTTAAGCTAACCAAAGCTGAACTTTGCAAAGTAGTTAAGATTTATTTTTCTCAGGATTCATTTCATTCTTTTTGTCCCCCAAAATAGCTAGAACAGAGTTTCTGCCATAATTTGTTGAGTGAGTGATATTGTTTTGACAGCCATCCCACATGGCAGTCCCTGTTCCTCACCCCACTCATCTACCCCAGCCACGAGCTTTTCATGTCCATCTGGGTATCGGGGCCCAGCCTCTAGCACCTGTCCTGGGTATCACTCCTAATAGCTCCCACTGTACCACTGCACTTACAGATGACTCAGCCTTATTATTTCCAGGTCAGAAAAGCTTATCTGGGCTACTGAGTTAATTAATATAAAATGACCAATATACAAACAAATGCTAACACATTTTTTAAAATTTTTCTTTCTTTTCTTTTTTAAAAAATATATTTTATTGATTATGCTATTATAGTTGTCCCATTTCTCCCCCATCATTCCCCTCCACCCTGCACACCCCCTCCCACCCACATTTCCCCCTTTAGTTCATGTCCATGTGTCATAAGTTCTTTAGCTTCTACTTTCCCACACTATTCTTGCTCTCCCCATGTCTATTTTCTACCCACCATCTATGCTACTTTTTCTCTGTACCTTTTCGCCCTCTTTCCTCCTCCCATGCCCCTGTGGCTAACCCTCTATATGATCTCCATTTCTGTGGTTCTGTTCCTGTTCTAGCTGTTTGCTTAGTTTGCTTTTGTTTTAGGTGTGGTTCTTAATAGCTGTGAGTTTGCTGTCTTTTCACTGTCATATTTTTGATCTTCTTTTTCTTAGATAAGTCCCTTTAACATTTCATATAATAAGGGCTTGGTGATGATGAACTCCTTGAACTTGACCTTATCTGAGAAGCACTTTATCTGTCCTTCCATTCTAAATGACAGCTTTGCTGGATAGAGCAATTTTGGATGTAGGTCCCTGTTTTTCAAGATTTCAAATATTTCTTTCCAGCCCCTTCTTGCCTGGAAGGTCTCTTTTGAGAAATCAGCTGACAGTCTGATGGGAACTCCTTTGTAGGTGACTGTCCTCTTATCCCTTGCTGCTTCTAGAATTCTCTCCTTCATTTGAATCTTGGCTAATGTAATTATGATGTGCCTTGGTGTGTTCCTCCTTGGGTCCAACTTCTTTGGGACTCTCTGAGCTTCATGGACTTCCTGGTAGTCTATTTCCTTTGCCAGATTGGGGAAGTTCTCCTTTATTATTTGTTCAAATAAGTTTTCCACTTGTTGCTCTTCTTCTTCCCCTTCTGGGACCCCTATAATTCAGATGTTGGGACGTTTAACGATGTCCCGGAGGTTCCTAAGCCTCTCCTCATTTTTTTGAATTCTTGTTTCTTCCTCGTTTTCTGTTTGGTTGTTAGTTTCTTCCTTCTGGTCCACTCCATTGATTTGAGTCCCAGTTTTCCTCCCATCTTTATTGGTTCCCCATGCGTCTTCCTTCATCTCACGTATCGTAGCATGCATTTTTTTCATCTAATTTGTGAGTAAAACCAACCAATTCTGTGAGCATCTTGATGACCAGTGCTTTGAACTGTGCATCTGATAGGTTGGCTATCTCTTCACGGCTTAGAGGAATTGGCTCTGGAGCTTTGATTGGTTCTCCGGTTTGAGCCGTTTTGGTGTTTTTTTTTTTTTTATGTTTTGTTTTGGTTTTAGTCTGGTTGCGGCTATTACGTATAGAGGGGTGGAGCCTTAGGTGTTCCTCAGGGTGGGGCAGCCCAGTCGCTGGGTTGTGACGCTGTATGTGGGGGCGGGGTCTGAGAGGGAACAATGGTGCCTGCTCTGCTCTCTCCTGGATTCAGTCCCTTCTGCCACTTCCCCTTTGCCTGGACTGTCTGTATGCTCGAATGTGTGACCACCTGGTCAGCCAGCCACCTTGTGCAGCCTCACTGGGTCTGCACAGTTGCCCCCCTGTTCCCAGGGTCCACCAGCTGCCGCCTGTGCATCTGGGAACTGCCAGCTGCTGCTGCTTTCGTTCCCGGGTCTGCACCTCCACTTTTTCCTGCCGAGACTCCACCCCTCTTACCGGTCTGGATGAATGGTTGTTGGACTTCCGTACAGTTCAATTTTCTGTAAGTTCTGGTTGTTTTCTTGTTTCTAAATATTTGTTGTCCTTAATTTTGGTTGTGAGAGGAGGCACAGTGTGTCCGCCTACGCCTCCATCTTGGCCGGAAGTCCTGCTAACACATTTTAAAAAGTCTTCCTCACTTACCCCCACATGGTGATTCTGATTACCATTGTGAAATTCATGGTGAATGTCAGGCATCATGCCATAAAAACAGAGAAAACATTTTAGGGGAAATGATCTATCTATGTGTCTCCAAGCACATGTGCTACTGCCTTTTCTCTCTCTGTTTTGTATTCTGGCGTTCAGACCAGCAGGGTGGATACTATTGAGAAATGTGGGGGATTGCTTTCTCTGGATGTATGTAGATAGGAGTTTGTCTTTCAGTGCTGATTGGGAATAAATGAAGGCAGATAAAGAATATAATTTAGAGATAATTAAGAGTAAGCCAAGAAAGGAATTTTAAAATGGTAGCTATGACATTGAAAATATAAGAGAGAGAAAATTAAAAAAAAGTGAAACATGGAAATTATGAACGCTGATCAATGGAGAAATAAAATTTTACACTAACATACATAGATGTGTGTTTTCCTTCATTTGCTGCTGAGACATCATTTTGTTCAATTCATTGGAATGTTAACCTCTGGGCTTTTAAACATCCAACCGCTGGCAGGAGCTACAGCCATCACAGCAGCAACTGGAATACCACCGGCTTTTTCGAAGCCTTCCTCGGGATTTTGAAGAATTTAAAAGCTAACAAAAAATCAATTTCAAGGATATGGAGGGCAGTTCTGTAAGTTACTTTGTGCTCACCTGGGAGAATGGATTTACTTGTAGAAGTTTTAAATAACTCGTCTAACGGGAAAGGATAGATTAGATCATATGAAGGAAAATTTCTGAGATTAAATGTCTCCCTTGTGACCTCTTTTTTATTTCTTCCCAGATACACTACAGGGTCACTTTGTGGTGGGGATAGCAGGAGTACTCTCAGGCCAGGCATTTAATTAGAAATAAAGTTCCTCTTGATTGTCAGGTAAGTTGAAAATGCACCAGTGCCTTTAACTTTGGTCCATTAGAATAATGTCTGGGGATCTCTATTGCTTCTTTAGGGACGAAGTCTATTTTGAGAGTCATGGTCAGTCACGGTACCTTCCCCCCCAGTCCTGCTCAGGAAAACCGGTTTAGCTTGTTACTTCTATGTTCTATGAGTTGGTTAGATGTTAGATGAGATACTTAATGAAAAGCCACTTGTATCTGATATAGTTTTATTGTACCTTCAGTGTACTATCTGGATGCTGTAACTGTGTAACTTTTCAGGTATCTTTTTTTTTTTTTAATTAGTTGAAATGAGATGACATCTGGAATTTGCTTTAAAATGCTCAAGCACAAAAAAGTGGCAGATGAAATAATATTACAAAAATGTTGGTAACAGTTGTTAAAACCAGGTGGTGAATATTTTGACCTTTATTATACTGTTCTATCGACTTTTGGGTATATGTAAAATTTTCTTATAAAAATGTTTTCCCTCATCAATTGTTTGGTTATCTTGAAATACTATTCAGGCAACAAAGTTAGGATAAATACTTAGTTTGTTTCTTTTATGCATCAATTTGCAGGGTACTGCTTTGTTCCCTAAGTATACATTTTTTGGTGCGTGGTGAATTTTTGTTTCTCTTGTTAGTATTATTAATTGGAATTAAAAATATATTTGATATATTTTAATCTATTGCAAGTATTATACATTTGGTGCTTAAGTTATCCCATTTCAGGCCATCAGAGTCTCATCGAATTGGTTCTAGTGTCCTTTTGACATCATCACCATTAATCTTTGGTTGTGTGTGTGTGTGTGTGTGTGTGTGTGTGTGTGTATGTTTGCACAATGAGCTGCTCTAGAGTCATCTTGTGCATTTCCTGTCCAAGACCTAGACTAGGTTATCTCTTGGGAAATTCTATTCTAATCTAGGAAGCTATCTGCCAGTCTTAACTACATATAGAGATACTATGAAGTAAGGAGGCATTGTGATAATATTGGTTAGCAGAAATTCAGTGGAAAGTTTTCTCTGGATGAGCAGCTGCCAGACAACACTGTTCAGTCTCGGGGATGGGGATATGGCCTATTCCTCTCACAGATACCACTTATTATTACAGCAAGCCCATGCCAGCCAACTTTCTCATTTTAACTTACCAAAAACTTATTTTGGCTTACAAATGCCTATCTTGCTGCGTTCTTTATGTGTTAGGTTCAGTGGGTTCCATCTTTGCCCTTCAAATCTTCTAATATCCACCCTGGCCCACAATAATTGGCTTTCAAGTTATATTTGGCTCAATTCATCCAAGTAGTAAGTTAGAGAGTTATAGTCAAACATCAACATCATCATCTTCACCAACAAATTGTCTCGATAAGTGTTTGGCATGATCATGATTTCGAGAACACTGGTTACCCATCAGTGCCTATGGCCACTGTAAGAGATTTGTACACAGAATTTCATAGCCTCACTTAATCCTCACTAAGTACTATGAGGTAGGTATTACTATCCCCACTCTACAGGGGAGGGAGCACACTGAGGCTTGGAGAGGTCTGGTTGCTCCTTTGAGGAGCTGGGACTCTGAATCCAAAGGAGACACTTTAAACAACTGTTTAAAGCTTCCTCTATTGCTCAGAAATGCCAGAGATACAAAGAAATAAGATTTGGTTTTTATTCTCAAAAAAATTATAATCTTATTTGAGGAAGACAGGAGAGTCGCAGAAAAAAATCAACTTGAGGAAGCATAAAAAGAAATGTAATTGTTTCCCTTCCAATCCACTTACCCAGTGGATTAATTTTCCACTTCAGATTAATTTTCCTAAAATGTTTTTGCTCTCATTACCCACTACTTAAAACTTCAGACGTTTCCTACTGCCTACCAGATAAAGTCCAACTTACTTGTTTGACATTTTAGGACTTCCGAAATGTGGTATTGCCTATCTTCTCATGTATGAAATCCCACAGTGAAGACGACTTGAGGACTGGTGTCTAAGCCAAAGGACATGTCTGGGACTCTATTCTTTTGTGTGCTAGAAATGTCGTCACATAAAGCCATCCGAGTTTTACTTAGTTCCTCCTTTTAAAACATGATGCATAAAGGTATAAAGTCATTTATCTCTCCAGTCCCTGATCTTTGGGGATTCTCCTTTGTAACAAATAAGTCTTATTATTCCTCAAATGCGTCTTTCCACTTTCTGCCCCTGGAACTTCACCCATCTTACATCCTAGCCTTGATGCCTTCCATGGACCTACTTTTCCTTCAAGACCCATCACCATCTTGTATCCTCTCCTGATTTCTTCAGGCTGTTGTTTAACATAATATGATTTGAAATTCCTCAGATCTCACTGTCTATTTTCAATATGCAGCCTTAAATTACTGTGTGTGTGTGTGTGTGTGTGTATTTAAAATTGTATTTAGGCTTTTCTAAGTATAAAAGTAACAAATGCTCAAAACAAAAACTTGGGGATACATCAGACACAAAGGGAGAAAATTACTTACTGATAATCTCTCAACCCAAGGATTACCACTGCTAATATTTTATTGTGTATTTGTAAACAAATTACAGTATTTATAACAACAGCGGCATCATACTGTACCTATGATTTCACATTCTGTTTTTTCTCTAAGCAAAATTTCTCTTGTCAATAGTATTCATACACAATAGACTTTATGTCTTCATAATATCTCATCATATAATTATTCCCCTCTTCAGTTAAACTCAATTTTATATTACCAGATATTTATATTTTTCTAGTTATATGTTGCAGGAAGTATATTTTGGACTTCTTTTTAATGTGAAGGAACTAAGAATATTTGTCTAAAGGAAGACATAGCTGGTTCAAAACTACTTCTTAGCTCTATTCCCTTGGGCCATGATATAACCTTTCTAAACTTACCTTTTCTCATCTTTGAAATATTCATTACATCACTGCTATATCATTCTTGTTGTAAGATAATTGGCACATGATAAGTTGATAATAAATGTGGGTTATGATGATTTTTATTTGCCTTATGTCTTTTCACTTATGACTAAATCAAAAATTCCTCAATGAAAAATTTTGTCTTATATTGCTTGTGACTGTGGTCCTCATGTCTGTCCCAATGGTCAACAGCTGTTTGCTAATAATGATGACAATAATGTCTCAGTATTTAAAGAGTATTCAAGAAGATACTTTTAGAAATGGTCCCAGGCAAATCCAATTTTTTTCTTGAGAACTAAACACTTTAAACTTCTCTCTCCTCACCCAAATGGTAATTTTTTTTGGTGCTAATCTTACATTTCTAATATTCCAACTTCCCCCTGTATTCTTTACATTCTAGCAATTATCATTTTCATTGGTTGGCCTTCCACTTACAGATTGTGTTTAAATAGAAGGCTTTGGGAAAATCTATGCTACCTCATGTGATGGTATTTCTAGTGCACTAATGCATGGCCCTGTGAAACACATCTTTGGCTGAGCTAGCCAGTTCAAAAGCCAGCTTCACAGCAGAATTTCACACATGCAAATGAACCATTGTGATCCTGGTCATGAAAATTCATAGAACAGTGGCTAGTTCAGTGTGGATGACCTGTCAATTTGGCAGCCAATCATTTAGTTAAACATCCAAATTACTGGCCAGTTACTCAGTCTAAAGCTAGTCTTCCTGCCTGTTACTGGGTTCTATGTAATCCTATTAAAAGCAATGACATTGCCTTTGATTTGTGGCAGCTAATGGTGTAGAAGTACCAGGCAGACACAGGACATGTGTCTGGCACAGTTAAAATGTGGGCTTTGTGAGAATGGACTATTTGTGCTACTATTGAATTTATTCTCAAAATACTAAATATCCTCCTTTAAATAATAGGCAAATTATCTTAATTTAGTGGATGCCCCTATTTACTATTTTCTTCGATTTTAAATGAAAGTTTCTCTAACACTGAATCATCATTCTTTGATATGCAGTAATTGATTTTGTTGGATGTATTTACCTCCTTGAACCAGCCTGCCTGGCCAGGCAGTCAGATGCAAGGCCATGCATGGGATTGCACCTGACCTGGTGGACATTGGGATTTTGTTGAAAGTGATTCGTGTGAAGTTGCATTCAGATGTAAGTTAGTAGAATTGATAAGCTGGGAAACAACTCTAGAACAGTAATTCCTAACCGTAGAATTCTTGACAGTGTGATGAAAACTGTGGACTTTAATTCCAGAAAAATGCACAAATAATCTAGCATGAAAGTTCCAAGAGTTCATATATCTGCCAAAGCCCAAGGGTCCAGGGAATCATGAATCCCAGGTAAGATGGGCGTGCAGGTAGGAAGCAAGAATGAAGAGAGTTGGAGAGACTAATGAGACAGAGTGACAGATAGAGGAACAGCACAGAGACAGAAAAAGACAAAGAGGCTGAGGGAGATAAACACGGAGGCAGAGAGAGATTAAGAGACAGGAAGTAGATCTAGCTTCAGTTCTCTTGGCGTAACAACCTCTCAATACTATGCCCAATTAGATTCTAATAAACACTTTCTGGTGTTCATAATTCTGGGTTCTTCTGGTTAGTAAAGTCTCTCATATGAAAGACACAACACATCTCACATCTGAAGATTTTTGACAGTTTTGGGAAACTCTTCAGGGACAAAGATTTCAGCTTAAAGGCAAGTACATAGGATGTTTGAAGGCACAGCATTATACGTTAAAGGACCATTTGGCTTGTAAATGACAAAGCCTTTTGTGTATACTGAAGACCAATCACACAATAATTGTACTGAGAATTCTACTAATTAGGAAGCCTTATCTCTTATACTTATATGTTGTCATATTTTTTTTCACAGTAGCCCTGTTTGTTAGATAGAGGAGAAATTGCTGTATGTATTTGATGTTTAAAAAAAAATAGGGACAGATGTGTATATAGACTTTCCGGGAATCACAACTACAATAAAATAATGGACTCTAGAAACAAGATTTCCTAGCTCTCATCCTAGGTTGAACCCATATCCCTGTTATACTAGCATCCACATAACCAGTACAAATCCTTTTGTTTCCTAAAATCAAATATATGAATTGAAAGTAGTGTCCTTGAAATGAGACGCAATAATAGAATCATAGAAACTTAGAGTACACAGGATCCTAGAGATGAATAATAATCTGACACATTCATGGTAAAGATGAAGACCTGACCTAGAGGGTGTAAGAGACTGAAGCAGACCCTCTAGTTGGCCCATGGGGACATGCAGAGGAGAACTGGGGGTGTCAATACGTGGAGGACTTGCCCCACAGCCAGGTCCTTGCTGTTGTTTAACTAGGAAGAAGTGAGACTTAAAAGTGTGTGCTCTATGTCTGATATAACTTAAATAGAATGATTTGGTGACAATTTTGAAAAATTAGGTGTGAGACAAATTCAATTGTTTTCTCAGACTATGCTTGGAGAGTTTAAAGTTCCAAGGTGTGTTTCTCAGAAATAGTTTTTATAGGACAATGTATAGATGCGCACATTCTGTTGGCCTAAGAAACTTCACATGCCTATAAAGAAATATGACAGATGAATTATGCTGCTTCTGAGGCTATAACAGAGATTCCTAGGTTAGAATAGGTTAATATATGTATCAAAGATGGATATTTAATATATTCATACACATAGTCATCCACATACACCCACATCCATGTGATCATATACATGTAAGTACTTATAAAATATTAGGTCTCAGGGTTATTTTAAACACTCATTTATAACTTGCTTTTTGGAATTATTTAGTTATGCAAGATATCACCATATTCAGTATTTTTTTTTTTAGTAATAAACATGTCTAGTCAAAGAAGGCATTAATGAAGCAATTCCCCAAATAAAACAGTCCATGATATCTGAGTTGCAGCAGAGAGAAAGTGTGGTCTTTGTAGTCTAATCAAGATCACAAGACTTGTTTTGAGCGTCTGTCATCTTTAATTTTACGGCACTTCATTTCAGAGTAGGACTGCCAGGGTCACATGCAATTAAAACACAGGCAAGATTTGTCTTGTGAAATCTTAACATAAAAAGTAATGTGTTACTCCATTTTAACTTTTCTACTGAACTCTGTGAACTCACTAATTACTTTTCCCCCCTCTTGTCACCTTTTTGATATGACATGTATTTTATAGAGGAGATAGAAGTTTGGATTTTTTTTTATACCATGCATACGATTGAGGATAACAAAATTAAACCAGGGAAAAAAGGAGTGCACTTTCAGAAATACATTTTTTTAGAAATATCTGAGTACTCCAGCTTCAATTACAAAGAATCTCATAGATCAAATTCTAGGAAATAACTGTTAATCTGCTTAACTAGGGCAGGTAGAAGTGTAATAATGAACCGGAGATTTTACAGAGGCCAGGAGAGTGAACCAGAGTTTATTCTCTGGGGTGTGGGGCAAAGCGGCTTTTATGTGATTGGCTGTGAAAAGCATTAAAAGCCAGCACCAACGTGGAGATTTGCAGTGTGAAGAGGGTTGTTCCATCTTGGTGATCAGTAAATTGCATAGACCCTTATTAACCTTATTGATAAGGAGCTTAGGGAAGTCCCATTCAGGCCACAATATATTCTTCTTTTTGTTCTCCTGTCCATCTCCCTTTGCAATCCCAGCTGCTTTGTATGGAGAGCCTTTATGCTGCACCTCAAAATTCAACAGGAGTAGCTGTGCCTTTAAGTTAGAGCAGGAGAAGGAAGCGAAGAGGCAGCCTACGCACAGGGGCTCAGGGCCTATTTAACTGGTGCTGTGGACACCTGGAGAATGTTTGAAAATTTTGTGCTTAAAGAAGCTTTTATATTGCTCCTCTTTCAATGCAGCTGGGGTCTGTAGGGATCAGGGGATTATTTTTGATACCTGTCGAAAAGACTTATGTCTACACTGATTTTCCATCCCTCACTACTAATTAACCTTATTGTATACAGGAAACAGTCTATTTAATACCTGCATTCTTTCTGTAATGCCAAGTAAAATGAAATCCAGTGTGAAATCTAGTTAGCGTTTGCCTTTTTGAAGTCATTTTTAAGTTTCCAGTTTTAGTGACTGTGACCTTAGAACTGATAGCTAGAAAAATAGTGAGCTCAAACTAATTTTAGTTTCAATTGTATTCTTCACCCCCTCCAACTTAAAAGCTGCCTTTCACCTGGACCTGTGGAGAGACTGCAGGAGCAGGACTTCCTGAGCTGGCCCGTGTTTCCCTGGGGCCTTCCACGTTCACCTCTTACTGGCAGTCTGAGGCTTCCTTCCCTTCATAACCCTGGAGGCTGGCTCCTCCTCCACTGATTCTCTGTTTCTCTCTCCAGCAGCTGAACACCTCCGTCTTCTTCCTCTCACTCAGGGAGGCTGGAGTTCAACAGATGGTCACATCATGGCAAAGTTGTGTAGCAGCATCGCAAATAGATGCTGAACTAGAGAAAAGAATCTGAGCTCAGGGTTAAAATGCTAGTGGAGATCGCATTGGTGAATGTTTGCAAGGGGAAAAAAAGGTAGGGTCTAGCAATAAAGAGCAGAAATTAAACTGTGTAAAATGTCACCAAATGATGTGGAAAAACCCACACGTCTTCAAGTATGCCACACAATATGGACTTAGAACACATTTTGCTGGTGATGTGAGAATGGTTAGCACAAGTCCTGCTCTTAAAATGTGAGTGTGTGTGTCTCAAGTAAATTTGTCAGCTTAAATGGTGCCAGAGGAAAGTGAGGCTATTTCAGATCAACGCTTTGTATTTGCCAGATTTCTTGACTGTTGGGATTTCCATACACTGGTCACAAAGACTATGCTGTATAGCATTTATCTGATACTGGAATCATATATTTTCCAAGGCAGGGAGTGCAGTGAAAGATGTTGCTGGGTGTCATGAATGCCTAGACTCTTCCCGATCCAAAGCAGGATGTCAGACTCTGTTAGACTTGCAGGAGTTAGTGAATCTCACTGTTTTTCTTCTGCTGAACTTTGAAAAGAAGCATTTCTTGGGGACTTAGACTTTAAGAGAGGGAGTTGAAGGGGTATCTGTTTGATGATCCTTCTGTGGGTGGGACTAGGACTTGGTACAAATACCAGTGATTTGAGACTAGGTTTAACTTGCTATATGAATAGTTGATAGGACCCCCAATGGTGAATTATATTGATACTTAATGTTGCTAATGTTGCTTATGTTCTGGGTGTTTGTCTTGGTTCAGTCCTCCAACAAGTGTATACTGAGCACCAGCTACGGCCATCATGTCCCACTCTTCCTCACCGCTTTCATAGTGCTCTTCTAACCGACTGAGGACTGTTGTATAGAATCTGGATGATTGCTTAAGAATTCCATGGACCCTGCATTTTTCACTTCAAGTGTAAGATGCAAAAATCAGCTGGATAAAGGATGCGTGCATGCACTTGTGTGTGTGTGCCAGGTCTCTCGCCAAGACAGCTAGACATTTTCATTTTGACAACAGTGCTACAGAAAATTGTCATCATTTTGTACAAGACGTTCACTGTACTCTCATCATTTGGATGATTCGAGATCACTCTCTGGCAGCATGTGACCAGTGTGTCTTGATGCCTGCCTCTTTTTCAATTGTTTTAAAGAGAAAGATTGCTGGGGACCCACTTTTTTTCATCTCACACAGAACCCCTAAAGGGCCAGATCGAATTTCAATACAATAGGAGGCAGTACGACATGACAGACGATAATAGGGCATTGACAAATCTGATCCAACCCGGGGTGATATGATGTAACCGAATAGAAGCCACGCAAACAGGTACTTTCAAAGATGAGGGCAAAGAGGCTTCCATTCTGCTCCCTCTACAGCATAGTAAGATGGTCAGCACAAAGTATGTAAAACATGCAGGAAATGAAGTGGTACATGAATATAAAATTGTAATAATAGTAACATGACTGAGATTTAGCCATTTACCCCTAACAACAAAGGTGCTCTGTATTTCTTTGGGGAAATACTTAATATCCCTCTTGCCCTTTCATGAAAATAAAATTCTCATCAGGTGTTTTGAAGGGCAAATGACCAGGTATCCACATATGGAGTATAAATATTTAGGGTGTTCATGTGCTGGTGTTTTCTTCAGTTCCTTTTCCTAATTCAGGGAGCAGATGGTACGGTGGTTAAGGCAGGGGACTGTGGAGTTTTATTATTTAGATTCAAATACTAAATTGACAGTCACTAACTTCATGAACTTGGATAGTTCCATCACATCTCCTCCATTTCCTCAATGATAAATTAAAGATAATAATAATACCTCTCTCTCTAGAGCTGTGAAATTTAAATAAAATGATACATGTAAAATGCAGTTCTTGGCATGGAACAAGCATTCAATAAATATTAGCTAATCAAAATTATTCTTTCAGGACTAATTTATTTTGGCAATCTTCTGGGAGGCCAGAGGAGCAGTTTGCCCAAGGAGAAAGAAGGGAGACATCAGAGCCAGTAAGATGAAAATGGCCTTATGATCTTCAGGAAGTGTTGGGAACTTCCCTGCCTGATTTCAGAAGCTGTAACCCCAACGTGGCTAAGGCTGAGTGTGCGACCGTCAGACCATAAGCCACTAAGGAGACAAGGCTTATCTCCCTGGCAGGGGCGCCGCTTCTGCTCCTCTTACTTCATCCGTAACTGGCCCCCCAATGCTTGATCAGTTAGCCAATGATGGGTAAGATTTCCCAAGGGGGGAACGACCTAAGACAGGCATGATCACGTGGAGGCCCCAAGGAAGGACTTGGGGAGCTATGGAAAAAGGAGGTGATGGACCCTCAACTTTGACGTAGCCTGAGTCCTCATTCTGTCTGCAAGAAGCCTTGTAAACTCTTGGCTACCTTACTTCCCCTGACTGACTTAAGCCTGAGACAATGCCTTAAGCCTGAAACAATGCTGGTGGTGGGTACCGCCCTGTGCTGGAAAGGGCAGGTTCCCTAGGGCGATCAGGCCTAAGAAAGAATATGTAAAATCCTGTGCAACCTGCTTTGTTTAGAATGCTCTCAATTAAATAAGGGTCCAAGCAAGAAGTGAGTTTGTTCCTCAAAGTTTTATGGCTCTTTAGCTATCTGACCCTGACTCAAAATAGGCCCTCAGAGTTCTTTGTATGTTATCTATTGTTTGATCATTACTGTCTGACAATGATTAATGAGCTTTACCTGTATTCCTGTGCAAAACGAACCCAATAAAAGCCCATTGAGGAAAAGATTCTCGGCCCTTTCCTTTTCTCCCCAAGCAGATCTTGTCTTGGTAGACTTATTCTCATCTGTGGCAGCCGGGGAGCCCTGTGGATGGAGCTCCCCCCCCACCCCCCCTCCAAGGAAGCAGATGGTATAATGTGTATACTCATCTGACCTGGGTATGACTTGGTCAAAATATTTTAAGGTGGTTCCTGACAAATGCCAAATCACTGTCAGAGTACCAGAATCAGTCCCTATCGCAACCCAGCAATTCAGGTGGAAATGGGCCTGCTGCAGGAGTTCTATGTGACAACAAATAGTGCTTTGCACTCAGCAGTCTCTATTATTAGTCTCTAGTCTTCTAGATGAAGCTCAGAGGTTCAGTAGAACGATGCTCCATAAAATTGATTTCCATATCTGTTGTCACCGTCTGAACTCAGATCTGCATTAACAGTACTGTGATAAAAATCTTCTGTCTGGCAATGGTGCCTATAAATTTTCCCTGCTTCAAACACTGCTCCATAAAATTGCCAGGGGAATCTTTACAGCTCTGATAAAGTCACTTTCTTGCTAAACAACCTTTAGGATCTCCAGATTGACTATAGACTTAATATAAAACTTCTTGGTATGGCCTTCAAGGCCTTTTAGAGCCTGGTTCTAAGCTTCCTTCTCATCATCTTTAGAGGATGATGAAGTTAATTGTTAGTCAGTAAGCTGGAGGGCTATCATCTTAGCCAGTAGGAGCAATGTATAGTTTCATGGTGTATTACCTGTTTTAATTTTCTCAATTCTAATAGAGAGTTCTTAAGACACAAGGTAAGGCAAATATTACATATTCTATTTTATAATGGGAAGACTGAGACCCAGATAGAGTAGATAATTTGCCTAGGATGCAAACAACTAGTCCTAAACGCTTAGTCCGCCTCTTCTGTTCTCACACATATTGCTTTGGCTCATTTCCACATCCCCGCCATTTGCTTCAGATGCTACATTTTCTGGGGAGCAGGCTTTGCAACATCGAAGGTTTAACAGTGAGTTCATGAAAATGAAGGTGCTTGGGCTGAGTCTGTGCAGATATGTTTTATTAGGTGCCTTTAAAAATCAGGTTTCACATAAGTTTCTGAATTTCTGGCTTTCCATGAAAGATCTGAAGGAATGGCAAATTGTGCCCACATTCCCACATAAGCAATGTTGCTTGAGCCAAGAAGTAGAAGCCAACCCCTTTGGCCAGGGGTAAGCTTTCCCCAGCTGCTACCACTTTCTAAGGCCTGAAGCCTGCTCCTCTTTATTACTTATATTACCTGCCTGGCACAAGTAAGCATTTGAGTTTGCAAAACTTGGTTTAAAAAAAGAGAAAACAATCCACTATTTCCTAAAGATAAGATGAAACATTTTAATTGAGGAAATAATATGTGCTTATTATGTTCGAAGAAAGTCTTTGTTGTTTGTATTACGATTTGATTTTCCCAGGAGAGTTGATGTTGTTTTGGTGTCATTTTTTATTTTTGACGACAGAGCAATTTGACCCAAAACTCTAGTCTTTTTGAATGAAAATCTTTGCAGTACCTTTTAATTAGGAATTGACAAGGTGATTAACTTATAATTCACAAAAATAAATATGAAAAGGAAAAGTACAGGTCAATTTCTGGCTGTGTTAAACTATAAGGACAGCAACATTGGCAAGTGATTGTTCTCTTTTAACAGCTTTTCTAATTTTTCTTAATTGGATCCTTTGTTTTCTAATTGGATAGGGAGTACCATCACAGGGCTTTCAATTACTAGCTGTGGCATGGTGATCCTATCATATGGCCCTCTCAACATACAGGACAAAATAAATACCATCTCCAAGAAGCTTTTTGTGTGAGTCGGAGAGGGACAGACTCCTGTGTCCAGGTGAGTCCATGAAAGACCATGTTGAATTGGGATGCTCTTAACTTGATTTCCAGGGAGACTGTTTATACTTGGGCTTCCATTATCTTAAGGCTATAATTTCTTAAAATATTTACTCATCACAATAGAGAAATGCTTCTAAGAATACATGATTATCATTTCCTTCCTAAAAAATGTTACAAAGTATACACACATACCCAAACACACGCATGTACATACGAACATACAAATGCCTACACAAGAGAATGCCAGGGTCCTCAAAAAGTAATGTTTCTTCTGCCCTCTGATGAATTTAGAGATTCTTTTTCTGATAAAGTTTCACTATGGTTTTCTTATTTTATAACCTCCATTGGATCTCTTTTGCCTACAGGATTAAATCTAAATATTTTATCATGGCCTATATCTGACCCCAACATTTCCCTTCACTTCCATCCTCCAAAAAGGCCAGGCCTACACTCCATCCTGTGTTCACTCAACTTCTCACTTTCCATTGGAGACACAGGATCTTTCACAATTCTGTTCATGCCATTCCTGTTTCTTAGTATATCTTCTACATTTTTCTTTGCTTGGTTAATCTTATTCATTGGTCAGGATTAGATTGAAAGGCTTACCTTCCCATGGACTCTTCTTCACCCGTCACCCCCAGGCACAATTTGTTCTTTGATTCTTTGTCAACCACTGAGCTTTGTTAGTATCTCTGTACTAGCTTCTTCTCATCCATTCATTTGTTCATTCAAAAATACCTTTCCTTCCCATGGACTCTTCTTCACCCGTCACCCCCAGGCACAATTTGTTCTTTGGTTCTTTGTCAACCACTGAGCTTTGTTAGCATCTCTGTACTAGCTTCTTCTCATCCATTCATTTGTTCATTCAAAAATACCTTTTCATCAATAAAACTGGATAAAAAGACTTTCTGAGCATCTCTGTGTATAAGTACTGAACCCTGGGGCTATATGGCTACCAAGATGGTGCGGTTCCTGATTGTACTGAAGTGTAACTAACCCTTAATTGATTGTCTCCCTGACCAGACTGTGAAACTACAGAGGGTAGTGATATTTGCCTGATTTTATATTTGATCAGTACAGTCTAGCCTTGCACCTGGCTCAAACAAGATGGTAAAGAAATAACTCACTGTCTTGCATGTGTTCTGGATGGAGAATATTGATCAGTTTTACAAAATCTAATACCTTAGTGAGTTAACCTATGATATCTACAATCTTGGCTTTTAAACTTGGAAGAGTTAGTTGACATAACCATCATTGCTGGCTTTAAGATGTTGTGGAATCCAATGACCTTTTGGTCTGACCTTTTTCAGGCCTTTAGAATGTATATAACTCAGATCCTGTGATGGGCACTTTGGCTCTGCGCCTCGGAATGGTCTTTTCCCAGAGAGGAAACACAGTCTCTGATTAAATGTCCTTAGCAGTCAGGGACAGGGCACAGCTGGGGTTTGAATCCGGCTAAATCCCATCCGATTGAAAATCAAGAAGCTGGTGCTTTTGGAGATTATAAATCTGGAAGGCTGCAGGGTTGAGGGGTGGGGAGACCCTCAAAGCAGGTAGTGCCACTTCTCTTTGGTTGTTGTTGCTGCTTCGCTCAGGCTGATGCTTCCTGAATTACTTCAAAGATGACCATGTGAAGGAATAAAATCTTAATGCTGGGAACCCAACCCTACTTCCCTGCCCCAGCCTTTGGAAAGAGAAGTAATTAAAGTCTTCAGGAAGGCAAAATTAAGAATATGGAATGTCATGGAAATGAGAAGGACTTGAAATAGCCTACCAGAAACTCTTGTTTGACAGCTCCATGTTTTTCTGAAAGGCATAAGTACAGCTTTAAATATATGAGCTTCAAGCTGACAAGTCTGTTAGCTCATTATTACCAGTGCCTTTAGATCATGGGGTTCTGCCTCATGTGATTCTCTTTGGCTTTGTGGTATGTGTATACATCCCACTTGATAAAACCACACTTCAGCATTTATTGTGGTTGTTTCTCTGTTCTTGGCCATGAGCCGATGTACTGGTGCCATTGCCAAAATGAAGACATTCAAGAGGGCAAGAGAAGTCTCTCCTTCCTCAGGCAGTTCTGTGGGAGCTGGAGCTGCGTGCACATGTGGCTCTCTCTTGAGCAGACTCTCTGCCGTAGACTCCATCTACGCAGGCCCCTGTGCCTCCGAGCTCATTATTGCTCTCGGTGTTTGCTCTTGGATTCGTGCTTCACGTGTTTTATTTACATGCTTTATTTCTCATTTTATGAACAAATCGATAACTAGACTTATTCTTTATCATACTGGATTAGTTTTATTTATTCCGTTTGAATTTGATTAAAACGCTGTCAAACGTAAGTCTACATTTTTATCAGCAGAATATTTTCACAAAACTGGGTTTGAGATGTGTTCAGCTAGAACATACTTTTCAAAATAAAACAATGTTTGATATATCCTAGACAGTTACCCTTTTGTTTATTGATGACAACTGAAACTAACCATCAAATGGAGAAAGCAATCCAAGTCTAGTCAAGTAATCCTTAGGGCATATGAAAAAAAGGCCTTTTAAAAAAAGATTTTTTCTAGATTGATTTAATGTAATTCACCAATAAAGCATCCTCAGAAGCATAATAAAAATTCTACATAAAATGACACAGCCAAGGGAGAAGGAGGATATACAGTTTGACAAAGCTTCAAAATGGATGTTAACATTAAAATTGAGCAGTCATGCAATTCCTGTATAATATAAAGATCAAAATTGCAGGGCACTAATTTTGCTTCTAATTTATAAGACAGTGTGTTTATGGGGCTGCAAACAGTATATATAAAAAACATATCCAGTGGCAAATGTTCTGAACTGTCATTTTTCTTCAGAAAAAAATTGTCACTCAACGATAATTTGTACATTTTACCATCCAGCATGAAGGACATCTAGACTATATTTACACATATAAAAATGTACTTGAAAGATAAAATGTGTCCATTTTCATTAAGAACCTGACCTCCTTGGTTCTATTTAAAATTTATTAATTTTTGCCTTCCTTCCTCTTTTGGTTCTACTCACACGTAAGGAGAAGTGTGGGAACATGTATGAGGCAGCCAGGGTAATGAGAAGGCTTACCTGTGTGCATACATACTCTCAACCATGCTCACACACACTCACATATCTATGCACATGCAAGCATACACCCCATGCACAGGAGCCCCATTAAAATTATTTTGGGGGGTACATGCCATACTCTGCACATTATTGAATAATGTGGAGCATGCATGATGTACAGCTCGAAGTGCAAGAAGGAAGAGCACTGAAGGGGTTAATGTAGAACACATATAGGCAAATATTGTCAACTATTTTATTCAAATGTTTGGAAGTTGAACACAAAATCATCATTAAGTTTTCACAAAATGAGACATCTGTCGCTTGAAAGGAAAAAAATATTTCAGAAATATGTTTACAGAAATGTAAAAATATTAGGCATCGAGACAGATGTGAACATATTCAGTAAGTTGTCTTGTCTGTCAGTCTTCCTCCGAGCCGAAGATCTTATTGTACTCGCTCAGCATGAGCTCCGCTATCTGGTTTTGGTATACCATGTGTATTGCCATGTTCCCTGTTTCATTTTCAGCTCTCAGAAGGGTGGGTCCAAATACAATCCCTAAGCTTTGGGTTGACATGAGGTTCTTGGAGGCGTTGGCCACTATCCTGTGGGGAGAGAGAGAGAGAGGGAGATAGAAAAAATATTCCATTGAAGTTTTAAATAGTAGCTACTTTTGAGTTATAAAGTTCTGCATTCTTGAATCCTTTTTTTAAAATTTCAATTCAGAGAAGGAAATTAAAGGCACTGATTGGCTTTGACAAAACAGGGAATGCAACATAAGCAAACATTTTTCTAGGTTCAGAGAAACAACGTCTAAGGCAACTATTTAATCTTCTATTCTTTATACTTCACTGTATGGAAATAGAACTGATGACTTTGGGGGGAAAGAATTCATAGCTTGTTATCCCCATAGTACCTGGCTATTGTGGGTGCTCTATGAATGTTTGTGAAATGAATAAATGTTGTATTAGACAGCAAAAGTTACTGTGCAGATTTAACAAGATTCAGACTTTGAAGTGACTTTATAGTCAGTGGAGGAAACAGGTGAGACATGCGTAAAATACATGAGAATCCAAATGAGAAAAGTAGAAAACTACATGTACAATTAATAATGAAAGGTAGACACAAAGGCTGAGAAAAAATATTTTTAGTGTTTAGTGTGGTGGAGAGTTCCTGACAGATGCTAACCAGAATATGTGTAGTAGAGAAGGTAGGATCTAAGACATTTAGGTGTATGGCAAAATTCTAAGTCACTCCATTTATTTTGGTCAGTCAATTTAGCTCACGTCTCAATAAAATGTTAAATCCTGTACCATCTGCACTAGAAAGGAGTTCCACTGGAATTGGAAATGTTTGCTTATGTGAAGACTGTATGGAGAGCTGGAATACCAATAAAACATCAGGATGTGGTTTTCTTAATGATAATGCTTTCCCTGCATCAACACAGGATTCTTACAAAGAAAGTAAAGCCCTATTCTATAAATTGAGACTTTGAAAATGCTAATTATTAATATTGAGGCCTACTTGGTTTTTTATTAAAATTAGGAAGAGAGAGAATTTAGTGATGTTAAGGAGACAGGGAAGGACAGGACGCTAAGAAATACTAAACTTTGCATTCGACCAGACATCCCAAGCCAAGGGAGATATGAGCACAGAGAATAAATAGAGGCAAAGGACCACTTCACTGCAAGGCAGTGGGGTCTTTGGTCTCAGAGCCCATTATTGAACACTGGCACAGTGGTTGGATTTTGGAGGACTCTTTCTTTGACCTATGTGGACCTACCTAGCCCCCAGGCAGAGGAGGCAAGAAGACTTGCTTTATTTCTATCCCTTCACAAACACAAATCTCTAAAGTATCACTTCTGTGACCAGGAGGGTATGCCTTCTCTCTCCTGAGAGAGAGTGAGAGGGACCAAAGCTATGCATTTGTGACTTGCCACAGCACAAGTTTGTGGTCAGCAATTTTTCCAGAGTTTTTATACTTTTTCTTCTCAGCAAAAGTTCTGGCCTCAGAATCGAGAGCATGGCCAAAGCTAGAGGAGGACACCCAGACTGAGTTTACACAGGGCGGAGAGTAGGAGGCTGGAGCTGCAAGTAGGCACCCCTCTTGTGGAAAGGGTTCTACCTGAGCTGGTGGATCATGGAAGGGAGCTCCTGAAATGCATTTCTGTCAGTGCATCCATTTCCTCCATTTTCTACGTATGAATGTTCATGTTGTGCTTTTATGCACGTGTACATATGGAACAATCATTCATCTCAAACCTGTATCCTCTGTGCCCATTTCTCTGCACACTCATTCAATTTTAATAACACCAACTTAACTTATGAATGCTTTAATAATCACTTATAAGTAGATTTTACTAAATACCATATAGTTTTGTATTTTTATTATATTTGCATTATTCAGGTTAAATTTTCTTAGATTGGAATTATTTCCCGAGTTGGGAAAATCAAGTTACTTGCAATAACTCTTAGAAAAATCAAATGCAGTTAAGAAAAAAAGTAAAAAAATTTGGATGTTTTTTACACAGAATACATGCTATCTTTCTTATTCACTGTTACAAAATGTATGCTTGTTTGTGGGTATATAATATATAAATTTTATTGGCAATTTATGTTTTAACTATCAACCAACTGGTGGTTGGTGTGTTGAGAAATTAGTCAATCTTTATGTTAGAAAAGATGCTGATAGTGAAGACTAATTTGGGGTAGAAGTTACCAACTACTAAACTATATGATTCATGTAGATAGGCAATATATATGCTCATATCAACATTTAAATTGGATGAGATTCCTTTCTAGTAGACAGTAGAAATAGACATTTCTAGAAATGAAGGCCCCCAAGCTGGGGATGTTTGGGAAAATGTTTTAATGCTATTAAAAACTTCATTATTCAAATATGAATGTATCTAGTCTCTACCACAGTAGACTCTTAAATAGTTTAGTGGCTAGTTTAGGACCACATAGAAAGTCAACCACAAGTTCAAAAAATAGCTAGAATACTATCCTACAAATTTTTTAAATCCTACGTTTTTTAAACCTCAAAACAATGAATATCAGAATTTCTGAGGGACAAGCTGAGCACTGCAAGCACCATTATTTCTGAAGGTTTCAACTAGTAAAACATATATGTAGGACAAACAGAGGCTATTGAGAGAAATAAGAGCTCTGTATGGCCAAAAAAAAAAAAAAAAAAAAAAAAAAATCAATCTACTATCTAAGATGGAAAACTCCAAAAAGAATAAGTTGATTTTCAGTAGCTTAAAATAAAGTTGAGTTGTATTACTGGAGTGGGGGGAATCTGATTCAGAAACCAAATACATTTTTACTGTGTGTTTGGCACTATCTCCAGGACAGCTTTCACCAAAGTGAGTTCTGCAACACACTATTTCTGTGATATATTTCACAAAAATAGCATTCCAGAGTAAAATAAGTTGTGAAGAAACCGTATGCCATTTTTTCTTCTTGAAAATTCACAATGCACAATAGCATAATAAATGCTCTGGTAAGTCCTACAGAAAGTATCTTTGTTTATCTTGGTGTGACTTGTGTGTTCCCCAACTTACTCGAATGTCATATATTCTCCTGAGTGACGATGAGGAGCAGATATAAAATGTTGCTCCAGTTGCTCTGCTAAGGGCCTACTAAATAAGGCTGAACAGGTTATGGACTCCACCCTCCTATGCCACGCTGACTTCAGGACGATGTAGCAGCTCACTCAAGGGTCAGACTGTGGTCCTTCCCGGAGAGTCCCACCCCTCTGGCTGGGCTCAGTTTTCATTAGGCCTTAGACTCCACGACAGTGATATAAACTTCAAGTTACAATTTAACCTATTTTCAGCAAAAAATGAAAAGACACCCCCCCTCTATGATAAGAATAAAAGGCTAAAATGGAAAAGAGCACATCTGAAAGAGAAAGGTGAATGCAAAGGCTTGGTTGAGAGGTTAACACGCAGCCAAGGATGGATGGACAAGAAGGTGCAAAAACATTTGGACCTTAAGCCAATATTTGGAAATTCCTCTGCATGTTTGTTTACCCACCACTAATTTACTCCTAAGAAATCCTTAGAGCAAAGTACCTGATTCTAAACAACATGAAGAGCGCAAAGTTAGTGCCTATGAACGCTTGACTATTAGGAAAAAGACCCCAAAGTGCAACTCTTGAAAAAGACTATTTATTAATACTGTTTAGTTTAAAATTGCCTGACAAAAATGATTATGATTTTATGAATTTGTTCATGAAACAGCACTTGATATATACTCATTGTAAAAGGAATCCTTATACCGCTAAGTAAAATTCAAGTTTATAAAATCTTGAAGTGGGTAAGAATTCATTTTTCTGGCAAGAGCTTAAAAGGATGATATACAGTTTACAGCATAGAAAAAGAGAGGAAATGCCAGAGCTACTTCTTGTTGAGCCCAAATGGAAGTTGCAATGATCCATCAATTTATGATTATTTTAGAAACAATCTATAATCCAGTGCTACAGATGTTGGACTCCAGACAAAAAAATCCTTGCAGCCTTATACTGGGTAAGTTTTTCCAAGAGTGAGCTGAATTGCTAACCCGAAGAAATTTCTTAGTTGCTTAAAATTATAGCCAAATGACTCAAACTGAAAAAGAGCTTCACTGTAAAACTCAAAATTAATGCTGAATTAAGAAGACCAAAGCATTTAATAATAGTCCAGCTCTAAACAGATATAGGGATGCAAACTTCCTTTTAAGTTTGAATTTTGTTGTGGCCATAATGACTTGCAAAGGAAGTTGAAAGCCACATAATTGCCTGCAGGACAACTCTCAAGTTATTGGAAGTGTATTAAAAGTGTTCCCTTCCATATCTCTGTAATGCTGTGATTTTCCAACACATGTAACTTGAAGGTGGTTTAACTTGAATGGGGAAAGTGTGGTGGTAAATGTACTCCTGCCATCAGGTCACACCTGGCTGGCAAAATACAGCTCAGCCACCATATATGAGATGTTCACTGTGACTTCGACCACTTAAGTGAAAGAGGCTGTTAAAAATAAAATAAATTTTCAATGTGCTTAATTTATGTTTCTTATGTGCTATAGCTACTTTGGGGGTAATTCATGCTCACCATATGCTTGCCTATCCTCAATTTGCACAAGTTATACTGCATTACACACACACACACACACACACACACACACACTCACCGATGATTTTGCATTTAACACTGATGTATTTCAAGGTGGTCATTCATTAGTAATTCAGCTATTTCTATATATTAATTTATAAATCATTTAGTTTAAATTAATTGTAAAGTCTTTAAATTTAGATCTAAATATTATATTATTATTATTTTCTGAACAAACTAGCAACTATCCTAAATTGGAATTATTGCTATATTCATACATTTTTGCTTTTTTAAAAAAATAAAGTTTACCATTTTAAAAAAGATTTTATTTACTTATTTTTAGAGAGAGGGGAAGGGAGAGAGAAAGAGAGGGAGAGACATATTGATGTGGGAGAGAAGCATTAATTAGTTGCTTCTTGTACGTGCCCTGACCGGGGACCAAACCCACAGCCTAGGCATGTACCCGCTGACAGGGATAGAACTGGTGACCTTTCACTTTGTATGATGATGCCCAACCAACTAAGCCACACCAGTCAAGGCCATGCATTTTTGCTTTCAAATAATCTGTAAAGCCATGTGTATGTAATTCTTGAAGCACATGATAGAAGGGGAGCTTTCTCTGGCAGTTGCATGTTCATAGTTGACATGGCCTTATTCTTTGTATTTATTAAGTACCTTCTTTGCATTGATTTCAGTGAAGAAGATTGAATATTTTTGACTATTCACTCGTTTCTTATTTTTATTGATTGAACATTATAGGGACATTGGAAAGTATCTTTTAAAGTAATATTAGAATATCTAATAAAATAGGAGGAATGATAAATGAAAAGAATGAATAGCCCACAGACTTCAAAATTACTTATTTCCAGTTATAATATGTAACCTATAATGTGATAACAACTATAGATAACTGGGTTATTATAGCAAAATCCCTTAAATAGTAGATAACATCATAAAGGAACACTAAGAGTTATTATTATTTGTTTGATATCTATTTGGTACTAATCAGGATTCTTCAACTCTATCAAAATTTTGAAAGACAGATTTAAAAAATCAGCTTCAATTTATTTTTTCTGATTATAAAGTAATACATTCAATTCAAGAGAATTTTAAATGTTTAGAGAAGTATAATAAAGAAAAAGAATCCACCAGTAACCATAAACTGTAACTCAATGTAACCATTCATAAATATCTACTGAGTGCCTACGAGGTGCTGGACACTGTTCTGGGCGTCGGTGACAGCACAATGAGTAAAACACAGTCCCTTCCCATAGGATGCTTGTGATCTAGCAGGAGACCCAGACAACAAACAATACACTAAGCAGTGTGTAATACGATTTTAGGCGCTGAAGTACTTCCAGAGAAACTAGGAGAAAGAGAAGTAGTTGTTCTTCCATTGACCCTGGAGATCTTTTTTTAAAAATGCTAATATCTTCAAATCTGTCCACAGAGATGCTTGTTTACTTAGTGTGGGTGGGGCCTGGTTGGATGAGGATAATGCAGCCCCAGCTAACTCTGGTGAGCAGAGTGGTGGAAGTGTTACATGAAGCAATCAGGGTGCTCAGCACTGAAGAAGCCCTTCCTACGGAAAGGATGCCTGGGCAGAGACCTACTTAGAGTATTCTAGGGGGAGGAGAACTCCAGCCACAGACAGTAGGTATAAAGCCAGCGGTGAGGTTCTCTTTGGTGGATAGTGTGGCTGGAGGGTGGGGAGTGAGGCAAAGAAGGTAGGAGAGGTTGTGGGGTAACTTATGGGATTTAGGGTTTAATTCTGAAGATAATGAGAATCCATTCTTGGGTGTTGAACAGCAGAATGACAGTGCCAGGACTTAGTTGTTATAAAGGTAGATACAAAGAATTTATTTACATACCTATTAAAAATCCTTTCTATATAATTCTGTATCAAATATTTTTCATTTTTATCTTATATACATAATCTTTATTATTCACTTATGTATGTGATATTTATTCATGACCTTGTATGGAACAGAATGGATTGTAATCTGTGCTTTCTTAGTATAAGTGAAATTGATATGTTAAAACATCTTTCAATGTACTCTTCCTCCATATTTTGGAGTATAGTGGAACCTCAGAAAACTGAGAAGTGATTTGTTCATAAACCAAATCTCCTTTGTTTGTTGCCTGAGAGACATGCAACTGTTCATAGAGGTATTAGCATGAAAGGGCTTTGGAGTCAAGAATCAAGACCCAAAGTTTTGTTACACAACTTAGACTTTTTTTCATGAACAACTTGATTGAGAGCTAAATTGTTCAAGAACCAAGATGTTTGAGAACCAAGGTTTGACTGTATTTTTTCAGGTAGTGTTTCCCAACCAGAGGCAATTTAGCCACCCCCATGAGGCATTTGGCAATTGCTGCAGACATTTTTGATTGTCATAACTGGGTGGGGAGTTGCTACTGGTCTCTACTGGGGAGAAGCACAGGAGGCTGCTAAACATTCTGCAATGCCCAGGACAGTCTGCCACAACAAAGGATTACCAGCCCAAAATGTCAATGGTGCTGCTGTTGAAAAAAACCCTGCTATAAGATAAAATAATAGAAATGCAACAACTAGATCAGTGGTTCTCAAACTGTACCATTCATGAGAATAATTTGGAAGCCATGTTAAAACACAAATTGCTTGTCTCTATTCCTAGATTTCTGAATCAGCAAGTCTGGGAGGGTATTTGAGAATCTGCATTTCTCACAAGTTCCCAGGTTATGATCATACTGCTGGTCAGGAGACCACACTTTGACAATTTGAATTAAGTCATTAAGTTATGGCTCTTCTTTTCTTTTTTAAAATTTTATTTGTTATTTTTAGAGAGAAAAATGGGAGGGAGGAGAGAATGAGTGAGAAATATGGATTTTTTTGTTCCACTTATTTATGCATTCATTGGTTGATTCATGTTTGTGCCCTGACCGGAGATTCAACCCACGACCTTGGTGTATCAGGACCATGTTGTAACCAACTGAGCTACCAGCCAGGGCTCTTCTTTTCTTAGAATATGGTAACGTGAGAAATGTTAGCACATTCCACTGCCTGTAACATATAGTCCTGTTATCATTTGGTATTAATCTTTTTAAAGTAATTGTCAATTTGATAGGTTTTAAGATTGTTTTTCTTTGAATTTAGGAAATGGGGAAAAATAAGAAATAAGCATTCATGTGGGTTTTCTTTTCTGAGAATAGCTGTTCCTGTCCTCTGCCCCTTTCCTACTGAGAGCTTGTCAGTTTGTTTGTTTAATCCATTTACTTATTTTGTACAATGAAACTAACACATAGTCTTTGAAAAATGTACAATCAGATGTATGTAAAGTAAAACAGAAAAATTCTCTCATTTTTAATTAAAATTCCTTTATGTTAACTATAATTAACAGATGGTTGTTCCTTCTGGAATTTTTATCTATCTACCCATCTACCTATCTGCATATATATTTTTTTCTTTCTAAAAACTGAGATTAAAATGCATAAAATGCTACAATTTGCTTTCTTTCCCCTTAACTATATATTGTGGGCATTTTTCCAAGTCAGTACATATAAAAATACCTCTTCCTTTTAAAAAAGTTGTTACATTTTATCTTATTTTATTTATTTAACCGATGTCCTTCCGGTGGGCTCTTGGTTGCTTCTGATTCTTTGCTATTACAGACAATGCTCAATGAACATCTTACACATGCAGATTTGTGAGTTTTTTATGTGTTGAAAAGCATGACATTTTATTCTTTTTGTTGTATTTACATTCTCCCAGATTTTTTTTTGTTCCTTAGTTTTATTTATTTAAAATTTCATGTTGTCATATCTAGCACTATTCCTTCTGGAATTTCTACCATTGTTTTTGTTATTATAAGTTCATCCATTTAAAGAGATAAGATAAATATCAATGTTTTCTCCTAGTTTTTCTTTAATGATTTCATTTTGTCATTCACTAATTCATCTTAAATATTTTTTATTGTGTGAAATGTGGTGGTAATCTAAATTCCTTTTTTTCTCCCAAAGCTAGCTAATCCCCCCATAACATTGGTTGAGAGAGTCTCCCATTCTCCATTGATTTGTCCAGCTCTCTACACTCACAGGCACACACACTGGGTCCATCGTGCTCTGTCGATAATTCTGCTTGTATTCTAAACCAGCACTGTGCTGTTTAAAGCACTGTAACTTTAATACAGATTAGGAATATTCCTCCAACCATGCTTTGCTTTTTCGGTTGTGAGAGACAATTTTCAGATACATTTTCTCAGATGAACAAAATGAACCTAAAGAGGGATTGAATGATTTAATCAAAGCCACATAATAAGTGACAGCACCTAGATTAAGATGAAGATTGTTATTACTCTGGGATATAGATGTTTTCTTTACCAAATGACTAGTATTAAAAAATTTTGCATTTGAACTCAAGGGCTTCCCAAGTGAGGCCTGAGGCCTGAGGAAAACTTGGAAGGGAAGTGAGTCAGAGAGTCAGCAGGAAGTCTTGGGAGACATATTTTAATTTTTTAATCATTTAATTCACATCCAAGAATATATTTACAAAGAAAAGAAGGGTGTTCAGGTAGAAGAAAAAGCAACCTTTTTCTCCAGATTCACAGTGTTTTAAACTTCTGAAAGCATTAATTTCTCATTGTGAATGGAACTGCAATATTGGTGAGACAGCCTGAGAATTTCAGCTACGAGTTCCTTTAGGTGTTTTCTCTCAGGCTTCAAAATGGTGCTAGCCATCCATGTTTGACCCTGCTAGCAGGAGAGGAAGTCTTGGCTTTTATTCCCTGAGCTCTGCTGATCTACCAGCACCAGTGATAATATCACCATCCTCGGATTTGGGGGAGAAAGGTTAGGAAATATACATTGGGAATATTTTTACAAAGGAAAAAATTATAAGACTCCCATTATTCTATACCCAGAATTTGTTCAATAGATGGTTAAAAATACTAGAATGTGCTAGTAGCACTTTATACAGAATGTTGGGGGATGTGCATGGATCAGCATTAATTAGGTTGAGTAGACTAAGGCACCAATTACAAGATATTAGTGGGAAATATAGGACCTAAATATTTGCCTTATGGTGTTAGAAAACCTAAAAGGAACACTATTAATATGCAAAGTCAGAATTCATCTACCTCCCTTTTATTTTTCCTTTTCACATAGATGAAGAGAACAGCTATTTCATTTCCCACTAAAGGCACCTACATCAAATCTTTAGCACTCACTTGAAAGTTGTCTTTTCGTTTAAAGATCGCTGAATAGCTAAAAGAAATCGTTTGCAATCGGGCTGTCATCATTCAATTGTCCATGCTTAATTTTACTGTCTGAGGAAAATTGAGTTTTAGATACTTTTTTGCAGTGACTCATCTTTAAGAGCGACTCTGCATAACTGGAGAGCCCAAGGAGCGTGTGGGCAGCAAGCAGAGGGATGTGCTCCTCAGTGGTGGAGCCAAGGGACCACACAAGCGTGATCTGGAAAAAAAGAATAGTTAAGGAGCCATGATGACTGGATGCAGAAAGCCATGATGTGGAAGAAAAAGTCAGCTGTCCTCTTGCAAATTCAGCTCCTAGAATTGGCCCAGAGACCGAAGTCCCCTTCCTGTCAAGAATTACAGTTGTGAATATAGACAAGGCTGCTACTAAGGATTTATATTTATTATAAAAAGCTTAGGAAATGCAGACAAGTGAAAATAGAAAATAAAAATCCCTCATAATCCCACCAATTAGCTATTGCTACTATTAATACTTGGTTGTTATAGATTTTTCCATATGTACACTATAAAGGTACAAGGAGCATCTATCAAGGTTATTAAATATTTTTGTGCATAAAAAGGGCATGAGTTTCCCATCAGAAGGCATGCAGAAATGTCTAAGAATTCTGTATTAGATGGAAGTAAATGACATTTAAAATGTCGTGTGGGCTCCCAGAATAATGATGAAAGAGTGCACATTTTTGAAAAGTCAAAATATTACTTGAGACGAGGTGGAATAAAGTATAATAACTGAGGTTTCTTCCCGACCCTTCCTTGTACCTCTTGTCTTTCCCCAAGATTTGGTCAGCAGCATTTTGGACCTTAGTGGAGGGATAGTACAGCAGAAAAGCAGAGAAAGGGCTTTGGATTTTCGCAAGTGAGGGTATTTGAATTGCAAAGAATAACGTATCTTTGAGTTTCAAAAATTGAAATGTTTAAGAACTCAGAGTTGCATCTATGACTTAACCAATGGAATGGGAGGTAGACAAAGAGCCAGGCTACCCTGCTGCGAGAGAAAAGAAAGATTTTCAGGACCGGGAGAAGGAGAGTTAGAGAGAGGATAGCTGAGATTCTGGTGAGGTCTCACAGAGGTGGTGGGTCCGAGGCCCTTCCTATCCTTCTTCCCTGGGGATACAGGCTGTTAGAAGGTTTGAGGAGGATTCTGAGATCAGACAGAGCCGTATTTTTCTCTTGGGGAAAGCAAGAGAAAATCTGGGGATGTAGCAAATTCCAGAATTCCTCATGTTCAATATATCAGGAATAGTTAAATAAAAGTTACTGCATGGTTTATCAAAGCAAAGGTGGCATTAAAGTAGCTTCACAGAGTTCTGCTGAACAGTGACGGAAACTGAGACCTGGGATTGGAAATTGGGGATGATGACAGAAAACCAAAAGGAAGTGAAGACCAGCCTGGACAGATGACATAAGCCAGACACTTCCTACCCTGCTTATCTTCTTTATTACCTGTCTGCAGTAGATTGTAAACATGTTGAGCACCAGGACTTTATTTGTTTTTGTTTAGTGCAGTATCCCTGGATCAAGATTAGTGTTTGGCTCATAGTATTAGATGCTCAATAAAAACTTATTGAAATACTGTATAAATGGATGCTCCTTGGACCTACCAGATGCTCAAGCTGTGTGGAGTACCTCAGGGCTAGAAACAGCCAGAAAAATGTCTATAAGAGACTATGAATTGACTAGATTGAAATAATTTAGAAGAATGGACCTTAACAGATAAATCAGTTTTGATTCTGGCACAATAATTATGTTTCTTGCACACCTGAGTTTCACACCTATTCTGAGATAATAAGAACATATAGACTGCAATGAAGGGAGCTCGTATTTCCCGAGAGCTTGCTAGGGGTCTACAACTGTGCAGGGTGCCTTGCTTTCCCATGAACTATCTGACAGTGAGTTTCCAACATGTACCCAATTTGAACAAAACTGGTGAGAGGAATTTAGAATAGAATGTAATTTTCATCTGGTTTACACTATAGATGTTTGAAGTTAAAGAAGGTGACACCATTTTTCTTGGTTATCTAAAATCTGACCATCAAATTTTGTTTTAGGTAAAATGCTCAATGTATCTGTAGAAATCCAACCTCTTCCAAACTGTATACAACTTTTGGCTCAGAGATAGAAACTATTTGTTTTGCTATCATGCATATATACTTATAATCTGTTGAGATGGAGAAATAAAGAGTGCTAGTTTGTACGTATGTCCTTGAACATAGGAATGTTGGTTTAATTCACAACTCTATTGTCCTGCACACACATCCGTATCCCCCTGTTGTATAATAAATTCTGTGGGCAGGATTAAATGTCTAATTTTTTAGAGACCATTATCACCTTCTGTAGTGGGCTTTGTAAAAAGGTCCTTCCTACTCTCTGACTGCTAATGGACCATTCTTATATTAATAATTGGATAATGATGATGGCTGATTTAGACACAGAGGTGGGCCACTCAGACTTTATTTCAAGGAAGGACTTTCTGCCTGTCTGAGGACAGTGAGGTTAGCAGAAGGACTCCAGCTGTCTTCTTCTTCAAGGCTTGCCTCAATGGCAGTCACCTTGCCCAAGCACACTGACTGCTCCCTGTGAGCCTTGCGCCCACCATGGAACGAAGGACTGTGTGTACTCCAAAGCTCCCCGTGCGGTTGGCTGAGGCCATGCTGGGTTCACATCAAGGTTCAACTTCTCCCTTTGCCAATCCTGCTCCCACTGCTTCCCTTCTGTAAGAGTTGATCCCCAATCAATGCCTGCACATCAAGCTCTTTCAGAACTTAATCTGCGATTATTGCTTCCAGGACTGCTCTACGAAGCCAGCAAAAATGGGGATTTAGAGCTCCGTCACTTGCTGGCCGTCTGGAACTGAGGGGTCTGTCAGCGGTGACAGGCAAGTACTGTTGGGCCTTGGCACAAGGTGGCAGTCCAAATGTTAAAATTCTCATTGGTAGTAAATTGGGATGTTATACCCATGGAGGAGTTGTGTATAATATATTAAGCACTTAAAAATAATGGTAGGAGGTTGTGCATAGTAACTATGAGGTCAATGAGATTGAAAAACTATTGTTAAATACCATTTATACTGCACAAAAAAGTTGTTTGAAATTATAGGCTTTTACTCTGTAAATAAGGGTTGGCTGTAGGAAAGCCCATTACAGAACTAGGCTTACCGATAGTGTTGGAGATGATATGGCAGTGAAACAATAGAGATCAGGAGGTGGGCTTAATTGCTAGTAGCCAGGTAGATACGATTATAATAATGACCAGTAGAGACCATGGGAAAGCCAAGAGGACTTGACTCAGAGCTATGAAGATGGTTAATATTGTAGGACATGGCATCCCCCAGGAACACAATAAATAGGTAGCCAACAAGGATACTATTCAGCTTGTATCTCTTTATTAGAATAACACATCTAGTCATTGTTTTCTCAGCTACTACTGCTTCCTGAGCACTTCCAGCTTCTCGGGTCCAGGGACCAGCAGGCAAAAGAAGAGCAACCATCTAGTCAGGGGTTATTGACCCTGATCAAATGGAAGAGGTAGTGTTGTTGTTACATAATGTGAATAGGGAACGATGTGTGTGGAATCCAGATGATACACACAAGCCTCGAAGTTCTCTGTCACAGAAATCCTTGCCTGAGAAGACATGGTGATTAGGACCATGAATCCCTCAGGGATGAGGTTGGGAGTCACTGTGTTGGGTCAGCTCCCACGCCCAGCAGAGGCTATAACTGAGGGCAGTAACTGAGATTCCCAGAATGGATGGGGGAGGGAGACAATGCGTGTCAGCTGTGGGCTCAGTCCCAGCTTCAGCTGCAGAGCTGGAATTTCCCCTACTGTAGCTTCTTCTTCAAAGTCTTCCTTGGGGAGCGAGGCCCCTCGTAGTCCTGGGGAAACTGTTCTTCAAATATACATAAAAATGGATTACAGTGGCACAAATGGTGGACTCTGATAGACAGAAAATATTCTGCCCAGATGTGTCTTCAAGGAAGAACACCCAGCCGCAGGGGGTGGTAGTAGCTGGCAGTGGACGTCAGTAGTCAGCCCTGCAAGCTTTGCCTCAGCTGACGAGAGCCGCACCCCAGCACTCTCCAGGACAGCCCATGGCCAATGACTGATCACAGTGGGGGTAGGCAGGCCGAGTCCTTTTGGTCTATTTTCTGACAACTCTGATGGGACATGGATGCTTCAGAACAATGTGGGCTGGCCAAGCTTTGCTGGCCCCACACCATCGTTTGACTTCTCTTTCGTTCTTGTCGTGCTCTACCCCTCCTTCTGGTGAAGCTTATAGATAACTGGTGCCATGTTATATCTGACCTGCAATGGTAACTGTGAGCTCTGGAGAATCAGAAAAAGCTCTAGGAGAAGGAGAACTAGCTCCTCAAACAGGGGACCTAAAATCTAGTCCTAAAATCATGATCGGCTCTGGGTTCATGAACCATTCCCTTCCATTCCAAATTCATGTTTCATCATCACCAAAATGGGGTTAGAACCAGCATGCTTTATGTATAGTACTTTATATTTTCCAAATTTGTTTTGGTTATTCTGGAGCAGAATCTTAGTCCTTGCTGCATATTATTAATATCATCTGCGGCACATTCAGAACCATGTCAATGTCAGGGACTCAGTCTGTTACATTTGGCCTGCAGTGAGGTATGGGTTCGATAAACACTGCGTGTTATTCTATCTTGCCCGGGGAGAGAACCACTGCTCTAGGGAAAACCTGAAATCTGGAATCTCAGAATCATAAGTTGTTCTCTGAGGTTCTCTGAGCCTTGGATTCTTTGCCCAGAAACTGACGTCATGGGTTGCTTTGAAGGTTAAGTTAAAAATGTGCGCAAAACCCTCTGCAAATTATAGAAACACTGACGTTTATTATACATGATTACATTTGCTTTTGTCACTTGTTATTTATAAACAAAGAAAGGGAGATTAGGACTCATTGGTTTTCCATTCTGGCTAGAGCTTTTAAAAAAAGCAAAGGGATCACACAGAGATTCTGATTGAGTAGTCCAGGGTTGAGGCCCAGGTATCTGAGTTTCTAAAAAGCTTCACAGATAAATTTGGCATGCAGCTGGGTTTAAAGGATTTTTGGTAAAATGACCTGTGCAAAGGTCACACAGCCCATTAAGTCAAACAGCCAAAACTCAGATCTACTACACCTTTCCATGCCTTGTGAGTTTTATCCACGCTGAGTTTTCAATTCTTGCATATGAGTCTTACCGTAATATTATATGTTAGTCATAAAATATAGTAATAGAGATAAGAGGGATTTTGAATTTAAAACACTGTATAAATATAATGTGCTATGATTATTAAATATTAAAATAACTATTCCTATCACATTAGAACTAAACCATGTGATTTGTGTGCTTTTAGTGAGTAAGAGGGGAAACTCTGTAGGTAACATAAGGTATTTTTAAGATTGTATGAACCAAGCATAAATTAAACAAAGTGACACTAAGGCTGAAATAATGTAAGCAAGCACAAAATGAAACATTTCAGCGAATTCAAAATAGAGTAATGTACTGCTACTGCACTGCTCTCGTGAACACGCTGTCTTAATTTAGCATCATGAAGGAAGAGAACAGGATAAAGACAGAAAGAAGGATAAATGGAGAACTGAAGATCATTTTAGTGTGATCACGACCAGGCCATTCATATTTCTCATATAGCCTGGAAACAATCTCAAACTTATTGGAAGATGTGACCTTTAAATGTTCCTTACTTGCAAAAAAGACAAATGTTCTAGAAGCCGAGTGTCAGCTTGTGGAGTCATCTGTCCTGCCTGCTCTGGGATTGGAGGCTACTACAGGAAGAGAGCAAATTGTAGATGAGCGAATGTGTTATGTGTTCTTTACATTTGCAGACTGTAGGGTAAGCTTTCTTTGACAGCTCTCTGATTTCTTTAACATAGCAAATCTTTAATCAGTCTAGATATGTTAAAATGTGATCTGTTACAGTGAATTGACCTGAGTTGAGTAGTTGAGTTGAAATGTGTATATTTCTCCCTCAAAAGCTGACTTGTAGGGGGAAAAAATCAGATATTCTATGATATACTTTGCCTTAGTGACAAGATGTTTTGGGGGAAATCATCCAAGCTTGAAATAAAATCTTTATTGAAAGTAATTCTACATTCATGCCAGTCAGATACATTGTATGATTAGGCCAGATATCCCAGGGGGGAAACAACGGTATATGCACCAGGCAGAGTTGATTATTCAGAGTTCCTGTCAGTTCTTAACTTCCTGACAATGGCTGAAGTATTCATAGCCCCTACAACTCTGTTTTCATCTTTATTTTGAGAGAAAGTTAATACACTTTACCTTAACTACACCAAATGTACTGGAAAATAACCCAGTAATAAGATACACCCTGTCTACCAAGTGATAGCTGTACATAGAGAGCATTTAGCTGTGCATTTTAGGGAAACAAATATAAGCAGCAAATGACTGAAAGATATTGTGATTATTTTTTCTGCTTGAACTTTAAATTTTCCTGGCAAAGCCTCCTGTGTGCTGTCTTAAAATCAACGTGTATAAATAATCGTGGAGGCAAGTAAATGGTTTCGTTGTAAATTCTCTTCAAATGGCAGGGCAACCTTTATTACTACTACTATTATTATTAGAGCAATTCACTTATCAATGTTGTTTGGTGTCAGAAAGACACAGGTGTGCCAGGTAATACTTGGTTCTGCTTAGAAGATCAACTTCTGAAAGCGACATCCTAAGAATTTGTGTGTGTGTGTGTGTGCGCGCGCGCGTGGTATAGTTAATATTGCAACTAAATAAGAGAGAAGCCTCAATTTTGAGGGGTTCAGAATAGACCACCATAAGGTGTTCCTCTGTGGTGTGTAAATTGCTTTGAACTAAAGGCAACTTTAACGACAGGCTTAAGAGAAATTTCTGCCCCTCTGTTTACCAAATAGTAGAACATGAATTATGGACCTTGCCTACAATAAGAGGTTATTAGAGATAAGCTTATTGACCTAGCACACACATGCAGCAGGGCAAACAACTAATGGCTGGATGTGCGCTCTCCCTGCAAAGGCCTTCTGCAGCCCCAGGGTGCCCTACCTCATCTTTAACTCGGAATGTGCTATAAGAGGAGGAACCCCCCACAACTCTGATTTTATTTACAAAAAAAATGTGTACAGTATTTTACCATATATAATGTGCACTTTCTTGCCCAAATTTTTGAGGGAAAAATAAGGGTGCACATTGTACATGGGTAGTACCAATTCTGTTTCTATATAAATATTTTAAATTATTTATGCTTACGTATTAAAAGTGTAACTCTAGAAGGCAATAATGATATCCATATGCAAAATAATACCCTGGAATATGATATTCAGTTTTGTTTCTAAATATAAATAAATAAATGAATGAATTAAAAAATTAAAACAGAAGGGTTTTTTCCTGAAAGTTTGAGCCAAAAACATGGGTGCAATTTTTACATGGTAAAATATGGTATTTATTCTTATGCGTTTAAATGTCAGTCACCTTCAAATTACTCTCTATTTGATGCAATACACCTACTGAGACATTTTTTCCACTGCTCAAAACAGTTTTGACCTCATCGATTTTTATCCCTTTTAGTGCTTCTGGCGTTTTTTGTTTCACCTCTTGCACATTGACAAAACATTTCGCTTTGAGCACTTTTTTTTTTTTTATCCAGGGAAACAGAAAATAGTCGCTCCAGGTGAGATCAGGTGAATGGGGAGGGTGGGGCACAGGGTTCATGCTGTTTTTGGTCAAAACCTGCTGAACACTCTACAAGGTGTGGGCAGGTGTGCTTCTACTCACCCATCATAAAATAGACAAACACATTGAAAGAGTCTTTTCACTGATATGACCCCTAGAGCAAGGGGCATAAAGTAAAGAATAAACAAATGGGACCTCATCAAAATAAAAAGCTTCTGCACGGCTAAAGAAAACATCAGCAAAATGAAAAAAGAACCAACTGTATGGGAAAATATATTTGCCAATGATACCTCAGACAAGGGTTTGATCTCCAAAATATATAAAGAACTCACATGACTCCACTCCAGGAAGACAAACAATCCAATTAAAAAATGGGCAAAGGACCTGAACGGACATTTCTCCAAGGAGGACATACAGAGGGCCCAGAGAGATATGAAAGAATGCGTAGCGTCACTAGCCATCAGAGAGGTGCAATTTAAAACCACAATGAGATACCACTTCACACCCATCAGAAAGGCCATCATAAACAAATCAACAACAAATGTTGGAGAGGTTGTGGAGAAAAGGGGACCCCAGTACATTGTTGGTGGGAATGCAGACTGGTACAGCCACTGTGGAAAACATTATGGAATTTCCTGAAAAAACTAAAAATGGAACTGCCTTTGGACCCAGCAATTCTACTGCTGGAATTATAGCCTAAGAATCCTGAGACACTAATTCAAAAGAACCTACGCACCCCAATGTTCATAGCAGCACAATTTACAATAGCTGAGTGCTGGAAGGAACCTTGGTGCCCATCAGTAAATTAGTGGATCAAAAAACTGTGGTACATTTACACAATGGAATTCTATGCAGCAGAAAGAAAGAAGGAGTTTCTACCCTTCCCGACAGCATGGATAGAACTAGAAAGTACTATGCTAAGTGAAATAAGCCAGGTGGTAAAAGACAAACACTATATGCTCTCACCTGTAATTGGAACCTAACCAACAAACCAAACAAGCAAGCAAAATATAACCAGAGACACTGAAATAAAGAACAAATTGATGCTGACCAGAGGGAACGGGGAGCGGATAATGGGGGAAAGAAGGGGAAGGGTCCTCAAGGGACATGTGTAAAGAACTCATGGACAAAGCCAAAGGGGGGGAAGTATTGAGGGTGGGGGGTGGGGGTGGGGGTGCGTAGAGGGGGAAGTGGTGGGGGAAAGGTGGAGACAACTGTATAAGAACAACAATTAAAAAAAAGGGAGTCTTAAAAAAAAATTCACTGAAGCCAAACACAGCCTCTCACAACAATGCCAGCTAGGACAGTGATACGGATGGGTTCCTAGAACACTCATATAGTAGGGGAAGCCTGTACTACAAGGGGTCCACACTCCAGAAGATAATTCCATTTTTGGGTGGTCCCACTTTGTTATACCCATGTCCTCTTTCTGTCTGTGAATCTCTTGTGCATGTGAGAGCTTTGACTCTCACATGTAGGAAGTATACATATACACATGCATATGTATGTATTAAATTTGGTCATCTTCTCTTGTTAGTCTGTTAGTCCATTTCACATTTATTTGATTAGTAGACCCAGAATCTTTGGGGGAAAAGTTTCTTTTTCCCTCTCACAACTTTAAATTTAGATTTATATCCAATTCACTGTAAAGACAACCCATTGTTGTAGTTCTAGAGGAAAGGGAAAGCCATAACCCCCAGTAGATGCTTGCTAATAGCCACATTCATTTAAAAATTCACAATTTAGCTTCATAATTATCACCTTTTGGCTGTATATTCTAAAACACATTGTTTTCATGTCACCAAAGGATGGAAGCCAGAAGGTGAAGTGGCCCATGACTCGAGCTTAAGGACAGTGATGATAGCCTAGTGTCATGTTGCAGAATATGACAACACAAAAGTCTCCGGGTGAAAAGAATACATATTCTGAGAACCACATTTCCTACCTGAGCAATGCATAGTTAAAAACAAGTTAAAATTTTTGTTTAAAAAACTTTATTTATAATTTTTTAATTCATTTATTTTTAGAGAGAGGAAGGGAGGGAGAAAGAGAAGGAGAGAAACATCAATTTGTGGTTGCCTCTCTCGTGGCCCCCACTGGCAACCTGGCCTGAAACCCAGGCATGTGCCCTGACTGGGAATCAAACCAGTGACCCTCCTGTTCTCAGGTCAGCACTCAATCCACTGAGTCACACCAGCCAGGGCCTACAAAACTTTGTTTTTAAATTAAAAAAAGGTTTTGAATGTTTTTTACTGGGTGAGTGGATAAGTGAATGGTGGGACTTCATATAATGAAATATTACTCAGTGTTTAAAGAAACGCACTACCAAACTATGAAAAGACAGGACAATTAAATGCATATTGCTAAGTGAAAGAGCTCAGCAAGAAAAATCTACGTACTGTATGATTTCAAGTATCTGCCATTCTGGGAAAGGCAAAACTCTGGAGACAGTAAAAGATCAGTGGTTGCTAGGAGTTAGGGTAGAGGAAGTGACTTACACAGAGACAGAGGATTTTTAGGGCAGTGAAACTATTCTGTATGATTTTACAGTGGTGAATACATGTCATTATAGTAATACGTCTGTCAAAATCTATATAATTACAACATTAAGAGTGAACATTAATATAAACTATGGGCTTTAGCTAATAATAATGTATCAATATAAGTTCATCAATTGCAACAAATATATTACACTCATTCATGATGTAATAACAGGGAAACTCTGTGTGTGTGTGTGTGTGTGTGTGTGTATGTGTGTGGAGAGTGTTTGAGAATTCTGTACTTTCTGCCCAGTTGTCTGTAAACCTAAATCTATTCTGTAAAATAAAATCTATTAATTAAAAAAAAAAAAAGATGATAAAAGCAGACTGTATATGTTCAGGGTCCAGAGGTCAAGTTTCCTGCTCAGCTGTCCTTTTGGCCACACACTTGAATTGCTTTGTAGTCTATGCCAGTCACCATATCCAAAACAATATTTAAGCCTGTCTCTACTGGAAAGCCTTTAAAAATTGTATTCTGATCACTTCATTATTTGCTTTCTTGGCGTTTAAACATTCAGATTGTATTACATTGTTGTTGACATGTTTTATTTTTATCTCTAAGTTATTTCATGCACATATGCTTTATCTCTCAATTCGATCGCAAACTCTTTGAGTTTAGGTGGTGCGTGAACTTTGGCTTTCCTCCTCACCTTTTCCTGTGCAGTGGAGACTGTGCCATTCTATATCTTTTTGTTGTTACGAGTAGCTTTCACTTTACAGGTGGCTGGCAGGTTAATTTTTCTTCATCTGGGTGCCTTTTTGTTCCAGCGGAAAGAGAGATGAACTGAGCAGAAATAAGGCCCTCCCCAATATTTTTTACTTACAGTCAGAACAAAGCCCTCCATGGATACTCTTTTTAGTTGTTTTAAGTTTAGGAGGGAGAGTCAGCCATGTTGTCAGGCAAAGCTGGTAAGTCCTGTTCCGTGTCATCCCACCTTCCCATTCTCCTGCCTTGTCTTTTTGCTTTCTTTAAGAAAATTTCAGAGAATGACTGCAGAAATAATTTGGAAATACAACAATCTAATGTAACATTTAGGTGCAGTTTTTGGAAAAGGGAATTCGGTAAGTGCAAAATAGCCTCCTTGGGTCCTCCATTTTGGGGATTCATGGAACCTTCCTCAGGCCGGGCTTCCTCATTTGGAAAAAATCAGGCAGTTGGGCTGGAGGAATTCTAATTCCTAAATCTTACTGTTGAATGACTTACCACTTAAAAAAAGTTTAAACCCCCTTTTCCTTCCTCAAAGTTAAAATAATTTGTAAGGAAAGTTGACAAGCTCGGAAACACAGGGCAAGCATAGTAATCAATTGTAAAATAAGGGAATTCTGAAATGTAGTAATAGCTTACACATATATGTGTATACTTTAAGTAAATGTTTATACATACTTTATATATTGTATAAAGGGTGTACGTGTATATCATTATGATAATATATACATTTATTTATTAAAATAAAGAATGAAAGAAAAAAGCAGACACTAGGGATTTCTAGAGAAACAGACATGAGCCTCCTGTTCTCTTGGAAGCATAAGGGTGTGTCTGTAGTCTGCGTTTTTGTTTTCATAACACTCCCACGAGAATGGTGGCGCTGGACCAAGAGCCCACTCTGGCAGAGGGACGACACACAGGTTTGCTCTACCTGGCTCACGGAGGCTCTCTGCTCTGTGGGGAAGGACCCTGCAGTTGAAGTCTTGGTGTGAAAGGGTGATATGAGCAACTAGTAATGTCTCCAACGGGGTTTGGAATGGAGGATGGTGGCACATGTGCCAGGAATGTGCCATTCAGGGGAGAAGCAATTTCAAAAGGAAATCAGATACATCTATAGAAGTAATACAAGGTATTCCTGGCTGAGAAGGAATCTGGGAATGTGAGAGGCAAGTCACTGGGGGAATTTGAACCATGTTGTCCTTAAGTGAGTATAGGAAAAAAAGGGAAAATTATAGGGCAAAGAGGTGTCAAAGTAGATGAATAGTGTATTTAGGAGTATAATTAATTTTTAAAGGTACCTATTTAAAGCAGATTAAAGAAATATGGTGATCCATTCAGATTGGCACATATATACCTGCTTCATTTAAAAAGCACAATTAGCCCTGGCTGGTGTAGCTCAGTTGATTGAGCGCGGGCCTGCGAACCGAAGGATCGAGGTTCGATTCCCAGTCAGGGCACATGCCTGGGTTGCCAGGCCAGTTCCCGGCAGGGGACATACAAGAGGCAACCGCACATTGATGTTTCTCTCCCTCTCTCCTTCCCTTCCCCTCTGAAGATAAATAAATAAAATCTAAAAGAAAAAAAAATTTAAAAAGCACAATTGTACATACTCATAATATGCATTTTTAAGTCCCACGGATGCATGTTACTCTCTCCCTCATGGTTTGTCCTTAAAATTACCACAAGATCAGGCCTTTCTGCTGTTCTGTATGCTTATCAAAGGCATAGTCATAGAAAGGAAAAATATAGTGTCTCAGTGGTTAAAAAGACCTACTAACGTTAGTTGTTAAGTGGTCATTTTATTAAGTAGTGATAATAGAGACAGGGAAGATGTGCAAGGCTGCTGAATAGAAGAGGGTCAATGGATTCTATTTATTTTGTGTTTATACATCTGTACTCTTGCACGGCGCCTTGATGCAATGCCTTATCTAGAATGATTACTAATATGACAACATTCTTGATTTATAGAAGCCCAATTAGGTTAAACAGTTTGATTCATTTCAATTGGATGAAAAAACTCTTGTTGAATCTGAATTCTTGCTTTGCAGCGAACACAAACTCGCACTCATTATTACTTATGGTGCTTTTCTTTATGGATGAAGTGCTTTGCAGCCAAGTAGCGGTAGTCACCAGCTGATGACCATAAGGAAAGGCAAACACTGTCAGTAGAATAACATCCTTAGCCAAGTGTTTATGTTGGATACATATACAATACATAACTGTTCTTAACTAATGATACAAAGTCGGCCTCCCTAAGTTTCTCCTTTTGTATTGTTTCTTGCCACCCATGTGTTAAGCAAAATTTTCTCAGGACCTAAGCCCCACCCTAAAAGTGAGTTCTGCTTCTTTGCAAGCTGGATTTATTCTTTCTAGCTTCCAAGTGAATATCATACATCAAATAACTGTGAGTTAGTTATAAATACAATTGTGGTGAGGTGACTGTTAATGCAGTTTCCAGAGGTGGTTAATTTATGTACAGAAGGTATCTTAAACAATGAAATCATCTGGATATTTTGCTATTTTTTAATGTTGTTCTTTATAATCTTCTGCTTATATTTTATTTCTAAATCTATTGGTTCAGTTCAGTCCCAAGGAAGTGTTTTTTTCCCTCCTTACAGGCAGGGAAAACATCTAAATCTTCCTGCTAAGAACTGTATTTTCTTTCTGCTCTTTGCTCCAACTTTCCTTGTTCTAAATTTTCTCTAAGCTGCAATCTAGAATTTTCTCTTCAGTTGGCTGAACTAACGTCACTTACTGGCATTCTTCTGACCATATATTCCCTTGATATGTTCGGCACCACGCTGAAAGGTCTGACAGACTGCTAGGACAGGGAGTGAGACATCGCTACATTGGGAGTAAGGAGAAGTCGGCTAGAGGAGACGGAAGCTGTGCATCCCTGAACATGCAAGAGTCAGTGCTGATCCTAAGCTGCTAAGCAACACAGGCTGGTAAAGTAGCTTTTAAAAGGCCACAGGCAGGCACGAGCAATATTTGCAGGAACAACATGGTCACTGTGTAAGTCAGTGATTTTCAACCTTTTTCATCTCATGACACACATTAAATAATTACTAAAATTCTGCAGGACACCAAACATGTATATATTTTGCCTATCTGACAAAAACTAGGTATAGTTTTGATTTATTCATACTGGGTGGTTATTGTCATTCTGGCTGTTGTCATTTTTTTTTTTTATTATTTGACAGTCTAAGGGAAAAGAGGTCAGTGCCCCTGACTGGATAGTCAGGTACTGCATGTCTGAAAATTCGTGTGGCACATCAGTTGGAAATCGCTGGTCTGAGTCCAGGTGACATTATCAACAGGAAGGTCCCTACTTATGATCAAGGTATCAGGCCCTCCAGTCAAGGACTCTGTCTCTAATCTTCTAAACTTCAAGTGCTATCTTATATCTGAAAAAAGTATGGGATAAGTACTATCATTATTCCCACTCTAAAATGGGAAGCTTGAGACACAGGCAGGTTGTCCAGTGTCACACAGAAATGGCTGTGCCAAGACTTAAACCCAGGCCACGTGGGTGCAGAACCTGAACCCTTCTTATATTGTTATCCCTCTGTCCTTCTCCTCCCTCATCGGTTTGTGTGCTATTCTTTTCCTTCAGCCCTATGTCTTTTTAGTTTCCAATCAGATAGCCCTTGTCTCTACACCCAGAGCTCTGAGTGAGCCTGTCCTCCTCCTTCCCCCAGCTCACTTAACCCCAGCCCTGGTGATATCCCCAGGCCCCCTGCTTTCCTGGCAGGAGAATAAAGACAGCTGGCAGTGAGAAAAGTCTGTGAAGGAGAATATGAGCACAGTCGTGGTTATGGCTGTGCTGTCTGAGAACTCCCTCTGTCAGGGAGCTGGGTTGGCTTCCCACACTTGTTACACAGACAGATGTTTTCAATTATTATCACTGACAAGCCTCCAGGCCAGGTTCCTTTCTGATTGGCTGTTACTGGACTCAGAGGGGAATAAAGGAAACTGAGGCTAGGACACAAAACACCTCAGTCATCACTTTAATCATGTTTCTCTAAAGCAACTGGTTGAGTTGGACAATTCGCCCAGAATTGGAATCCTTTTGTAAATACAGACTCCATTTCCTTTTAAACCTTTCTTTCATTCTGGTTTCAATTTTTCTGCCCATAGTTCTTTTGACATTATAAAAGAGTGAGACATTTGTCATTTCTTTACCAATTCTTTCCTTTTGTTGTTCTTCCAGAGTTTTGGGTACATACCAGAATATAGTGGGAGTTAGTGAAACTGAACTTGAAACGACTAGACTTGACATTGCATAGCCATCTGCAAAAATGACCTAGGGCTGATCTGAAAGCACTGATATCATCTAACGTTTCCATCTGCAGTAACCTGGGGAATATCCCACCCTCAGTCAGAAGCCATTTCTCACGTAGGTTTTGTATCAACCACAGGGTTTGCTGGGAGCCATTCGACACATTGTTGTTTACCTTTCCTGCTAATTGTATCAGCCGCAATGACTCCGATTTCCTTCCTTTGTCATCTCTGGTGTGTCCTAAGGAGATCCAATGACCAACTGGTCCCAAGGAAAATCTGAGGGAAGCCTTGGCATGTAAGTGTGCCTGTAGAAGAGTGTAAGCGTGGCTCTCGGAAGCCAGCCTGACAGCCGTCTGCTCTAAGTACATGCACCTTCAATGACATGAGTTACACTTGCTACCACTCAGCCTCTAATCTCTCATTGTTTATTCCTCCCTTCCTGTTTCTATAAGCTAAAAATTGGACTGTGAGGTGGATTAAAGCTTTCTGTTTTCTTTTTTATTTCTTAGTCTTCCTGTCATTTATCTGGTTGGAAAAAAATGTACTCAAGATACTCCAGTGTTTTTGCATATTAGTCTATTGTCTTTTAATGTTCCGAAATTAGGCTTGTGTGGTCCATCTTGCTCAAGTCTCCAAACTGCCCTGTCTCTGCTGCCATTTTAAACACAATAGCTGTCGACAAGCAAGTCAGCAAATGCATTTGTAACACAGACAAAATCCATAGACTTAATCCTGAAGGCCAGAGTCTCCATTTTAATTTCTAAAAATGTCTCTTTGACTTTTAAACTAAACTCTTTATTTTAAGCCCAAAGGTAAAATATTATAGGATGTTAATTCATCCTTTTAAAAAAAGGCACATGAGCGTTTAAAACATATGCTTCCTTCTTCACTCAGAAAAAAATTCATTCCAACCTTTTGGGGGGGATCACATATAGCCCTAAAACAGCTGAAGCTAAAAACATCAAAGTTGGCATAACTTCAGTTATCACTGAATCAGGGAGATCAGGCCAAGTTTTTGAAGAAAATGGTTGAGCATTTTAAAAATAAAAGAAGTTAAAATGTTCTCTCTGAGCATGCTCAGTGGGAGATTTTTAAACATTTCTTTTAGGTTGGCTGCATTTTACTCATCACTTTGGAAACATTTCAACAAAAGCTATCTAATTAGTCTTTATTAATATTGTTCTCTAAGGTTCTAGCCAAGGCCCAAGTGTGTGTCACCTGCCTACGTGATGTTTTTACCATGTTTGCCAAGGGACCACGAATGCTCAGTGCTGGTGAGTTGCCTTGGTCTTTCACGTTTCAGCTGTTTGTTTGGTTCCCTGATGTGGGGGAGGCCAGGGTGGGCGAGGGGGATGAGTGACAGAGTGTTGAAGTAGTTTAACAACAATACGGTACATTGAGTTTAGCTACTAGATCCTTTCCTGTTTTATTTCTTTTTTTCTTCTCAATTATCCACAACATCAGTATTTCCAAAAAAATGGGTAGAATAGTTTTAGTTATGGAAAAAAAGAATCAGTTTACATTGACTCCCTAACACACACGATAGTCCTCGCACGGTAAACTAAACAGTCCCTGTGCTCGTCATTTCCCGAGAGGATTTCATTCTCTTTTAGACACTGAAGAGATCATGCTGTGCTCCTGACAGTCTGGAGGCCCCCATTTATTTTGCGGTAAAACACTAAACTGCCCCTGCTTTACCTGGAATGAAATCAATTGACAGACCTGGAGGATGGCTGACACTGTGCTTGTTATCACCACCATCAGACACTGATTCAAGATGTAAATTTCTCAAACAGTATCAACAGCCTGGTGAGAATATTGCTCCTCACAGCAGAGCCCTTTTACTGGTTTCAACACTGCCATTTCAGGGATTTCTTTGCTGGAGTTCTCAGTAAAATCCTCCCAGACCACTTTCCAATTGAGGTAGTATCTTGCATGTAAGTGGCCCAAGGGAATTGCCAGCTGGTAACATTACCTCTCTACCTGTCTAAATAGCATGGAGTCTATAAATTGTCAAGAGGAAAGTCAAGAGGTAGATTCCAACATGCCTGTTGTTCCCAATACGCATCAGACAGCGAGGGCCTGCAGGGTCAGTGCAACACGGGGTAGCCCAGCAGAGTACTGCAGCTCAACTTAGATATATTAGTCCATAGCTGAGTTACAAAAAGCTACAATTATGCTCAACTTATAGATTCAAGTACACTATAGGGGGAAAAATCTTATTTGATGGCTGGCAGGAGAATTCTTCTTAAGGGAGAAAGTCATCTTTTCTTCTTTCTTCAAAACATTTTGTTGGGCCATTTTGATTGTGAAAAGATAATCCTTAGAACACAACCAGAAAAAGAGATGACCAAATTCTCTGTACAGAACATGAAATGGATTTATGAAGGCTGTGTGTAAAAAGAAAGAATATGAAAGAAGAATGTTGGGGTAAAATGACATGGTCAGAAGCTGGAAGCTAAATGGAACAGACAGCCCATGAAAATTCCTTAGTGGAAGGTGGAGGGGGAATAACCAAGGTACATTTTAGTAATAGGGATGGCTATTACAGTTTAAATATTAAATTATTGGCTAGGCTGGGTAATCTTTTCATCCTCCATGGTTCTTTCAAAAAATATTTATTTATTTATTTAGGAAAGGAGGAAGAGAGAGAGGGAGAGAAACATTGATGTGAGAGAGAAACATTGATTATCTCTCCTACATGCCCCAACTGGAGATCAGACTTGGAACCTAAGCATGTGCCCTGGCAGGGAATCGATCCCGCCACTTTTTGGTTTGCGGGACAATGCCCAACCAAGTAAGTCACTCTGGCCAGGGCCTCCATGATTCTCCAGTCCACATCAACCAAGTGCTATGTCCTGGAGTGAGCTCTGGAAAGCAAGGCAAAGGAAATGTCAAGATAAGGGAACATGGGCAAATGGCGTGGCAATGTGTGTTGTGGGTTCAGCCAAAGCAGGAAATCAGGCCAAAAACGTCATGAAACATAAATCCTTTCTGATAACTGGAGATACTGGGTTTTTAATTGTGTAAGAAGTCAGGGTTTGAACACATTCTACTTTAATTTTAATAGGAATGATGATGTAAACTGAAAAGGATATTTTATAAGGGTTCCCAATGCCATTTCTTGCCTGCTGCAGTTATACCGAAGTTTCCTCTAAAGAGCCTATGGGTCCTGACAACTCATTGATTCCAGGATGCAGCAGGACTGAGCTGTACGTGTCCAGTTTTACCAAGCAACCCTTCAGCTTGTGGTTTTGATTCTTGGTTCTGTCTTTCATTTCCCCTTGAGGACCAGAACTCAGCTTTGAATATGAGGTGCATTGCTGGAGAACCTGACTCACTCTCTTATTTTTGCCAGCTTCTTTCACTAGGGCTGGTGTCTTTTCCTGTTTTGCCAAGTACACTTGGACGGCTATGGTTGCCTGTCCAAAGACACAGGTCATAAAGCCTTCCAAGATGGAGTCTACATGCAGTGGGTTCTTCTAGTCTTGTTACGTAGGTTAATCCTTTCGGCTTCAAAACCAGCAGTGGCTTTCTGTTCTCTGTTAGGTAAAAGCCCAGCTCATTAGGACATATGAGTCCCTTCATAACCTGGTTCCAACCTATTTTTTCAGTGTCCATCATCCAATGTTTACCACAAGTACTCCCCAGAGTGTCCTGTTTTCTCCCGATGAGTAGACCTATATTGTGTTATGGCTGAGTAGACCATGAGTGAAGACTTGAACCAAGGAATGGGGTCAACCAGCATGCTATTCTTGCCTCTTAAATTTGCATTAAGAAGAACACTCCAGTCTATGCAATGGCCATTGATATAAGTTCTTCATAGAGTGGAACATGCAATTTGGATGGTGGTAATTCATGGATTAAGAAAAACAAACCAAAATGGAAGCCTTGACTCATAAATATTTCTGTCACCAAAAGTAATTATTAAACTTTAAATTGCTATTTACATCAAAATGTTTGAAATTATAATGGCTATAGAAGAAATATTTGACTTGCATAGGGAAATCAGTCCATCTCTATGATGTTCAAACAGAGACCTAAAAGTTATACAAATTAAAGGAATTGATCTTGTTTCAGTCTTGTTTAACCAGCGAGCCATTCTATGAAATATTGGTGTCTGCTGGGTGGCCAGTGACTGCTTGGGAAAAATGCTTCAAGAAATGTATCAAACCTTCTTGATACACTTGAAGATTGGAATATGCCTTTATTGTTAAACTTCCAAACTTTATTGTTAGAATTTTAAAACTTATCTCACAGACCACCAGTGAAAGGCATGTGTCTCTCTGATTTGACTAATTCTACATGATAGTTTATTTTCTACTCTGATCACAAAACTTTAACTTCCTGAGGCACAGATTGAACTACTTCTAACACTCTTCTCAGAAGTACCAGATTGAAAATAGAACTTCGTTAGATTTCAGCCTTTAAGAACTATTACCTAAAACTTAACACAGAAGTCATTATGTACATGTTGCCAAGTCTTTCTATTTTTGTGACACTCAAATTTTGTGGTTTGCAAAATGGTAAACAAATAGGACTCAAAAAACTTCATGAGATCAGCATGAAGAATGGAAAGACTGGTCCTTTAATTTCATGTATTTGGACAGACATATGTGGAAAGCATACTTAATATTCTTTTAGGTTCTACCCAATTGGTAGTGTCATTTCAATGTATGAGACAAATTTCTTTTCCTTCTTAGAAAGGAATATATAACCTATTAGTTAGGACTAGAGTTAAAAATGCATTTAGGGCAGCATCAAGTACTCATCCTTCATATGCTACCGTTTTCTCCTATTCACATTGCTTTTTCGGTCTAATACATAATTGTTACTGTAGAGCAAAAAACTGATTCCAGAAGGCAGTTTAAAATTCTTGCTATAAAACTTTGAGCATATCAGCTATAGAAGGATGCTTAACAAATACAAGTAAATATGTCAAATACGAGACAAATTTTCAAGAACGAGGAGTCATTCAAGAAGATGAAGGGAATGCAGAAGACTGCTGTAATAGCGTAAGAGCTCTCTTGGCTGACTTCTGCTTAAGCAGCTCTCTATCTCCTCTGTGAAATATACTGACCAATGCCCACAATACACTGAATGTTGGCGGCTAGTTAATGACTCTCAACTGTGCACATCTGTTCCCACTAGAGGGAAGTCCCAGGAGAGAGTCTCAAACAAGTTTATGCCAGTTGTACTTATTATTGTAATTATGTAATTTAATTAAATATTATGTAAACTGATGAAATATGAGAGCAAAAAGGAAGAGAGTTGCTTTTGGGAACACTTTCTTTGAAGAGAAGTTAAGTTTTACTATATCTGAAATTACTAAAGGGTTTTCTCTGCAGATGAGGATAGGTCTAGATGAAGCCTCAAGGCCTTTTCCAAATTCTTCATCTTAGACATATCTCAGATTTTTAAATTTTGTGTCCCTTTAGATTTAGCCTTTCATTTTATTTCATATGATAATAAAATGCTAACTACCATTTCCTAAGCACTCATTATGTGCCAGGCACTGTGTAAAATAATTTGTTTGCATTATTCCATTTGGTATACACAGTAGTATTAATTATTAAACAATTACTGTATGTGCTTGGCTTTATGCTGAGTAGCTTATATACATTACCCATTTAATTCTTACAATACACCTATTTTTAGATGGAGAAACTAAAGCACAGGACAAACTTTGTCTACACTCACACAGCTCATAAGTGAAAGAGCTGGGATTGGGACTCAGCTTCATTTATCTCGGGAGCTGTATCTCTCATTACTACACTACCCTACTTCCACACACAGGTGCTTTAAGGAGCTTCCCCGTTTATCTTTGGCGCCCTAGAGCCCAGTTCAGTGCCTGTCTCACTGCAGGGGCTCATCGGTGCCACCTGGATGGAGTACATGCATGGGTGCATATCACCTCAATTTTACTTGATAGGCCTTGATGTCAATTTTCTAGAAAATGAAAATGAGAGATGGGCAACCTTTCCTCTTTATTGACACCAGTGCTCCTACTTGATTGAAATATTTTTATGATCAGAGATTGGATAGTAACGCTGGGAACATAAGGGATTGCAGTTACGATTTACTCTTGTCGACAGTGGACCTCTTTTTCCCTTCCATTTTCTTTTCTCCCTCTTTTTTTTTTTTTTTTTTTTGCCTTCTACTCATCATTTTTTCTTCTTTTTGGTAAGACCATCTTTGAGGAAACCACATCGCCCCCACTTCCAGTCTCGGTGGTGTGAGTGCAGTTGACCCAGTCCCCGACTCCAGGGATGGGCTTGAGTCTCGAGTCCAGCTAAGGAGAGCCATGAATTCCTCCGCCACAGTGAACAGACCAGGAACAAATACGAAATAAACAAGGAATCTAAGCCAGGCCAGGGAGAGTTATTCCTGAGAATTTTCTATTCCCACGGCAAAAGAGAGTTTACTTGCCCCTGAGGACTCTAAACTGCTGCGATATGATCTTGCTACTGCCATCTCGCTGCCAGGAGGAAAGATTTTAAGTGAAAACGAAGCTAATCCAGAGACAAGCCGAGTTTAGAGATGGAAAGAGTCAAATTCCTGGCAATATTCTTTGGCATGTGGATCTAGTCATATCCAAAGTCACATCTAATTATGGGACTTTTGGTTAAATAATCCAATAAATTCTCCTTTTTGTCAAAACAGTTTGAGTTGGACTCCTGTCACTTGTACCAAACTTAGCACTTACAAGTACCTGTAGAAGTTCAAGAAATGTTTTCATATAGGCATAACTAGGATCAAATCAATTGATGTGGAAGCCATGGCTTGTAAATTTTTAAGGCAAAGAAATTATATCTAAAACAACACAAAGAAAAGCAAAATTATACTACATTAAGCTGAATCTAATGTTTGGTTCTAGTATCTTAGCCATAGCATGTGTTTTAACTTTAGTGCTTTGTAATGCTATTTTATTATTTGATTTAAAGGAAGACTCACTGATCTGCTATGTAAAATGCCTTGCTTAAAAGAGAGGATACATAACATTTTAGTATCTATCTTTCTTAGGAGTCTCAGATAAAGTCAGAATATTCAGGAGGAATACCCCTCACTCTGTTTTAAAATGAATTCTTTAATTTGAGACATCTTCAAGTGGCATTTTCCTCCAACTCCCTTGCAAAACACACACTCATGTATAAATATCCACTCAGAAGCAGAAATCCATTCAGGTACAATCTAACTTGCAATCAACAATTGCTAAAATAGGACCTTTATCATCAGCACAGCACATCCCAAAATGTCTTTGTAAAAGAAATCAAATTATATGAGTTAATTGATTCCAGGCAACATCAGCAAGTGCAGGTGGAGACTGAACAACAGGATGTTTATTAATGAAGTACTATTAATCAAAATTGACAATACCAATTCCTGTTTGTTGTATTTGAAAGCTACCTGCAGTGGTTATAGATACATTTGTTGAATTTTAAAACACAGTTTTGAAGAGTAAAAAATAAAAGAAGGATATAGTAACACACGGGATTTTTAGCTGTGGATTTTGGACTACTGATATTTAAACACTGAAAAGATACTCCTAAATGCAATTTGACAAGCGATGCCAAAGATGCCAGTGGTAATTAATTAGCACTTAATTGAGACCACCAACCTACAGGACATAGGAATTGGTACTCAGTGCCATTTCCCCCTCAGGCTCCATCTCATGAGGGTCAGGAGTAGCGCTGCATGCGGCAGGTCAGTTAGTAAATTAGGAGAACACATTGACACTGGACATTTCATGATGGATCTCCTTCACCCTGTGCCGCCGCCCCAGGCTATCTCTGAGGAGAAAAGGACTGTGATTGTTTCGAGGGGAATTTAGTGTTCATGCACAGTTAAATCAAGGTAAGCACTGCCCTCCTGTCCCAGACCAGTTAGGCGGGACACTTCACGACAAGATAAAGCTCATGAATCAAATGTTAACATGAATGAGAGTAGGCCAACTTAAAAGCAAATTAAATTTAGAATACAGATTTATTTGAATTTTCTAGCTATCTTAGGTTAGATTTAATTTTTTTTGTAAAAATAAATTTAGGGCAGGGAATTTTTTTTAAGAAAACTATCTCATATTATAATTATGTTATAATTATAGTTTGGAACTCTATGATGCCTGTTAAAGACTTTAAAGACTTCTGGAAATTCAATCTTAGAAATCCTACATACTCCCCCAAGCCCTTCTCAAGACACAGACCCTTTTTGTTTTAATAGATAGATGTCAACATCCTTTCACACAGAGGAAGGAAATCCTTGCATCATAATTGCACAGACTGAGCAAATGAAAAAAGGGAAATCTTCTAACCTCTGAATAAGTCTACAGACAGTTTCTGACTGACAGTTTACAGTAGCTTCTCTTACAACACATGAGTTGGGGAATTGGTGTGTTAAATTTGCCACAATATTTTCTGAAAAATGAAGCTGGGGCAGTTTTTATTTTTCTACTTTAACATTGAAATCAGTAACTGAAGGAATAGTTCATTGATGTAACTTGGAATTAAAATCTGAAGTTCTTGAGTGTCAAACCTTCAATCCACACATTATATCACTTTTGAAGGGACTTCACACCCCAGTATGGGCTCAGACAAAGTACAAATGCCATATATACACAGACATCAGGAAATAGAGCTCTGGGGATGTGCTTTATTCAGTCACCCATATGCCTGTCGTTAAAACAAATTAGATACTCATCCTTCCAACACTCCTGGAAAGGGCTTGACTCTGATTCTTCAGAGGTCTTTGAAAATTTGTCGTAGACAATGACACCCACTGACAGAGCAGAGGGCATTGACGATTTGTTAAGAAATACCCGCCTCCCTATTCCTGACTTCCTTTTTATGTTTCATTCATTGAACTAAGTTGGTTCCCATGAACTGAGAGTCGCCTCAACATTGGTCTTTACAACTGAAAAAATCTAGACAAGAGCTTTCTTTATTATAACTGAGATATTTGTGTGATGTGACTGGAGAACATCAGTAGTTCCCAGCCACTGGTACCATTAGGGTTGGTGATGGTAATAGAAATGCCACCTGTGGCCTCCAAATCGGCAATAAAATGAACTTCCGTGTCTTGATGTTAATTTACCAAGAAAATTGAACAAAACTGTATCTTTCAGTCTTAGTCAACCCTCACCTCTGCGTTTTAAAATATTTGCTTGCAAATCTTATGATATTTGAGGACAAAATTATTTGCAAATTCAGACATATCTGTAGTGTTTAGTGGAACTTTTTTTTAATTCTATGAAAATCGCACTTCTCTTCCATTGGCTTTTAAATTCTTTTTATTTTAATACTGACAAGCAGTATCTTTTTTAAAAAATGTTTATTGATTCCAAAGAGAGAGGAAGGGGGAGAGGGAGAGAGAGAAACATCAGTGTGAGAGAGAAACATCGATTGGTTGCTTCTCATACACACCAGGGCTGCAGCCTAGGAATGTGCCCTGACCAGGAATCGAATCTCTCCACCTTTAGCGTACGGGACCATGCGTCAATCAACTGAGCCACACTGGCTGGGGCTGACAAGCTGTAACTTTAAATACCTCCTGGAACTCACATCCAGATCTTCTCTAAAATACAACCTCACAATTACAGTCCTATGCTTTGCTGAAATGATGTGAGGCCACAAGCCGCCTATTTCTATCCTTTTAGCAAGCATTTCTGAACTTGTTCTGTAAATTAGAGCACCAATTTTATTTCATTGATTAATTTTACTATGTGGTAAACTGATGTACACGTCTACCATATTAAATAAAAGCATTTGTTGTGTATGAAAATGCACATTCAATACAAAAAGGTTAAAAAATAAGGTTAAAAAATCCAATACAAAAAGGTTAAAAAATAAGGGATGAGGTTAGTAGAATATTCAAGTTGCATGCTCTAATGTTCCAAATTCTTGCCAAAATTGACTGGAGGCTCGCTGCATTCCCCGTGAGTCATATCACTTCCAGGTAGGCTGCCAGTGACCGACTTTGCTGTCAACGTCTGAGGACCTTTCTGCTTTCTTTGTGGTCTCTATGTGATCACATCTGTTCAGAGGCACCAACATGCAGAATTTCTTATAATTTCCCCTTTTGCAAGTCAGATAGGTACAGGGAACAGGTTTCATGTTAACTTATTCATCGGTCCATTCATCAAATTCACAAATATTTAGTGGCTTTTCTGTGCAGGTTACTTTGAGAAGGATGGCAGTTTTGCACAAACATTAGGCACATGGTCTTTGGATTCAGACAGACCTGCCTTCGAATACTGGCCTCATTGCTTTTTAGTTGGGTGATCTAGGAAAATAATGTGGTCTCTCTGGATGCTAGATTTTGGCTACATAAATTGAGGATAATACATATTTTACATGGTTTCTGAATTGTGATCACTTATTTTAAATATTCAGCAAAGTATAGGGTACATGATTAGTGCTCAATAAATTTTGTCTAATCATAGTAGTTGTTGTGCAAGAACAAAAAAAAAAGAGAAAATAAGCATGGTCTTTGCCTTACATTCACATTGCTGCATATTAATGTCAAGTTCACCTATAAGGCTATTCATAAGAAAGGCTCTGAATTGAGAGTAGGAAGCAGTCTTCTCATATAGAGCCAGATCTCTGGTCAGGCATGTCTTAAAGGAGCTGGACATTGAACCAGATTCCTTGAAGGGGTGGTAGAATCTAGGATGAACAGAGAACAGAGAGGACCTTGGATTGGAGCAGACAGGCCTTGACCAAGCCTTCCAGATGGGGATGCAGGAGGTATATGTGGAGTTGATGAGAAATCCATTTGTGTCGTGGAATGACACATTCATGCATGGAAGTAATGGTTAAAGTACCAGGCAGAGCCAAGAAAGTGAGGAAGTCCTGACAATTTTATAGAAAAGAGACCTTTGTGATGAAATAACCTCCACTGGAAGCTGAAAATCTGAGACCTACCCCCCCCCCCCAACTGTATTTAAGAACCTAGAATAATTAGGAAGTTGGAACTCAAGTGCCTTCAAGGTAGCTTATGTTCATTTCCTTTCCACTGCTAAGGTACACCTGGGTGATAGGACCTGCCAACTGGTGAGATGACCTGGGAAGGTCCTAGGTTTGCTCATCTTTGAAATGAGAGGAATGGACAGCTTCCCTTCTGGTACTGAGACCTTGAAAACCTATCACCCATTTCCCCCTTAAAATGAAAATAAAGGTCAGATGCTCACTCTTGCTGCTGTACCTCTGATTTTGGATGTCTCTGGTTAAACTCCCAGATGTCTGCAAGAAATCTTCTGCACACTGAATCATTAAATATAAAAAGAAAAAAGTCTTTTTTCTTTTTTTAAAAACAGGAGTGGCCTAGGTGTTGATTGGACTGAAGTTCCACAGAACTAAAAACAAAACCAACTTCTTCCCGCCCCCAAAACAAAAACCTTCCATATGCGCCTTTCTATGAAGCCACTGTACTATTTCCTGATTTTAAATGCAACAGATACAATTTTAAAGAGACATCTCACTTTGGAATATAAATAAGTGAAATCTAAACACAAAATATAATAAAGCAGCTTGAACCGAGCCATGCCATTTGAATTTTTTGTAGTTGTTTTAATTTAGCATAGTGGGGTACTTTTGACTTTTGAACTGTGTTTCTAGCTGTGTTGCTGTTACTTGGTGGGTTTTGATATGAGACCAGCAACTTCTCAGTGACTTAATTCACTCATTCTCAGGAGGTGCCCCATATTCTCCTCTGCTTTGAAGCATCCTTCCTCTGGGGTGCTCAGGATATTTAAGCCTTGAAGTAGCTCAATACAGAAGGGCACATAGACTTTCCACGTTACCAATTTGAAATGGTAAAACAAAGAAATGTAGTATACTTTTCTCTAAGCACAGGAAATGCCCTTTTGTGATTCACTCTCCACGTAAACTGAGAAAAACATATGATTATAGTGTGTGTCTTTTTTTTTTTTTACATTTTTTATTGTTGACACTATTACAGATGTCCCTATTTTCCCTCTGTTTGCCTGCCTCCACCCATCCCCACCCCCTAGTGTGTGTCTAGGTCCCTTCTAAGCTCTCAGCTCTGGGGATAAGGCAGGATCGCCAAGGAGGTGGCTGGCACCAAGCATGGGACCAAAGCAGCATTCTCCACTTTTTGGCTGCATTGTGACAGCTCTTATTCTCAAAATTCCTAATTTAGTATATCCACAGTCACATTACTAATGATGTTCCCATGTTACTAAAAATATCCTTAAAATAGCTCTCAGTACCTGGTGGTCTTTATCTTCTTTGAAAGCCTTTTAATAGAATACTCCAAATAATCTTTTTCCTACCTCCCTTGCCTCCTCTGATCTTTTAAGTCCAGTATTGATCTCTATTTCTGCCTTCAGTGTTCCTCTGTGGTCCCACCCCATGTTCTAGAACTCTTCTCAGTTTCTACTGTCTCCCTCCCATCATATAAAAACTCCTGAACTCATACTCCTTCCTGAAAACCTTCCCTGGCTCAATTCAAGACTAGTCAAGATAACTTTCAACATATACTTTCTGCAAATGCTTTTGGTCACTTTGATTTAAAGCAATCTAAATGATTATTTCATTAGATTTTTAATGTGCATCTGGACTATCTCTGCTCTGTTGCAATCTGTCTTAGCTTATAGCTTTGTTGAGGTTGCAGAATGTGTCAAATGTACTTTTTAAAGACTGCCTTGTAGAGTACTATGAAGATCTGTTGTTTGTTCATCTCACAAACATTTATTGAACACCTACTAGATGCCAGGCACTGACTGGACCAGATCATAGCATTGGACAACATATAATCACCACTTTGGAAGTCCTGTAAAGCAGTATAGTTTTTTCAGTAGGAGAAGGCAGAATATGCAATGATGGGAATCAGAAAACAAAATGAGGTGGACTAGGCAACAGCCTTGTCAGAATATGTGGGTGGCCAGTGAAAGTTTCTCCAGAGCCTTTCAGTTTGATGAAAGGCTGTATTAAATTGAATGTCAAGCCAATTTGACCCAGGAAATAATGGCCATTGAACAATATGTAGAGCATGATTGATTTGTACTTCCTGCATTGCTTAATAACCCTTTTTAAAGTGTTATTGTAGTTGCCCTTGATTAGGGCAATTCATTTCCACTTTCTGAATTTTACATCCCAAACTATGCATTTGCTTTCTTGTTTTTTTTTTTTCTTGGTTCGGTTCTAAGTTTGTCAGAACAACACTATACAATGGCTCTTTTCCAAATTCCTTCAGCTATAAAAGTAGCAGAGTAAGTTTCTTTCCCCATTTTTCCCTACATAAGCATGCACATACAAACAGCCACCTTCAGATTTTTTTACTGGCACATCAAGAGAGAAACTTGAGCATTGGTTTAAGTTTGTGAAACTGAGACCATAGCTTTGTGGCTTTGACTGCACTTCCCAGTGCTGAGTAGACTGCTGGGATTCCACAGATAAATAATAAAAATAATAATGATTTTTAAAGCATTTGGAAATGCTGAGTTGAAAGGTGTGGTGTAAGTGCAGTGTTTTATTGTGAAAGTGATATCTCTCGCATTATCTGTTCCTAATGGAGGGCAGCAGTAATGGAGAAGGAGGCACTTATGCCTGTAGACCAGGGGTCCCTGAAGGCAGGGTGGAGCTCAGGCGGGCACTGCGGTAGCACTTACTGTACTCGGAACTGCTTCCTGCCAGTCTAGCAAGAAGGTATGAGCAGAGTCACGCTGCTGCTTGCATCCTTACACCTTGAAAAGTCATCATAGTTTCTTATTGATGGAGAAAGTGACTGAAAATCACACTGGAAAATTCCTACAGATTTTAAAACATCAAGTTTATTAGTTTTGATCTCAAATAAATTTGTATTTGGCATGGGGCATGTCAGCAGCATGGACACAACTATGGCCTTGGTCTGTGTTATGGGCTGAATCATGTCCTCCCTCTCCAATTCATATGTTGAAGCAATAAGCCCTGGTACCTCAGAATGGGACTTTATCTGAAGATAAGGCCTTTGGTAATTAAGTTAAAATAAGACCATTAGGATGAACTCTTATCCGATATAATTGATATCTTTATAAGAAGAAGAAACTGGGACAGAGACACCAGGGACACATGTGTACAGAGGAAAGACCACGTGAGGACACAGCGAGAAAGTGGCCATCTGTAATCCAAGGAGAGAGGCCTCGGAAGAAGCCAAACTTGCTGACACTTTGATCTTGGACTTTTAGCCTCCAAAAGTGTAAAAAACCAAATTTCTGTTGTTTAAGTCACCCAGTTTGTGGTACTTTGATATGACAGCCCTAGCAAACTAATAAACCATGGAGTTATCTAGATTTAGGATTCATACTGAGCCATGTAGAAATTTTTTTTATACAGTATATAGTCTGAGGGCTTTCCCAACTAAGTCCATAACTTTAATTATAAAATGAACATAATCTGTATTAAATTATGAATATGTTAACATGTTGAATGGGGACAAGAAAAATAAGCACCAGATTTAGGCTACATAGGCTCGCTCTTGAAGGTAGAGTAAAAAAATCTGGTTTCCTTGACCACATTGTCATAATATGCATATATAACAGTTTATTGAATCCAGGCTGTACGGACAACCAGAGGAACTCTGGCTCCATACTGTCACAATGCATGCCCACAACAAAGATTCAGGGAAAACAGCCCCTTTCATTCGATCTCGCTAAGTATTACCAACATGAGAGCTGAAAACCTTACCTCTGTCTGAAGTCTATCTATGTATCCATGCATAAGTTATTAACTGGGCTCCCTGGGCTCTGCTGCTGAAAATATTAATATATTCAAACTCATTCTAGCTACTGCAAAAAACAGTACATCAGATCAATGCATTAATATCTTTCTTAGGCAAAAGAATCTGGAATTATTTTTTAAAGTTTCTTCCTGGTGCCTTGGACTCCAACTGAAACATAGGTGATATAGGATCTAATAAGGTAAAGCGGCCATCAGGAGTCAAAGTGTGGGGTTCACTGTATCTAAAAAGCATTGTTTATTGTACTCGAAACACTATCTTTCATGAGAATTGTATGCTGAGCACTATTCACAGCATCCAAGGGAAGAAATATTTTTAAAAAATTTTGTTTATTTTCTTAGACTTTTTATCGGATGAAAATGAGATGGATGGTATCGGAATACCCTCTAATTACAGGTAATGTGACTTCTAATCATTCGCTAGCCTCACCTTTTAAACTGTATCTTCTGGACACAAATACAGCCTCAGAGAAGTTGGGAGGCAAAGCTTTGCTGAGAACCAGCAAGTCAAGTGGAAAACTGGAGGCGTTCAGGCAGCGATGAGAGGGAGACATCCTTGGGATGCCTCCGTTTAGGTAGCCGCTCTGCATTTCCGGATCCCAAGTTAAAGTTTATATATGACCAGCCTTTAAACTACCCTGCTCTGCCTTTTTGCTATTGGCTGCACCTAAAGGCTTTTTATCAATGACAACAAACAAAGTAGGTGGTCTTCTATCTCTTTCTAACTGTAGAAAAAAAAAGTGACATAATTTTTCACAGCCTGAAGTAATTGTGGAAGTACAGATACTGGTTAGGATCACTATGAATTATTAGTGGAAAAGTGGGTCTCAGAAGTACGTTACATGTGAAATATTTTTCGTCACTTGAACATGTGCCGTCCAGAGCTGGCCCTGTTCTAGCCGTCACAGGGAACAAACATTTCACATTCACAGATGCTCCCAATTTGGTGCGGTTTGGAGTGTAATTTAGATCAAACGTCTCCATGTAAATGAGTCAGGGTTTCTTAATTAGGTGCCTCTAAAGCAAAACCGTGGACCACATCAGTAGGTGTGGGTGTGGTGCCCACAATACTGGAATCTTTCCTATAGACCAGGCTCTTAGCATCATTCAAATAGAGCTTTTCTTTTCTCCCCCCTTTCTTTTGGTTGTTTTTTTCAGGCAGTAATAAATCTGCAGATGGCATAGACAGAAAGACGCTACTTCAGAAGAGCTGTCTAAAAACATTGCCTCTTTGGCAAATGCCTTAAAGTAGGTCATTCTGCTGTGATTTAGCTTTTTCTTTAGATTTGATTGCCAGCTTTTTGTTCCCATTACAAGTAGGGTGCATTCCAGTCCACAGACTTGTTCTTAATTTTTCCAACTGGTATTTGTTTACTAGGATTTGCAGATCTTCATACGAAAATGGCCAATATCCTGTCACAGTGCTAATCATGCCCTTGACCACAAAGAGAAATGGATCCCAGTGATAATCTGGCAATGCTGAAATATTAAATGCCTTAAACACCCAGGCTTCCCACAGCAAAACTGTGTTGATTTATATGCATAGGTTTGTTGAAATAATTGTCCCATCTTTTATACACGTGAAAAGAAGAGGTGACAGGATGGAAATGAAAAACTTGCATGAGCCATTGAGCCATTTGTAGAGATATTCAGGTTATCTGCTTTTATACTTGTCATTGTTTGTGTTTTTTATAGGGGGAAAAATCATTGGGTCCCATTTTCCTATTGAGGCTTCAGGATTTACATGCAGAACCCCCTGCAGCATTAATGAGTTACCTGCATAAATCCCCTGGCGATCGATGGGCACATAGACCTTGTTTTGTTATATTAATTATTCCTCAGAGAACCTTGACACTGACATTAAATGAGGCCTTAAAAAATCTTGATGAAGGTCTTAAGGTATCTTTTACTGTTCAAATATTAGCATTGCAAAAACTATGTCCAAGGCATTACTCATTTTGTGGTATCACAGGGAAGAAGGGATTGAAATAGGGCACAGGGAGTAAACTTTCTGGCCTTAACTCTTTATTGCCTAGAAGCTAGCTTTCCTAGAACCAATGTATAGTCCTCGAACTGTGATATGGTTAAAATAAATGTTAAAATCTTAAAGAATAAAAGAACTGACCACATTATTTTCTCCAAATTGAAGTTGAACGTGGTGTTTTCCCCACAGGCCAAGTTTTGTCTTGGAAAATTGGTGGTGTTTTCCGGTAAATTCCAAAATGGCAGTTAAACACACACACACACACACACACACACACACACACACACACAGAACTCGGCTCTGGAAGGAGAAGGAGGTTACTGGCTAGGTGTGCGGCAAGGTGGCCTGCTGAGTCGTGCTTAAGAAATGGACTGGGAACATGGCTTTAGGTGCAATTTTCCTTCATTCCCAGTAAACTTCTTTTCCTCAGAAGGATTGAGGAATATACTGTTTCGATTAAGTGAATGCTCTGGTGAAAAACACTTAAATATTACATTATCATATGTGGATTAGCTGTAATCAAACAACACAATTAATATTAAAATTACAACAGACACAGTGTTATCATCCTTTGATAATTCACAAAGAACTTTTGAATCTTGAAGCTTTCATTAGGAACTTGAGTCATCTCTGTTCCAGAGTGTGGTTGTTAGATAAATGGGTGGTTATTAGAGATTTCTGACTGGTGAAATGACAGCTAATTGAAATATGTTTGGATCCCTTTGGAGTGATTTAGTTATTTATTGAGTTATAGTATTTGATGATACACTTCAGGTTTTTATAATGCTGATGATTCAGAATTATCTGTTGACTTCCTACTTCTCTCCCCTTTGCTGGTTAATGGTTCTTACTGTGCTTGCCTCCAAAGTGGCGTTTAACTCCATCCACTCTCTTTGGGCTTTGAACACTCTTGGTGAATGCATCCATTTTCATGATTTAAAATATTCCTCCTAAAAGCCTGATTCTCAAGTCTACACTTCCTCCTTTAACATCATACTTTCACTGACTCACTTGCTAAAATAACTTGTACATACCTCCATTGCACTAGCCTATATTAGTTACATGGGGCACTACAAAGTCCAGGAAGAAATGACTCCTGCCCTCAAGGAATTACAGTTAACCTATGTATGGGGCATGAGGAAAGAATCAATTACAGTTTTATAGCAGGCTGAGTAGAACTGTCTATGGTTGCGCTAGGAGCTTGGGGGAGGGGACTTCATCTCTTTGGTGCTTTACAGTGTATAGTGGGTTTTTACTTACAAGTGTCCTTTGAGATATAGGCATTGTAATCTCCTTTAACATGGAAGAGGAAACTGATGCTGTGAGAACTGTGTTATCCAAGGTGACACAAGTAAGAAGTCAGTAACTCGGGACAGAAACAGGTTTTCTGGTTCTGAATCCAGTGCTTTCTTCACTTTCTCTCTTGGATTCAGTAAAAGATCAAATGTCTGGGCTGGACTCTCTGCTTAAATTTCCAGTTATGTCAAATTCTAATAACTCTATATATTCTTGCCTTTCACTCTCTTTATCTCATTAGTTGTCACACATGCACACACATTCACATACACACACTACAAAGTGGATAAAGGTAAGCATTATTCCTGTGCTAAAGATAAAGCAGTAGCTGAGAAGTGAAGCGACAGGCCTAGAGTTATTTGAGAAGTTTATTTCCAAGCTGGGGCTGAAATCCAATTCTTTAGATTCTCTCAACCCATCAGAGCCAAATGTGTGAGACACTTTCTACCCACGAATGACTCCTAATTAGATTGATAGGGTAATTTAAATAGTTCTCCAGTTGGTTTTCCTATTCTCCTAGAATATATTCTCAACATAGTGATTCTTTAAAAACTGAAGTCAGTTCATGTTATTCCCCTTTCAAACTCTAAAATTGGCTCCCTCTTTCTTTTAACCCAGAGCAAGAGGGTGAATTGCTCCCAATGGCCCCCAAAGTCCCATGAGATCTGGCTTTGTCAAGGATGTGACTCCCTCTCTTCTCTCCCTACCCTCCCTTGGCTTCAGCCACAGTGGCCTCCTTGCTTCGCTACAGCACCAAGACCCCAAGACTCTAGATGCTCTCTCTGCTCGGAGCGCTTTGACTCCAGGTGTCCACTTCATGAACTCCCTTTTTCCCTCAAGTCTTGTCTCAAATCTCACTTGCTTCCCCGAAGACCTGATGTATAACTGCAAACTACCACACAGCACTCTTGATCCCTTTAATCCGCCCTACTTTTGCTAGTTCCTTAGCCACCACCAACCTTCTATTATGCTGTGGCATTTCTTTGTTTATTATATTTATTCAGTTTATTTGTTGATATTATGTGTATTATGTTTATTATGCAAACTTCATGAAAGCAAAGGTGATTTCTATTCAGTTTACTGATGTATTTTAAGTTTCTAGAACAGTGCCTGGCACAAAGTTGATGCTCAAAGTTCAGAGATGACCCAGTTTCTATTAATGACTTCTCTGCTCTTTTCAGTTTACAAACTGAACATGTTGTCGTTGCCTTGAACTCTTTCCAGTTATGCATACGTCATATCACCCTTATCAGCAAATTCTCTTGATTTCCTTTAAGGTCCTCCTAGGAATTCCTTCCTTCCCACAGCCAACGCAGGAATAACTTGCTCTCTAGTCATGTCAAGATAACTGCTCAGTTTCCAGCTTTGTTCTAGTCTCTGCCTTTGTGTCTTCTACCCCTGAATCCATTTTACACATGATCTTTCTATAAATTGAAAAACTTAAATGAAAACAAATGCAAAACTTATATTCTTCAATTACTCAATAACCTGTCTTGGCTCGCTATGGTTTGAGACATAGATTCCAGCTTTTCTTCTAGTTCCCACCCATAACCTGGCTCCTCCCTGAACTTGGGTCTTCCCTTCTCCTTTGCTGCAGATCACAGATAGTGCAAGCTGCTCATGGCCACATCCTGGCATCCTTTGGCTTTTTTCAAGTAGACCTACAGAACATCCCTTTGCTTCCCAAATCCCATCCATGCTTTAAAACCTAACTTCAGCTCCACCTTTCATCAGAGACTTCTCAACTATTTTGGTTTCTTTCTCCTTGCATATACTGTTTAACAGTTAATTATTCTCTGCACTTTTTCCCCCCTTAAGTGCTTTGTCCTCTGTAAGATTAGAGGCTCTGCAAAGGTAGAACCGTATACTTAAAAAAAAAAAATCTTCCTCACTCTCCTCAGTGTAGTGTGGGACACAGAGTAGGCACTCCATGGATAGATACTGTGGATTTATTGATTGATGTTCATATTCTTTTCCTTTTTGTATATGTACTTTGCCCTGCTGGCGTTAGATAACTTAGCATTCCAAAGGATATATTTTGAATGATATCCTAAATTTATATATCTTTGGTAAGTAATAGCATTTTTGGAGCTAGAGTGATGAGCTATATATTAGGATAAATGTATATTTAAACTCCAGCCTTATCTAGTTGATAGCATGTCTGAACATAGGAACTTATATTGCTTTCATCAGGGACTAATTGGGTCATACGTATTAAGTGTGTGTCTCTGTGTGTGCATATCTGTGTGTGTGCTTCTTTCCATACATATAAAGTGAATTCTAGCATTAAGAAGTTAAAATACGTAGATATGAGTATGAGAAACACTTAGGAAATAACTAGATAAAGAATATAATCATTAATCCAACCAATAATTAAGCCTTTAATGGCACAGGCAGGCTTTAGCATGAAAGCCTCCGTAGGACACAGCAATAAACTAAGTTTGCATAATATGAGCTGAAAAATGCCCCATTATTTGATATTTTTCAGCAACTCTGATTTTATTTTACAAAGCTTTAAAGGGAGATTATTACCTGTTACTTTCATTGGTCAGACTTTAAAGTCTGCATTTTCCCATCTTGTCTTCTTTTGACTCATCTTAAAAAACAGACAGTTTGCTTCTTGGCTGGTGTGTCTTTGCTGCAGCACTAACTCGTGAGTGAGAAATACCACCCCTGTTAAGAGCAGGCATCTCATTCATGAAACATGCTCAGGGACCATATCCTCTGCCTCCCCTCAACAGAAAAGCCATTTTAAGAGTGGTTTGTATTATTTATTTTGGACTCACCATGTTTCTGCTTTGTTTTATTCCTAGGAAAAATGAAAGTGAACCTAATTATTCTGTGTATTAAATCTGATTTTAAAGTCCTCTTTCTCTTTGCCCAGCCACTGCTCTCTTGGTTCACAGAGAACTTCTCCCTTGTAAAAATTGCCTTCTGAACGTGTGGCTCCCTGGCCACCAGCACCAGGAGCTTGTTCTTTATGCAGAATCTCAGGCCTCATCCCAGACCTCCTGAATCAGAATCTACATTTGTAACAAGATCCCTAGGTGACTTGATTTGTACGCACATTACAGTTTGGGAAAACCCAAGCTAGAACTTCCTGAAATTCCTGAGTGGCAGTAATACCAGCCATAGGACCAGCAGGCAGAAGAGCCCTTACAGCATCCTTTGTCCACCACTTAAACCCCTGGATGTCCTCCATCATTAGGATCCCCCTCCACATAGGGCTTCGAGCCTGTTTCCTGAGAAGGGTGAATTAGTCGCACAGCACGGATAGAGGGCACTCTTTTTTTCCAGCCAATTAGTTGACACCATTAAGCTCTTCTGATAGAACCTGGGTTTGTGAGAGGCGAGGCCTTTTGGATGAGCTGCGGGGATGATGGCCCTTTGCCACCTGTGGTCATTAAAGTTCCCGTGGTGCTTTTTGTGAGAGAAGGGGTTGTTAACCTCAGTGTCCTGGCTGACTTCCAATCTGTGTAATTGCGTGCAGTCTACCTAAGTCTGCTCTGTAGTTTCAAATAGGTAAAGTATTGTTCACTTCTTGTACTAAACTGCTGTGTTGTGTGGCTACAGAATGCTAATTAGCTGGCGTGTTTCAGGTGGCTGCATTCATGATGAAGAATACCTCTCTCACTCTGGCCATCTTCCCCCTGCCCCCACCATCTCCACCTGCTCGATCCCACACATAGCCACATACCTTTTCTCTTCTATATTACCATTCTTGGATAAAAGTGCTTTGGGGTCAGAAATTCCTATAGTGGGACAATGAACATTTCCTTAGTTTCCCTATGTACACATGCTTCTAGGCCTCCCTAGTCCTATTATAGGGCACTGTAGGGGAAACTCATGGAGAAAATAGCAAAAGTGTGGTAAAATAGGACTTCTTTAGCCAGGATGAAGGGTGAAGTCCTGGGGTTGTCAAGGAAGTATGAAATATTGAAGAATTTTGACACCCTAGGAATCGGTTATTTTCAGTGTGATGTGTGTGGAGAGTCAGAGAAAAGAGGGCATGCATTTTATCTCTGCTTTCCCACTAGTTAAAAAAATATAGCAGGACATGTAAACCACCCGTAAAATGCCTCACTATCTCTGTGGGAGAATGTCTGGTTCTATATAGAAAATGTGGCACTGGGGGAGCAAAGGGACTCCCTTTGTGCTAACTCAAAGGTCAATACCAAGGAAGCACTTACTGTCTGGAAATGAAAGAAAACTGGGAAAAGATGGGTGAGCAGGGAGCTCAGAGGACAGAAGCTGGGCTGTCATCAGACTCATCAGTCTGAGAGTAGAACTTTTTTGAGATAGAGAATGATTGCTAAGAAAAAGTGTTCAAAGGAGAGAAAAATATCTGATTTCAGTGAAGTATCACTTTGCATGAGTAAATTTATTCTGTTTTGATGTCCAAACAGGGAGACACAAATTAATTAGATAAAAATTCCTTTAGAACAGGGGTAATTTCTTTTATCTTCTCATATGCCGAACACTATGAAAGATAAATGAATTAGCTAATGAATAAAAATAATAAATGAATAAAACAACAAAATTAATAAAGGGAAGAATACTATTAAGAGGTGTACGTTGACTTTCAGTTTATGGAAAGCAGGAAAAAAAGTGGCTTCCGTGCCCCAGTGCCAGCACCTATTCTTGCCTATTTCCTGTGTCATTGAAAATGGGAAAGCAAACAGAGCAGGGTTTCTCCAGTCTCATGGATGGACTAACCCAATGCCCATAACAGAGAGGCTGGTCTGCAAATCCCCGTGAGAAAAGGAAGGACTAGAGTCAGAACTTTGGGAAGCGAGAGCAAGATTGAGGGAAGTAAGCATTCCGTAAATGGACAGGAAAGTGGGTAACATAATTGAATAAGATTCTCAAATCCCGGGGGCTGATGGTTATCTCAATAAAAGCTTCTTCATCCCCAACTCAGTGTCTATCATGATGGTTACTTATATGTATTTGTATCATGAATCAATGGGTGATAGATGATGAAGGTAAAAATGCTTTGAAGGTGAAGAGAGTTCTCAGAGTGAGGTATGAGTAGAAGAATTTGAGGATGATGGTGATATTGGGAGGAATGGCAGAAAACAGAAAGGGGACCATGTAGGAAAAAATAGCCTGGTGAAAAAGAATGTATGGCACAGAAGAGAAGAAATTACTGGAATTGAGAAATAGTTATTTCTATACAAAGGGCAATATTTAGTGTAAGGCTTCTAAGTTCTGCGTGTATTTTTAACTTCTTTTGTATATATTAATAAATTAACCCGAGGAAAAATTACAGACCAAAAACATGTCATTGAGGCAGAGATAAATACTTCAATATTGTAATGTTAAATCTGAGCTCCATCATTATGTAGATGGTTTCGAGGGAGATTCTCCCAATGTCCTGATACAAACACACCCTGAAACATTTCCTTGTCTTCCAGAGGCTCTCATTCCAGGCAAGCCTGTGGTTCTAGTTTTTTTTTTTTTTTTAATTTAATCTTTATTGTATTTTTCCATTACCATTATACCTCCTCACCCCAGCAATCTCCACACTGTTGTCCATGCCCATGAGTCCATTTTCCTTTTTGCCTAATCCCTCTACCCCTTAAACTCCCCCCCAACTGCCACTAGCTGTCATCCTGCTCTCCATCTACAAGTCTGTCTCTGTCATAGTTTTAGTTTTGTATGTCTCTGAAGTCAAGTGCAGGGTTGAGTCTTCCACTGGCACAGAGCAGTTATTTATGGCTGAGATTTCTTCCTGTCCACTGCTAAAGTAGTCTTTTCTTCACCCAGACAATACAGACTTGAGATCTGAAATCTTGTATGTAATCTGCACTTTTTTCTTGTATGAGAGAAAAAAAAAAAAAAAACAACCCAACAGCATTGAAATGTGCAGCTACCCTGAGTTAAGTATTCCTGGATATCACCCTGCAGCTCTCATGTCTGCTTTCTCCTCTGCATTCTGGGTGCTGCTGCGGACTTGTCAGCACCTTGTCATGGCTTCCTGGTGCGTGGGCTACCATCGGACTCTGCGTTCCTCACAATTATCCAGCAAAAAAAAACTCCACAGAATCCTTCACAAGTTTACACACACACACACACACACACGTGCACACACACACACGCGCACGCACACAGGTAAAAAAAATGAAGCTACATTAAAAAAGATGTCGTGCCCTGAAGTGGGTGCCATTAGTAAATGCTGCTGTGTCACCTCATCGTTTCCAGTCCTGCAAAGTCCTTTCCATCCTGGTGTGACAAGGGTGCGGAGAGCCAATGTGATTTAACTAAATAATACACAAATGTCAAGAATACTTTCATGTCTCGTGTACAGACCAGAATAAATTATCCCAATGGAATGTTTTGTTTTTCTTCTCAGGGAACAGCCCCACAGTTTATAAGGAGCTCTGCTGACAAGAAGTGGCGAAGAAATATTATTAAGAATAACCTATTTTAATGGAGGACAAAATGGCTCTGGATTTCACTCGGGTTCAAAAGACAGAGAGGCCTGGTGAGGAATTTGTCAGGCAGACAGCAATGAGACATTAGTCTTGTCCTGGAATTCTTATGAGCAGTGGGGAGAAAAATAAGTCCAGTAAGACATGAAAATGAGGGAAGTAGTTCTCAGAATTAAAGGTGAATTAAAAGGAACTGGCAGCTGCCTGGACGTGCCAGTCAGAGATGCCATGGTATCTGAGGCACGTGACAGGCCGGGAGACAACTGCAGAGCTCCCCAAACAACTCTCCTGAAGGGCTTGCCAGGAAGCCAGATGCTGCTTCTGGAAGAGTAGCTTCCCTGGTTGGGCATCTGGGTTCAGTGCTTTCCATTTAAAGAGGAGGAAGAAGGTGGTAAAAGGCAGAACCTTTGCTGTCTTTTAAAAAATGTAACCCAGGAGTACAAATATGCTCACACACATGCACACACACATACAGCATTAATGAATGTGCACATGGAACTTGTTTTTAAAAAAGAACCCCTAAAAATAAAACTTGCCTCAGTGCTTTTTAGGTGGAAAGCAATGTGTTAGAGGGAGGGAGGAAGGGAAAGAGAAGGGGAGAGTTAGAGAGGAAGAGAGAGGTGGGGAGAACACAGACCCAAGAAAAACCCTTACATCAATATTCAGTCTACTAATTAGGTAATTTTACTTAAAGAGCTGAGAGTATAGTTGGCATTCAATAAAAAAAAAAAAAAGAGCATTCGAGTGACGGGCTTGTGCCTCTATCACAGTTGGCTCGTGTCTCTTGCTCTTTGTTTTACTGTTCCTTCTTCCCTGGAAATGCAGTCGAGTATTGGTGTTGGCAGGAAAACCGAGTGTGGTCTAGTGGACTGGAAATCAGGTGACTTGAGGTCTGGTTGATTTTTCCCCCCTTTCACTTTGAAGTTCACTCTCTCTGCTTCATAAAATGGGAACTGAAGTTCTTTACACACTTAATAGCAGAGGGCAAGCTTTTGTAATGAAGGTGTTCTCTTTTCTTCACCTAATGCTAAATAATTCAAGGTAGTACTACAGAAGACAATAGTAGATCTGGAAAAAATGATGGACAGGGAGATTGGGTTGATATAATAGGGGACAGGAGTGATAGTCTTTAATTTAGTGGAGGGAGTAATGCCAGAAAATGAAAAACTAAGTTTTTATATTCCCAAATCTGTTATAAGTCCCAGGTAATCAAGATGAGGAGAATTGGCAACCCCACCCTGGACGGCAGTGATTGATCTAACTGGCCCCAGCACTGATGGGCGGTCCCAGCCTCCCTGACCAAGGCTTCTTTGGTAGGCTCAGCCCCTTTCAGCACCCATTTGTCATTGTACTCAAGGCCTCGGAACAAGCAATCTTAATATGAACACATATTACTTCTTTTACAATCAGGGCCACTCTTCATCATGATGAAAATATAAATATCACGTGAGGAGAGAAATTGAAAGGTGCAGCTTAGGAACCCATAACCTCAACATGTAATATTCCCTAGGCCTAGTCTCGAATATATCAAGTTTCCAAGTTTCCAGTTGATCTTAAGTGGAGCCATCACTGGCTATTAGAGTATCATCTTCTCATTCAGTGATGTCATGTGATTCCATTTGTTCAACAAAAATTGCCGAATGTCTGTCATGTGTGGGACTTTACACAAGGCACTAGGGATGTAGCAGGAGTCAAAGTGACCCAAACTGCTGCCTTTCTGGAGCCTGTGGTCTACTGTTTGCCATTAGGGGACCAGGTCAGTCCTTCATAATTTCCATCTTCACCAACATTTTTCTTCTAGCTTATTATATTTATTCCTGTAATTTTCAAGAGCCAAAAACTGAAGTTTAAAACAGTAGCTAAATGTCACTAGAAATTCTGCCCAGTGTCCTGTTGTCATGAGAATTTTCTAGGCCTTCTTTTGGATGTAATAGTTTTAACCACACAAAAAGAATACCTCTGCTCTTGCCAAGTTTTCTTTCAGTCAGCGAGCATGCCATTCTCAGACACCTTTCCTAGTCTCTTCCTCTGATGACCCCTTCAGTGTTAGACATCCCCAGGAATCTGTCCTCAACTCTCTTTGCTCTTCACACCATCCTTTGGGGGTTATTTATGACCTTATCCCATTTCCATCTTTCAACCAATGACTCCCAAATTCATACCTAGATCTCAATCTTCTTTCCAGCCTTCTAAACATATATTTCTTATCCTCCAATCAACTTCACTAATGAGTGGAATGCAAACAATGACCAAATCACATTATGTCCCTAAAATTTCTACTTCTTTCATCCCTCCAATGTTGTCCCTTCCTTTATGTAAGTTAAGGATATCATCACTCAACTAGTTCAAAACTTTGGTGCCATCCTGAAATCTTCCTTCTCTCTAATCTCTTGGACTTGGTGAGCACATCTTGCTGATTCAACCTCCTCTACACCCGCTGTGTCCTGCCTTTTCCCCCATTCCTTCTGCCCCATCTCCCTTAATTTGGGGTCTCTAGCTTGGACTATGAAGCCAGCCTCTTAACTGGGTTAACTACCTCTAGTGTTGGCCTCCTACAGGCTATCCTTCACACTTACAAAGATTGTGATCTTTAAAGTCCAAATTGCATCCCATTACCTGCCTGCTTCAGACCCTTCAGTCATTTACTATTGTCTACAGAATGAATTTTAAATTCTTTAGCAAAGCATGTAATGTTCTTCACAATTAAGCTCTAGTTTACTACATTCTCAGCTTAGGTTCTGCCTCGTCTTTTATGTTTCCTACTTCTCCAATCATTCCGGAGGATTCACCACTTCTTTACCACAGTGCAGTTCTCCTTTGCGCCTCTTGGTACATAGTATTCTTGCTGCTAAGAGCCACCCTTAAAGACAGCCTCTGGCATCTGGTAGGCACCCTTTCACTTCTGTAGGCTAAATTTCAGTTGATATGGTACCACATTTATTATAATTGTTTACTAATTTACTCCAGGAAACTACGGGAAGCATGAGGGTAAAAGTCCTCTTTCTGCCTCTAGTATCAAGTTGAGGGGTCAGCAAACATTCTATGTAAAGATCAGAGAGGAAATACTTTCAGCCTAGTATAACCGGTTATAATTATATAGCTCTTCCATTGCAGTGTAAAAGCAGCCATCGGCAATATATCAATATATAAAGGGGTGTGTGTGTGTGTGTCCTTTCCAGCAATATTTTATTGAGAAAAACAGGTAGCAGGCTGGGTGTGTTCCATAGGCCATAGTTTCCAATCTCTGATCTCGTTCAGTGCCAGGAATACAGTAGCCACTCATTAAAACTTCCTAAAGGAATGGATGGATAAGGTTTTGCAGTTAATATTTTCACAAGTGTAGATTTATTCAACCTATTGCACACATGAGCGGAAGGGAGGGTGAGAGACATTAAAAGGTTTTCTTAAGGTTGTACAGCTTCTAAGGGCTGAGGTTGGGATGTGAGCTTATGTCTTCTGATTCCAAATCCTTGGCTCTTTCCATTCGGTAAAAGGCCAAGATTCATAGTGGAGAAGGGTGGGGCAACTTAAAAATCTCTACCTCTCATGAGAGAAATATCCTCCAAGGGGTGGGCCAGCACTGACAGTAGAGGAGACAGTGATAGATGGGCAGTAGCCATTTTAAGTTTTGTTTTGTTTCCTATTATTCGGTGGTTAATGTTACTATAAAATGTTAAATCAAAAGATCAAAAGTAATAATTTCACTCCGGTCTTAAAAAACCTTATCTCTTAAAGCCTTCCTTCAGAACAAGGATCCACCACTGGAAGGATCATTGAACCTTCGTCCCCAGCTCACAAACCTTATAAATCCTGTGCCAAGATGTCTTCTAAGTAGATGACATTTTAATGATTACTACAGGGAGTTGGGAACTCTTGCTTCATCCTCACGATCAGAGTAATTAATTTTCTTAACTACCAGGTCAAATTCTGCCACGGGAGTCCAGTTGAGAAATTTCAGACCCATAGGAAGTACATTAGCTCTTCAAAGTGATTAGGGTGCCATTTCAAATACACAAGCAAAGGAGCTATTAGGCTTCTGGCTTATTTCAAACAACTTGCAGCCCCTGTCCCTCAGGGAGGAAAAAAGAAAAAAGAAAATAACAATTTGCACAGGTTCCTCATTTTCCAGTAAAAATACCCATGGCCTGCAAGTCTTTGGATATCAGGTATTGTGGTTGGGTGAGAGACAAAGTGTACAGAACAAGGGTGGCGTGCCAGAAGACAGCATAGAAAAACACAGCCTGTTCCAAGGCACAGCAGAACTGAGTGTTCAGAGGCCTGGGGAGGCAGAGAGCTTTACCAGGCATTGCTCTTCGTGATTGCTGAGAAGGCCAAGGACTCTCGGGCTTTCCAATCCTTTCTTTAGCCATGTCTCATGTCCCCTACCCCCAAATATCAGAAATGCCCACTGTGCTATTTTAAAGACAGGGTGGGTGAATTTTTTCCTCACCATTGTTTCCTCAGACAACCCTTATATTTCTAGATCATCATCATTTCAGTTGCCTTTGACATGCTTTTGTAGAGTATTTTATTCAACATCCATGAAGACCACAGAGAAGCTTTAAATATCAGTTTACTCTCACAAAATAGCCACAGCTCAACAGTTTCGCCTTTCAATGAGGCATTCAACTGGCATGCTTCCATGAGATTTGTCTATTCAGCCATATCATTTTTTCACCTTGGAATTCTATGAACAGCTGGAAGATTTTCTTAGAGTCAATACAAAAGATTTTTTAGCTCTGCGTTCAGCCTATTTTACAAAGTGCAAGTCTCCTATATGTTATTTGCATTTAAAAGCTGCAGCAAATACAGGGTCCGGCAGAAGTAAGGACTGCTTGAGTGTTGTTGGTAGGGCAATAATATGGGTGTAATACTTTATAATTTTAATTTGAACATGTCACCTAAAATGTCATATGGTGTGCTTGAGTGTGATACTGTTATGTTATAGAATTACATGCTTATGATTTTGTAATAACCAAGGGGCATTATTTGTCCCAGACCCTGTATATTCTTCCAAGGCTATTTTTGAAAGCCAGTGGATGACTTTATTTCACAAGTCATCTCTAAAAGCCACACATTTTAAAGACATGTAGACTTTCTTTGAACAACATATACCTATCTATATGGGAACTGAAAGTACTTTCATGTCACCCCCTTCAAAAATTTGAGATTGTTTTGTCTTCCAAAATGCATGCCTGAAAGTAAATCTGGCTAACAAGTTCAGGTTAGCTATATATTTTTGTATTTATTTTCTAAATTTTCTGTAATTATCATATATTATTACATCCTGGAAATAAAAATGCAGGAATGGACTTCAGTAATAGCTAGAACCCCTTACTGACAATAATGACAACAGGAATCCCAGGACTTCAGAAGTTGAGTGCCAGCTCTAGATAGATGTGTCGCTGATAAAATTTGAGGAGGGTTTACACTGGGGATTGGAGGAATAGGAGAAGGCCCTACTGGTTTCAAAATATCTCAATTACCAGGCTTCCACAAAGCTGGTGTGCTGTTCTGCCTGGCAGGAAACTCTCTCTGTGAGAAACATTCTGATAAGTTAGACGACAAGCAAGAGAACTGTCCCTAGGAAACCTCTGTACTTGGCAAGGCTCGGCAGGAGAAGCACAGGAAGACCTGTGCTTGCCTCGGCCTCCTCATGCCTGCTGAAAAATAAGGAGACTAGGTTATCCTCCAGCTTCAAAGGTGAAAAGCGTTGGATTTGGGAACATGAAACAAGATGTGGGTCAGGTGGATGTAGAGCCAGTGAGAGAATAGCGTTAGGCTGGGGAGTTCACCCGCGGATTGGGCATGGCATTGGGGGTGTCACGTGGTTTTGTAGAACATGCGAAACCAGTCTCATGGAGACTGGGGAAACTGGCTGAGTCAGGCCAGCATGGAAACTACAGTTTTGGAAAAAGGACTCTGTGGTGAGATAAAGAATTTTCTGGAAGCCAGGAAATTTGACAACTTAGCCTTTGCAATTCTTCCGATACTTATTTCATTAAAAGTTATTTTATATTTTTCTCACTATAGTAATAGTATATGTCAGTGTATAATGCTTATCTAGAACCTAATATGGGCTAGTAAAAAGATTATTCATTTACTCCTCATCACAGAAATAGGTTCTGCTATGACCTGTATTTTACAGACAAGAAAAACGAAAGCTCAGAGTCAAGTGGCTGGTTCAAAATTACACCTCAGTAAGTGGCAGAGCCAAGACTCATATTCGGGTCTGCCTGACTCTCAAGCCTGCTCTCTTTACCTCTGCTCTTAAGCTCAGGGTCACCTTCTATACCTTTGGTAGAGGAGAAAAAGAAACATGTGAGGGAAAAAAATCTCATAATTCAACAACTTCAAGAAAGGATGTTAACATTTCAGCAAATATTTTTACAGTGTTTTCCAGATGCACAACTTTTCTATGTATCTATAGTTATACTCTTTTTGAGTATATAAAATACTATATCCCTGACTTTATCTAACTTAACACAAGAATTTTCCTAAATTAAAAAAAAAAACAAAAAAACAATTAACTGTGAACTACCTTTTACTAAAAAAAATGAGGTATGCTCTGATATAATGAACCATGTTCTATCTAACCTTTCACTATCACTGAATACTTTGGTTGTCTCCCTGTTTCCACCAGTGCAAATGTCCTGTTGTAAATGATTTTATCTGCATAAACCACCTCCCGTTACTTAGGATAGGGTCCCAGCAATGAAGATGACCACTCAAAAGGTCTAAAGATTTTCAAAGTTTTCATTCTTGAGATATATTATGTGTACAACTTTTTGAACATGTGGGTTGGTACACCCCACTGAGCAGCCTGCAGAGGGCTTGGCTCAGTACATACCTGACAAAATGGGACTCATCCTATTTCATTAGTTTTCTGTAACCTCATCTTTGTCTTTCCCCTTGATGCATTTGCAAAATAGAGAAAAGGGTGCACCCTCCTAAACAGTACCTACTTTTGCTTTTTTAAAGTTAATGTCACAGGGACTATTTTCACAGTTACTCAGTTTGGAAACCTCAGACTTATCTCCAGGTCTGACTAGATATGGGCAATAGAGAAATGAGTGAAATAAAAACTGTGTGGAAGTTTTCTTTGAAAAGTCTCATGATCTGGACCATTTCCCTCCATTTGATATTCACTCCGATCCACCTACAACTCCCATGTGGCCTCCTGCGTTCCTTTCTCAGTCTGTCTTGTTTGCCCTGCACTCTGCTGTTAGGTGACTCGTTCATAAGCACTAAGCACATATGCAATTGTCCGATAGATTAAGTTCCGGCAATTCTCTATTCCTTAGATAAATCCTTTGCCTGGCTCTCAACCGCCAACTGCTAAACACCAGGAAGTAAACCTTATCTTTCCAGGTCCTCCTCCCATTAACTTCGTCTTCCTTTTACCTCTCTGTCTTTTCAAAGAAGCAGGCTAGGGGAAAATGCACTTGACACATATTTCACAGAGATAGAACTTGCCATTTACGTGATGATTCAGAAGGTACCCCAGGACCTTCTGTGCTTCTCACTGTAATGTCAATTTGTGAAAGTGGCTGTTAATAAGGGTTTCTAGTTGATGGCATATTGAAACGACAGCTTATTCTGAATTTCTGGTCTCACGCTATTACAGCAAAAGCATAGAACTTGACCTTGAGTTTGATCAAGAATGAGGACTCTGGGCTCTGAGACTCTTTAACTTTTACAGCTATTGTGTAATCTTATGTTTAGTCAAATCATAAACCTTTAAATTTCTGGCTTTGTGGCCAGAGCCTGCATTCAACTTCTAGTCCAACTGTGCTGTATTGAGCTTTCTCAGCTGGTAGTCACTCTGCTTTCAAGGGAATGTGCAACTCAGTGCTCTACAAAAATGGAGTTCTATTCTGTTGGCTGTAGACTATGTAGATCAAGTGGAATTTCTGGCACTTCATTACATTTCCTGACCCTCACTAAACAAACTTCAATATATACATATACACATATATACATATACATATGTGTGTGTATATATATATGCAACGATTTGGAATAAACACTACATACAAGTGTTGATCGTAGATTTTTCTGAAGAACTACCAAATGCATCAAGACTAAGGAAAACATTCTAATGATTCTTTCAAACATGAATATATTTAAATTCTCGTTAAACAATCTTCTTATTTAGTCTTCTCAGGCTTTGATGACATGCCACGATTGGCTGTTTATCAAAAACTTAGCAAGAAATGCTTAACAAGATATAATCATGTGCACACACTTGTGCATAATTAAACCCAGTTTATAAATCAGTGCACAGTGGAATATGGTCATGCCACTCAAGAAAGGCTGGTGGCTAACAAATAATACTTTTCTCTCTACCTATGATGAAAAATCTTACAATGTGAATGCTGTTAAGGTGAGATAATAATCTGATCCTAAATCGTAGTTATAAACATCTATTTCCATCTTTTCTGAGCTGAATGAAAGTTTTAACAAAATCAGGAAATTAACTTAGATATAAAAACACAATCAGACATTAATTGTTCATACTGGAATTGTATGGCATGAAGAGATGTGTCCTCATCAACGTGTTTTATTCTTTCAAAGAAGGATTTAGCTGATGCTCAATTTCTTCATTTTATAGCTGCTTTGTTTTTTCAGTCAGAAAAAAATGGAATAATTGAGATTGAGTAATTGATATTTCTCAAGATCTATAAGACTGGGTATTGCATAGCATTAGAGAGTATAGTTTTCCATTTGTTTTATGACTTTGTCCAGTTAAAGTTACTGAGATAAGCATTCCAGTATTTACTTGTAACTTGAGATGCCTTTCATAGTGTGACTGGATCCTACAGGAAAAGAAAGAACATTTGAGGAATGCTTACCTTATGCCAGGCATTTTATATGCATTATCTCATTTAATTCTCATAACCACGAGATATGGTTGATGTTATTAAATCCGATTTTATGTGCTAGAGATCATAAAGGGAGTAAAGTATAGAATAAGGATGTGACTCTAGACCTATTCATTTCTTTAAAGCCTAAGATCCTTTCATTAACTCACACTAGGTTTCTTACTGTAGCCAGAATGTGGAGGTGACAAGAAGGGACATTCTAACAAGAGGTCTTCTGAATTTTGACACAAGTTCCCCTCGGGGAGTAAAATGAGAAAGAAACTAATATGGTGAATTAGATTGAAACATGCTACCTAATGCAGTGACTGGCTAAGCAAATTACAAGCTGTCCATACTATGGAATACTGTATTATCAATGGCAAGAATCAGATAAGTCTGTTCAATGATGTGGACAACTATGAGATGTAAAGTATTTGCAGGACGACATGTGCTGTATGATATGCTTTAACACAAGCAACACTGTAAACATATGTTTCATACATTTAGAAATGGGTGTGGAGGGATATATACAAAAATGTTAGTTACTTCTGTTCAGCAGGCTGAGAGTGACTAGCAGGCAAATTTCAAATTTTAATCAAATATTCACCACTGTTTAAATTGTTGTGTGTGCAATTGCATGTATTATATTTATAATTACAATTCATGTAATGGCCTAGTTGAATAATCTGTAGGAATGGCCCAACCCAAGGAATGGGCAATTAAGGAGATTTAATCTCACAAAAGCAGAGCTGCCCAATACATCTGAAACTCTATCAGGCTTCAACATTACTATGTGCATATGGTGAAAGCTAAAACCTCATCACTTACATTGAGCTCTGCCTTACCTGAGGAAGGCTCTAACAGAGAGCAAATGAATAACAGTCATTTCAAACTTAACATGTCCAAAATGGACCTCTCCATTCTGCAGTTCTTATTCATCCTGCTCGTCCTCCAGTTTTACCCATTTCTCCATTCACTCAAGCCTAGACCCTAAGAGGTACACTTGATTTCTCCTTTCCCTTTCCCACTACATCCCAACCAGGCACATCCAACCTGACCCATCTCCAGAATATCTCTATGGTCTCCACTCAAGCAACCATGATCTTTTGCCTGGACTACTGCAGTAGCCTCCAAATAGGTTCCCCTGCTTTTACTTTTGTAATCCATTCTCCACATGGCAGCCAGAGTGATCTTTTATACTTCCCCAATTTAGCACTCTTTGTTGTTCTTCATCGCATTTCCAATGGAATACAAACATCTTACTGTGGCCCATGGGACCCTGTATGATCTGATACCTATTTGTGGCCCCAACTCCTACCACCATCACTCTAGTTGTTTAGGCTTTCGCCATCCTGGCCTGCTCTTCAAATACATCACGGTCTGTGGGTCCTCTGGGTTTTACATTTGTTCTTTTTCCACTTGGGATACTCTTCTCTTAGCTGTTTACAAGGATGGCACCTTATTAATCTGAGTCAACATTTTACAGATGAAGAAATACAATTTCAGAGAGTTTAAGTAAGTTATTTGTGGTCCTACCATTTGGTGCATGGCAGCACTAGGTTTTGAACTCATGTCTGAAATACCTCATGTTCTTCCTATTATACTATCTAACAGAGTAAAGGTAGGCCATCCCAGGGCTCTGGCTACAGTTCTGACAATCAACCAGCAAATATCTATTTGTGGAAAGGACTAGGGAAAATAAATTCATTCAGAAGTTTCTTGTGTAGCTTCTTCTTCCTACCATTAGTACATTCTCCATCTTCTGTAAGAACACTTAAATCAGCGAGAGGGAAAAATCTGAGATAGACACATTTGGAAACCCTTGTCTTAGAGATCTGAAATTAAATGCTGTTCATTCAGGAAATGAGTGTCCAATGACACAACCAGAAACCTTTATAACTTACTTAGTCAGATGTCCGAAGAGGACTTTCATGGTGTCACGATTTGGTGGAGGGAGTTTTTGTACAAGAGACTTCACAGTTTCAATTCTTGTGTTGTTATCTTGCTTTTCTGAAAAAGTAAAATAAAAACAAAGGTTAGAAAAAATAAGATTTCATAGCTGCATGAGCAAATTTCTTAGGAGAGTTTTAGACTAAGACTTAACAGCTTAAAGCCCTACTCAGTAGTCAAAGCGAATAGGTGTAGTCAACATTATCATGGAGTTTCTTCATTTTGACTCTGAATTAGATCGTGATATGATGACAGCAGCAACAGTGTGCTTTGTGTGGCCATGTGACCAAGACTGGCCATTGGGACTCAGAGTGCTATGAGGGACTACCGGGGAGGTGGTGTATAGGGTGCTGACTGAGTTATTGAATCAAATCTTAGTGTTTTACTATTATACAAGGTGTGGTAGGATACATAATGAACTTCCAAAGATGTCATTTCCTAATCTCTGGAACCTGGAAATATGTTACCTTCCATAGAAAATGGTATGTTGCATGTGCCATTAAATCAGAGATTATTAGATGGAGAGATTCTGCTGGATTATCTGGGTGGGCCCAGTGTGATCACGAAGGTGGTAAAGCAGGAATCAAGGGGATCGGAGTCAGAGACAGAAGTGATGTGACAAAGGAAGCAGAAAGAGGAAAGGTTATATGATGAAGGACCATGGGCCAAGGAGTGAAGACAGTCTCTAAAAACTTGAGAAAGAAATGGAGCTTCCAAAAGGAAGACAGTGAAACTGATTTCCATCTTCTGACCTGTAGGAATGTAAGAGAATAAATTTTTGTTGGCAGTCACTGAGTTTGTGGCAATTTGTTACAGCAGCAAAATAAACCAACACACAAGGACCCACGTTGTGATTTAATAACCGATATTCTTTTGTTTGCTTGATTTTGTGGAAGAATAAAGAATTTTTTATTATACTCTGTTATCCTGTCTTTATAATAAATTTTGTTTTTTTCTACAAATAAGGAAAGTGAAAAAATTGGAAGTATAAAACTTAGTCACACACGTTTAAAAAATAAGTTCTTCAACACTGCATGCCACAAGGATTGCTTTCCTTCATTTTGTTTCTTTTTTACTTTTACGGGCAGGGATGGTATAATAAAAACTAAGTTACTTATGCACTAGGGAATTCATCTTACCTTACTTTTAACCAGGGTGTAGAATCGTAATAATTTACTGAACTTAAACACTTTATGAATATTGACTTAGGTACTTTTCCTTTCTATACTTTCATCTCTAACTTCTAGCCTGGAGCTCCAGATGACAAGCACCCAGTTTCCATTCTCCTCTTCCTTAGCAAGCAAATCCCAGGGATGAGGAAATGGCAATATACCTAGTTAAAAGAGTTCACCTCCCAGCTTCCTTGGCAGCTGGAATGGGCATGTAACTAAGATTGGCTGTTGAGCCACAGTGTTATGTGGGACTCCTGGGGAGATTATGTACAGGGGGGCTGATTTAGCTTTTCAGCATTTTTACTTTTGCTCTTCAGAATGCAGACAGAATGGTTACAGCGTGAGATGACACTGAGAACTGAGGCCAAGCAGAGAGGAACACGCAGGTGGAAGGCACTTCTCTGAATCTGTGGAGCAGGCACAGATTCAGACCAGTCCTGTACTGTCTGTCTCTGGGTTTCTCATACACAAGAAAATAAGCTCTATTTACTGAAGCCTTTATGAGTGGTTTTCTTATACTAAAGCCAAACAGGGTTCCTAATACAATGTGCTTCCTAAAGCCCAATTTGCAGGCACCTGTTTTTAGGTAGATGAACTTAATAAAGTAGAGTAAGAAAGAGTTAGTTCAGAAACTGGCAAGTTTTGTTCAAATACCCTGTTGCCAAAAACCCCTACTTTTTTAAAATAAGAAATTATAGGAAAATATCCTGCAGAAGATGGTATTTGGCCAAAATGGGATGGGGGCAGTCTTCCTAGTAGAACTGTGCTTGGAAGCGTTTCTTCTTCCTCCTAAAACCACAAAGGCCTATAAATAATACCTCCCACAGTCACAGCTTTCAAATTGCAGTTATTCTTAGAAGAGTTCCAACATAATATGGATTGGACAACTGCCAGTGAAAGAGACAAAGGGGAGAGAGAGAGAAAGAAAAAAAAAAAAGAAAAGAAAAGCCAGTTATAACATCATAGCAGACAGTAGATCTAATCTTCCTGCCAAAAGGGTAGAAAGTCCCCTTGTAGCTTAATGATACTAAGACAGTGTGATGCTTCATAAGACCAGTGGGAGCCTATGGGATACCAGAAACTCATGGAAAGAACTAAATCAAGTCAGTACAGATGAGAGTGAAATTTGTATAGTATGCCCAGGACAGAGCTCTTAGGGATACTTGGATACCTTGAATTTAACCATCTGAAGCTAATGCTACACATGAATGGTAATATGCAAAGATATATAGCCCACGCTAGTAATAGAATTTACCTAAGAATCTGGTGAACCACTTGGTTCAGACAAAAAAGATGATAATAGAGGAGGTGGTAGCAGTAGTCCTTATAGCTGTTGCAATAGTTCCGAATGAAGTATACTTACTGTTTAAAAAAAAAAAAAAAGGTGGTAGAGGGGAGAAGAAGGGAAAGGAGGAGAGGAGAACTTTCTAATTTTACTGAAATCTCTGGACATCGTAATGACCAAGTTAATGCCAGAATCTCAAAAAAAAAAAAAAAAAAAAGTGATCAGTTGACATTGAGGACTACAGAAGTATCAGCCATTAATCAAGCTGGACAGATGATAAGCAAAGAGTGATTCAAAAGGTTATATCCAGCAAGCTTCAGTTTTAGGGAACATGTGATCCAGTCAACAGTGAGTTTCAAGAAAGGCTGGGGGTTGCTTAACTGAAAATATGTGGATTTGCAAGGTCACTGCCATGCTGCCTTAGCAACAATGAAAACTTTACTATGTCTGTGTAACCACAAGGTAAAATAATTATGAATTTCCCCAGACACAGTCAGTTCTCCTTCTTCTGTGTTCTGTTGCACTTAGAACATTCTGTTTAAACAACATTTCACATAATATTTCCATGGCTTGAAGCAATGCAAGTGCCCATCAATAGACAGGTAGATAAAAAAACTGTGGTACATATTGCAATGGAATATTACTTGGTCAGAAAAAAAAGAACAGAATCTTACCATTTGCAACAGCATATATGGACCTAGAGGGTATTATGCCAAGTGAAATAAGTAACTCAGAGAAAGACAAATACCATATGATTTCACTTACATGTGGAATCTAAAGAACATATAAATGAACAAACAAAACAGAAAAAAAGACTCATAGGAAGCACAGACTGGTGGTTGCCAGAGGGGAGAGGGTTAAGGAGCTGGGTGAAAAAGGTGAAGGTATTGAGAAGTACAGATTGGTAGTTACAGAACAGTCATGGGGACGTAAAGTACAGCATAGGAAATACATTCAACAATATTATAATAACTATGTATGGTGTCATTTGGGTACTAGAAATATCAGGAGGAACAAGTTGTAAAATACATGATTGTTTAATTAATGGGATGTACACCTAAAACTAATACAAGACAATATTGAATGTAAACTGTAATTTAAAAAGTTAAAAATATATATTGTCATGGCTTGAATGCCTACTAATTTCTTGCATTAAACTAGGAATTTTCCTATAAAGCTAGGAAGCTCTTACACTGGCATACAGTGGGTTAAATGAATGAAGAGAGAATGAGTGAACAAATGAAAGGTTAGAATAGACAGACCATGGTTTGAATTGTGTAACAGCTTTTTATTAGCTGTGTGGTCTTGGACAAGTTTCTTATTTTCTCTGAATAATATATAAAAGGTCAGTTTTATAGATTAAACAAGATAGTATGTAATATACCTGGTGCAATGACTAATAAAAAGTTACTGCTTTATAAATGTTCACACCTTCCCCCCCAACCTTTTTTGACGCTCATGCTGGGCCTGGTTTCCTTTTCATTTTCAGCAATAATCACACTCTCAGGTGAACACTCAAACTGAAGGTGTTTGTACTTGAACTGAGTTGGTGCCAGTAGTGACAATGCACTTGCTCTGACATTCTGACACTTCACAACGCTAAATGCTTGGGAAAGGCTGAAAGACTGACAATCTGATTGGTGAGTAGTCATTTACATAAAAGAATCCTTGTAAAGTATATGGTGGTTTCCATATCTGCTTACAAGAAACATCCTACATAAAATGTATTTTATAGAAATATTTTTTTTTTTGGTCAACTTTCAGCCACACTTGAAGAACTGGACAGTTGAACTGTGGTACACAGATATGTGTGGCTAAGTTATACATACATGGAAGCAGAACTGGACAATGGCTTAGAGAGGGCTGAAATATTATCAAGGAGTAGCAATTTATTTTCTTACAATATAATCAGAATGAAATCTTTGAAAAGGTTATAGGAAAGCAGTGGCTTCCCATTCAAATCAATACCACACCCACTGTCCTGTAGCTTGTAAAATCAGGAAATAACACAAACACTTCTAAGTGGAGGAATATCTAAAAATACAATTGGAAACATTAAAATCGAAATGACACCTTTTCAGATCTGGTTTATTGATGTGTCATATTAGGACTTGGAATTGCATACATAATAGAGGAGTGGTTAATGAGCTAAGATTCACACACAGCTTACTGAAGACGTGTCAACTGTCTTCAGTTGATTCAGTGAGCATGTGAAAGACAGCGTTTTCTATTAATATTTCTCCTTCCACATATGGTTTCTCATTGTTGTGAAGTATTGAGAGTTTTGAGAAGACTGAGATATCTCTGACTTTTTTACATTGTAACTAAAGTGGGAAACAAAGAACTTTTTCTATATGGAAATTAGAGAACCTCTTAGGTAAATTGTATACTAAACAGCTTATATAAAATCATTAAAAATCATTATTAAAAATCATTCCAGACCCTGCCTAGATAGCTCAGTTGGTTAGAGAGGCATCTCAATGCATCAAGATTGTAGGTTCAATCCTCTGTCAGGGCATATATAAGAATCAAGCAATGAATGTGTAAATAAGTAGAATGACAAACTGATGTCTTTCTCTCATTGTCTTTTCCACTCTCTCTTGAAAATCAGTTTAAAGAAATCTTGTCAGCAATAATAAACTCCGTAATTCTTTCTCCCTTCACTTACATGTGCTCTTACCTTTATTTCCGAATGATCTTTTTATCTACCCTATGCTCTGAATACCTCCACTTCAGTTTCCCACTCATATCTCAGTAGCCTCTCCAAACTCTAAGCTGTGAACTCACAATTGCATACAAAACCTTTCTGCAGGACATCATTTTTACCATCTACTAGTGAAAAAAGGTATATGTAAAAATATACATAATGAACATATAGATATTAACAGAGTAATCTGCTGCTTACTGATACCTACTTTTCACCCACCAGGTGGGTGAAAACCACCCTGAACTCTGTTGTAAATGAGCTTCTTCAAAAACAACCCCAGACTACTTAGAGAAGTAACTAACATCTTTTACATGATGTGAAATAGCCTTAAATGTTGTGATAAGGATGTGGCTTTATAGTTTTCCCCTGATTCATGGTTTTGAGGACACATTTTTAAAAAATATGGTTTACGATGGTTACATTTGCATTTATCTGCATGAAATGTTGCTACTAAAACAGGGATATTTACAACCGAATGCTTTTTTGCAAAGAGATAAGATAAAGTTTTACAGTGATGGAAAGAGTTCTGTTCAGTGCAGAACCCTGGACCTCTGACCTCTGAACACTTTTCTGGCCTTATCATCCATCCATTTATTATTCTTAACTTATTTATAGCCACAAGTTGAATCATATTTCAAAATAAATTGTGCTTTCTCTTATAGGGGTCCTCCAAGAGGAAGAAAAGACCAAATTCTCCCTGTCACCAGTGTATGAGGGGCACTCTTCATTCCATTGATGTGTAATTCTTAAAGGACAATGGTACCCCTTTGTCATGAGGAGGTCAGTGGTATCACAGCTGTTCTGCTTCTGAAAGTTCTTCTGGAATGCATAATGCATCCTGTGTGAAAAGTGGTCATCGTTTACATGTCAGGGCTATATTTGGAAGGAATCAGTGTTAAGTTCTATCTGGTTTATACTTTTTGTATCATGACCATTTCAGAATTTAGTTAGAGACTGTCCTGGCTTGAAGGAGAAGTATCTTCAGAGAACATTTTAAGCATACCTCGCAACTGGTTACAACTCTTTGAGGATATGGGTTTTAATTTATAAAACTTAAGTTGGGAGTTGAGGAATCATCTAAGGCATAAAAACACTTGCTTGATAAATTCCTTCGAATAATTATATTTACTCTAGGAAGGGACACTCCCAGGGCAAATGCAAGACTCATTCATGGATACAAACAGACATATACTTCAAACTCATGTTATAAATAAGAGAAGTGGTATATTGCAGAGATGTTGAAAAAACTAGCTTAGAATTCTTGCTCTACAATATGATTTGGGGAGAGTTGCTTGGACTCTTGATGTTTTTAATTCCTTACTTAAATACACTGGGAAAAAAAAAAACCCAAAACAAAAACCTCATATACATATTTCATAGGATTGTTAGTAGAATTAAATGTTTCAGTGCACATAAATGCACATATAGTAAGAGCTCATTAAATAAATGTAAGTCCCCTTAAATTAAAATCTTTCTTTTGAATCATCCTCTGTATCAGCCCTGATAAATGGTTGCTCATAGTTTAAGGCTGTTTCCAAAATCATATGAAGCCATAAATTTTACTCTTTAGAACTTTTTCCTGAAAACAGAGGCAGCCCGCACTATGTGATAGCTTCATAAATACATAGACTGCTGTCCATTATGGAAGAGTGTTTGGTTATAATTCCTAAGCAGACAAATATATCACAAATAGACATGTTATTGTATTATAAACAATGGCCTTCGTGCTAACCTGATGTTGGCAATTTGCCCTTTTTCAAGTTTCTGTACCCCTCTCCCATCTCCAAACTGGAAAAGTCATACTCTATATTTAATTAAAGGAAGGCACATTCCCAATGCCTGTGATGGTACGTTTGACTTTAGGTGTTGAGAATCCATGTCAAAACATTTTAACTTGAGAACAGAGGTATGTGACTTGCTGGGCAGGGAAGATGCAGCAGGAATGGAATCTAATTGACTCAGGTGAGACCTTTTTATGTCTCTGGTGGGGATCACTTGAGAATTAGAGCTCATCACCTCGCAGGCGAACAGGCTTCTCCTGTTGTATCTATAGCTTGTCCTTCCAGGAGATGTCAATATTTTTGTCTGATTTTTGAATAAAGAAGACCTTTTACGAAGAATTTTAAAAATGAAAATAGCTCTCTATAACTAATAAATGTCAGTAACAAAAATACTTTGGCCAATGGATTGCCATGAGTCCTTGGATTCTTTCACCTGCGAGGAGAGCTTGAGCATCGAAGGCGTTTCTGGTCCTGGTCCTGGTCCTGGAGGAGTGAGCCTGACCAGAGCAGGCTGGGAGGAGCCGACCTAATCTTCAGTGCAACCTCTATTTCTTATCACCTCTCCTATTACTCTCTGGCAGTTCAAAAATTATTAAAAAGAATTAAATTTCTATTTCTTAATAAAAATCAATTTCTTAAATCATTTTGGAGTATTGAACATATATGTATACATGGTTAAAGAAAACAAATGTATTAAGGCCTACATCCCACCCATGGCAGATACAAACAGAGCTGGTCCTCATCTTCTATCATTTTATAATCCAGAGGGGCAGATAAAATACAAAATATGTCATAAGAGGTGTTTAAGTTTAAGATGTATTATGGTATAAGTATCAATGGATTTTATATCTTTCTTCTGACTGAAGGGATCCTTGAAGATGACCCTTAAATAAAAAAGCTTCTGAGGTGTCAGTTCATTATACCAAAAATAAATAAAAAAAGATTTGAGAAATTCAATGCATACTAAATCAAGAAAAGTAAATATTATTTAATCAATTTCTGAAGGCCTTCAAATTATTTTTCTTAGCTTCTTTATACAGCCCCAAATGCATTCAGGAAAGTAATGACATCACCTTCTCTTTTTCATCTGTGCTATTCTGTGACTTCTAGTGCACGGTCCTCGCAGTGAGGGCAAGTGTTCACATTTTGGACTTTCAGTAACTTGTCATAAATGGTATTGCTTTTTAGGATGATAATGTTTCCTAAATTTCAGCAACCTAAAACTGTCTCTCGGACCCATATTCCTCAATTTTACAGCAACGCAAACTCTTTGTCTCACTAGACTGGAAAGTAAGGTATGGCTGACACCCTAGCAGCGATCTTCACAGGAAAGCCATGACTATGTTGTCCTCCTCCGAATTTCTTTTTTCAAAATAATTTTGGAGGTGTTGTGGTGGCCAAGTACCTTTCTGTGACTTACAAGTGCTACTAATTCACCTTTAGGCCATAATTTGTGCCGAGAAAATAAAGCTCACTAGATTATTTCTTTGAAATTCAGTTCTCCTGTGAGAATTTTCATTAAACTGTATTTATTCATATACATACATATAACTTTACAAGCTTAAAAAAACAAGGCTTAGCATTTTGAGTCATTTGACATCTTTCTAAATCAAAACCCAGTAATTATTTTCCAATATATTCAAGTAGCTCTTTATATTTAGCCTGATCTTTGTACCTTTATAAGGGTGGAAACCCTATAAATACTTCTCTAAATATGAAATTTTTAATGTGTGTCTCTCTTTTTCTGTTGGTAGGCAAATTAAACTTATAGGGAATTTTAAAAATCTCACTTGAAAATAACTAGAATCTGTCACGCAATTAAAACAAATGCGAACTAGGAAATATCTCCCCCTGTTGTTTGGGTTAAAAATACTTGTTTAAAGAAGCACATTAAACTTTATCTGTAACTGTTCATCTTGAACAAAAAGCCCTTGAAGAGGAGATCCTGGTTAGCATGGGGACCTGTTTCTCCAGGTGCCTCATTCGCCATGGCCGCACAGTGACATTGGCAGCAGGGACAGTTAACAGCACAGACATCAAAATCTTTTAAGAAATGAGGAATAAAATAATTTTATGATTCAGCTTTTTTTTTTTTTTTTAATTGTGAGACTATTGTAAAAGAAGAAAAACAGGCAACACGTGGCAACTTTAGTCAGCATTTCTGAACTGGGAATGATAAACACCTCTGCCTGGCTCTGGCATTTATCAGGACTGAGATATTATTACCACACAGAGTCACAGCATGGTTACTGTTATCATCGGAAAAAAGAGCCAGCTAATCTTAATGGTTTGTAAAGCTGTTACCTGCACTGGTCTGACATTTATCATGATCATTTTACCACATGGGTCCTACATAGCAAAGGTCTTTTATCTGGAAGGGACATCACTATGAATTATTATTTGCAGCTAGGTAGAAAATTGTATGTTGTAGATACCTTTTCTCATTATAAATCACATAGTCACATTTCACCATTTCCCCAAGAAAGCTGCTGAGCCCAGGTTTTTGCCACAGCTTCCTTTCCTCTCCCTCTCTCTCTTTTTTCTTTATAGTTTCTTGAAAATATTAGCCATTTTTTCATTAACATCCTTAATATAATTTTCGAAGAACCACATATATGGCAGGCAAACACACGGATGCATCTTCATTATGGACAGGGGACTTGCTTCCACTCTGTAATGGGACTACATAGAACCATAGAAACTGAAGTGGGTAAACCGTCTATTTTTTTTTAATGCGTATTCTCTCTTCTGTTTTAGTCACCAGAATTTTCTCTGTTCTTGACCTCATCAAAAGACTATTTACCAGTAAATCAGACAAAATTCCTGAGGTTTGATTTGAAATACTCAAAAACACTTATGCCATTTCTTGCCTGAAAACTTTAGCTTGAAAAAAGGTTTTCATGAGGAGTAAATTATAGTTTTATTCTGTTAGATTGTGAGTTTTTTTTTCACATTCTGTTTTCTTGAGTTACAATGGAGTAGAAGGTTTCTTCAACAAATTTGTTTACAAAATTGCTTAGTTTCTATTCATAACTATCTATATTCTAATGATATCCATTAATATATAGTATAAAAAAGAAATAAGAATATTAAAAGGTAAGATGTTTTAAAAGCATGGGACCAAGTCAGTAAAGTAAAATGCATTAATTTGACAATGGAAAATTACAATAAAAAGCCCAAGTTGTTTACTACTGGGAATAAATGAACAAATACTCTCTTTTAAAAAGATTGAGACAACTAATCTTCTGAAAGAGATATTTATATATTTTCTTCTTTCTCAAGTGTTCCATTAGGAATAAACAAGCCAGAAATTCTACACTTTTATAATGAAGAGGGAAGAGAATTCCTTTCCATTTTTGCATTCAGGAAGAAATGTGCAAGAAAAATGTGACAATTTAGGCAAATCAAGATTGTTTCAAATGGATCACAAACGGGACTTTGTGGGCTATTTTATACTAGCATGTGAAGCAGGCAGTAAATTTGAAAGGAGAATTTTCTCCACGGTCTAGTTCTGATGTGTTTTCCCATTTCTTTGTGTGTTTAAAAGAGGCTTGGATGTGGTGTTTAATATTGCTTTGACTCTTTTGCAAATGAGTTCTGGAGAAATATTCAAACATGAAGGAAAGCTGATGTGCTATAATGCTGACAGCAGCCGGGGTGCAGGGGGTATGAATGAAGAAACCGGATTCCCAAGACTAGATTTAGCAAAAATAAATGCCTATCATTGCATTAAAAAAAAAACCCAAAAAACAAAAAACTTTACCATTCTAAATGTTTCTGGGCATCAACAGAAAACCACTCTCCCCTTGAAAAAGCCAATATTTTTCTCAAATAACTCCATTATTTGGGGAGGGAGGGTAAATAAACATTTGAACCTGACATGCAGTATTTTGCAGTGATGTGCATTAGTTAGTCTACCTTGTTGCAATTGGTTCCACATTAATTTTTGTATTATTACCAATTTCCTTCTAAGGGAACAGTTTCTGTATCAGAGACTTGTGAGACAGGCTCACATAAATTTGGGGTGGGGGCTGGTGGTGGAGGAGTCATTTATGAAATTAACTTGTACTTTTACTGCTCTGAAGGAGTTGTACACACTTTTGTTGGATGGCCTAAAATTTTATTGTAAAGAGATTGTCTAATATTTCAACACACTGCCTTACCAATGGAAGGAAAGGCTACACTGATTTAAAACAAACACAAAAACCCCTTTATTCTTTTTGAATTCAGAATGACTCTTTTGTTCTAGTTTAACACCATCCTGCCATTATTGCCCCCCAAATACTGTAACCTGGGAGCATTTACAATAATTAGTACGGGGCTTTGCTGCTTGGATTTTCGTCCTTTTCTGGGGGAACTGGGTGAATCGTTGAGTGCTAATGAAAGTAGGAGAGTTCTAGCAGTGGTTGGAGCCAGCACAGCGCGCGCGGGCAGACGCTTTAAGCTTCCCACTGTGCTGCAGTGCACGCCTCCCCGCTGTTATGTTTACCATAGTTTTAATGTCTGCGGAAAAAATTCTTGATGCAACCAAATTATGTTATGCCCTTTTGTTTATCTAACCCAACCCCTCCCCCAATTCAGCAGATTCCTGTTGTCTTTATTACAGAATGCTCCTTCTCAACTTTGTGGCCATCTTAGCCACTCGGTCCTTGCCATGAGAGTCCAGCTGCCTTGCAGCCATGTCTAGAGGATCATGCAGGGGCTATCCAGAAGTTTCAAGAGGGTTACACACACATCTTGCTCTACTTATGCCACCTAACAGCAGATATCCTCCTCTCTACTGCATTTGAATTTCATTGAAGATCATCTTAAAGCACCAAATGTAATCATCCAGCGTTGACAGTACTAGTTTAAAATGCAAATGTACTTGGTGAAAGGCACTGTGTCTTTAAAGAAATCTATTGAAAAAACTCAAACTATCACTGTAAACTAGATAACATGCAGTAAGATGAAAACAACCAATCTGTGATTTGAGTTGATTTATTCTTTGTTTTTTTCCTTAAAAACAAATATCTCAAAGAATCTGATCACTCCATTGTATGGTAAATTGATGAATTCACCAAGTGTGATGTACAGTGAAGTTTTTAAATGAATATTCATACAAGTCTTTCAATTCATTAACAGAACTTAAGACAATGAGGATGCAACTCATTCCCATTTAGATAGTGGGGAGAAAGTGGAAAATAATAGCATAAACAGCACTTGGAAAAGTTTAACTTTAATGTGTCAAACTCCAGGTGCCAGAGTTTGAGGAAAATAACCAATAATAGCCATTTTTTACATATTTGATGGGACTGATTATGCAATGTGCAACTCTAAATGGCTTATAGCACATTGTAGCATGGTTCCATCCCATTGGCTACAGTAGGGTGCAGGCAGATGGATGACAGTGACAGGGAGAGAAGTGCTTTTGCTTAGCCGTGCGTTAAGATGCCATCCAGAAGCTCTGTGCACTGCAGACACTTCATTAGGATGCCAGGATAATGGTAAACTACCACTCAGAGTGACACCCCATTTCCTGCTCACCGAGCGCTCCAGCCTCGGCAGATGTCAACAATCTCACAGTGCTACAGAGCAGACCTAACTTCTCAGCCACGTTGACTCCAATTTTTTCCTCCTAACAGTGCCATACATTATGTGCAATATGTAATGGCAAACACCTCACCGAAAACAAAATCTGCCCGATTCATTCTGAGTGCTTAATTCTTTTCTTTTAAAAAGACAAGGGACACTGAGTTGGGCAAGAGATTATGCCCATTCCCTGTTCTAACCCTAACATTTCTTGCTATGATTTCTATTTGCTAATCAGTTCAAAGTGTTAATTGTGTGGTGAACTCTGATTAATAGTAGTTAAACTCTGATCATGGGGGATATGACTGTTTCTTTTAATTAATGTTCACTCTGAAGGTAAGGGGTTGTAGAATTCTTTTGTTAAAAATTTTAAACCTAGTTTCGGTATGGCTCTTAGTTGTCTGCCAAGAAAAGGCTGACTTGAGCATCTGGATGATATTTCCTCTGCAAATGTATAACTTCGGGCCATTCGCACACCTCCTTCCCAGCAATTCAAGCCAATCGAAACTTTTTTCTATGGTGCAAAGTACAAAATTCTTTTTATAAAGAACGAAGGTGTAGTTTAGATCATGAAAAAAACACCCAATGGAAAAATATTTTGAAATGTATCATTATGACAAATGATTGATTTGCATTTTGTGATTCTAAGCATCTCGTGGAAACTCAGAGGGCCTTGCAAACGGCTGGGCTAAAAACCAACACCCTCCTCCGAGGTCTGTTACCACTTCTAGGTAAAGGCGCAAATATAAAGAAGTCATAGGCAAAGATCACACTCCAAGGGAGAATTTGAATGCAGACTTTCAATGTGATATGCTCTAAAAAAAGGTGATGCAAATCTTGACTTTTGGTTTAAAATAGCATCTGGTGGGCAACACCTAAACCACCTCTTGGAACTTGTCAATAAATATGTTTGAAGACAAAGAAAATAGGCTAGAATTCTTAAAATGAATAGGGACTGACAGCCAACATGATGACAAAAGGTTCAGAGTAATTTCCTTCAAGACAGATTGAACTTAATTGAAAAATGCCAGTGGTGGGAGCAGCTGTGCTACTGAGCTGCTGAACTAGAAAACCTCCTCTTCTGAAAGCAGATAGAAATGCCCTCATCTTTCTTCAACCTCCTGATTTCAGGACAAACAACTCAAGGTCTATGCCAACCTGGAAGACCGGGCAGCACTGTCCTGCATGGCCAGTGCTGTTGAGTCATGTGAATGCTTTCCTCCTTGCCTGTCTCACCAGTTGTTTCCTCTTCTAACTGTACATGAAGACTACTCTTTTACCTCTGCTAACTTGGAGATAGAAAGTTCCATAAAATAACCTTGAAGTTGTGAGTGGAAAGCAGAAGTGATGCCCTAATGGTGGCATGTGTCACCATAGGTATTGTAGTTCCGTATGTAAAGCACAGGAGGGGTAGAGATTGGCAAACTTCTACTGGGAATAAATTTTTGAAATTCTGATGTTCTGTATATTTCATCTTTTAGAGTACAGTGAGTTAAGGAATATGGCAGGGGAAACTGGATGACAGTAAGGCCATAAGGCCATAAGGCCATAAATATGTTAGATAAAAATTAATGTAAGAGCTGTGGTTACTGGTTAGTCATCTGGGTATTGCTTCAAAATAAGAATTAGACCAGAACTGAAGCAGAGGGTAAAGGCAACATGCAGAGAATGTTGGCTCTATTTTCACCTTTTGAGATGAGTAAACATAACAAAGTTTTTGACGATGCATGACCTGTGAAAAAACTCATTTCAGATGAGAGAACAATGCTCATAAGCACAGAACTCTCACAATGACCACCAGTCAATTAGGAAACACTTTAACATCTTTAACGGAATTTGAACATCAAGGAGTCTAATGAAAAGGATCAGCAAGCCATAAAGAGAGGCCCGGGTAACATGAAAAGGTACAAAGATGCTAGTATAAGACAATAAGGAGATAGGTGGTAAAGGTACGAAAACTAAAAGTGCAAAACAAAATAAATTTTGCATTAAAGGCCATATTTTCATTGCAAAAAATAATTAGAGACTAGAGAAGCATCTCCCGGAATGTGAACATACACCTACACATGCAATGACAGGGAGAAACCATGATGGAAGTCAAAGAGTTGAAAGATTATCTACAATTATAAATACACTTGAGGAAACCAGAATGTTTGAAAAAAAAAATGTATGATAATCAAGTACCAAATTAAAGATAAAGAGAAACTATTTCAGAATGAAAAATAATGGCTAGGTTCTAAAAACATATTGTTGGATAGATACACTATTTTGACATATTCTGACAAAACTTTGAAATGATAAAGATTAAGCACTATTTTACAAATACTTGAAGAAAAATAAGACTAAGTAAGTGAACAACCAAGCTTTCCTAGGAATTATCTTACTAAATTCTAAGGTAAAACAAAGCAATATGTACTGTTTATAGGGGGGGGGAATTGTGACCCCAAATAGTGTGCATACTTAATTTATCTTTTGCATATTAAGCCAACAGAAAGATACTCTCAGCTATTCAAAGATTCCTAGTAACACTGCTTTCTTGCAAAGTTTCCATGAAGGCTTATGTAAAGACTAGGAAGCGATTAATCAAAATTTACGATTCATGAATCATAACATTGTAAACATTGTAAACAAAACCAAGTATTTCCTTTACTTATTTGGACCCCAAACTCTGAAGGCCCCATTCGATTATCTCTGGCTTTCACTTCATTCTTGGTAACCAGGAAATGGTTTTCCTGTAGTCCACTCTTCACAATTCAGGTGAAAGTTCTGGGAATATGGGCCGACGGTTTCAAATGGTGGCTGGCTGACTCAGTTCTGGCATTTTCTAGTAAACACATTTATTAAAACATTACACTGGAGAGTTACTAAATAAGTTTTCTCTCTCCCTCTTAAAAATCAAAGCTTCAGAGAATAGAAGAATGTTTACTCCCATTGATTGCTAAGAATCTTTGGTAAAAATACGTTATTTATATTCTAATTGTATTTTCTTTTTTTTTTTTAAGTTTTTTTATTTATTTATCTTTAGAGGGGAAGGGTAGGAGAGGGGGAGAGGGAGAGAAATATCAATGTACGGTTGCCTCTTGTGTGTCCCATGCTGGGAACTGGCCTGCAACCCAGGCATGTGCCCTGACTGGGAATCGAACCGGGATCCTTTGCTTCGCAGGCCCGTGCTCAATCCACTGAGCTACACCAGCCAGGGCTCTAATTGTATTTTCAAAACTGAGTTTGGGGGCGATTAAAGTAAAAAAGACTGAAAAATCAAGCAATGATGAATATTACATATAAATGTTCCATGTTATATAAGTCTTAAAATTAAGTATGCTGGAGAAAAATATAGCATGAACAGATTGAAATATCCTCAAAATATGGTGATAAAATTCAGAATGATTTTAATTTTCTTTTTTTTACTTTTCTGTTCAAGCTAGCTTTAACAAACATTTATTATTTTTGTAATCTGTTTAAAAAAACAATTTAAAGTAAGTTTGTACAATTGCTTAGATACCGTATGATCACAGTTCTGCTAAGAAGTTAATTAAAATGACTGCTAGAAAGTATACCAAAATATCTATCATGATAAGTTAACTTTCAGTAATAGGATTATGGGTGAATTTTTTCATTTGCAAAATGTATTTTCCGAATTTTCTGTTATAAGTATGTATAATCTTGATAACAAAAGTAATTCTCTGTATTTGGTATAGATGGCAACCTTTAGTTGTTCTATGCAAGAAAAGTAAACTTTTTACAGATTAAACCATTTATAGGAAAATAATATGCTGGACTTTTTCTCTAGCTCTTTTGTGGTAGTTAATCTTTCATTCAGTGAATATATTCCATAATCAAGAAAGCAAAGTTGGAGTTTGAGACTGTCTTCACCTGGATAAAAACAGTGGGTGTAGGGCACTGTCAGGGAGCATACAGAAAATAAAAAATGCCTCAGAACTATATTATATTTGCAACCCGAAGAAAGGCCAAGTGTGCTGCATTGCCATGTATACAAATATATTTTAGTTCCATATTTTTATTTCTGATTCTTCCTAATCAAATCTTTTCTTAGGGAATTATATTGCCTATTGAACTAAATCTCTGAAGTGTGGAAAATAAAATCTATAAACATAACTAACTCCTGGACGAGATTGTATGATAGTATTTCTAAGTCAAAAAAAATAGGCTGCTCTTCATCTTTCATTGAAACACACATTTTATTCCAATACCAGCCCCTTTAAGTCATAGTGCTTTCTCTTCCGTTTGGAAACAACATTGTTCATAGTTTTTCTACCTGTAAAGAGTTGAGAAATGAGGTAGTATCTAGATAATTTTATCCTTGCACTTTACTTTTGCCTCATTTTTTCTGTACATATTAGTTGCATAATAAATATCTTTTGTTCAAATTATCCAGATAATTGACTCAGTTCTTCAGTTCACACCTTATATGTATAGCGAGCTGAGAAATTATTCTTTAGAGGTAGCATCAAGAGTTAGCTCCCAGTCCTACTAATCAAAAACACAAGAAACCAAAAATTAAACATTTTGAATGTAGAAGTTGTTGGGCAAACAAAAAATTTTTTTCATTTAAATTGTATTCAAAATCAATGTGTGATCTGTATGGGCTATAAATTTGGAACCATAGGAAGCAAAAATATCTGGAATATTTCAGAGAGCCCCCTGTTGGTTAATCTTAGATATGTCTTCTGATTCCTGTCCTCCAAATGACTAGACAGGTTCATTTAAGCATATATAATTGGCCATGTGATTCAAAATACATTGGGAGGGGGGCAAAGTCAACCTCCATTGATAGTATTCAAAAATTGATTAATATTATTTTTAAAATAAAATATGTTCAAAAACCATTGTTTAATTTTCTATTTTATGGGATATAAAAAGGCAATATCAATCTCCAACAAATGGCTAGACATGTAAGCAATATGGAGAATATTTTAAATTAAATTAGACGAAAAAGAAAGTTTGTGCATATTACAATGGGATTCCTTAAAGAGGCTGAAAGTGATTGCTACAGGAAGAAACTGATGCTTTGCAAAGATTCTTCTGTTCTTTCAAAAACCAGTTTAATTTCTGGCTGAATTTAAAAAGGGAATAAAGTTATTTTCTCATATAATCAAGCAATGGCCCTTTTCACTAGTAGACATATTCCAGGACTTTAGAAATTAAAAAAAATAATAAAGGATGCAAATGTTATTCTTTTCCAGCTAACATAATTTTTTTTTAAAGTAAACATCAGCTCCTCAAGGGAGATTTCGATTTGAAGACTGTTTATTATATCATTTGAATAGGACTAGACCTGGCCTTTTGACTTTGAACCACTACCAAATTTCAGGCTGTGAGGAAATTGTTCTACATTTCCTGACAAATTGAGTTAAGCAGACATTAAGTGGGCTTTAAGAAAACAAATGGCCATCTTTATCACAGGTGGACACTGATGGCTTAATGGGGCCTGGGCTGATTGTATCACTTCTAATGGCTTGACGGGAAGCATTAGGGTTTTTGCATAAAGAACTGGCATTGCGAACCCTGCTAACACAGACCTGTCAAGCGCTCTGTATCCCTTTGTGCACGGAAGCAGATGTTTGTATGTATACTATGAACTGGCATTAGAGCAAGCGACAGATGCCTGTATGAATGCCAGGTTTGTGAATTTTTACAGCAGGAGCATGTTCTGAGGAAGTGCAGTCCTGCCCTCTATCATAGGTAATTCCCAGTGGAACTTGCTAAATCCCAGCTATGTTTTCATTATTTGGCTTTCCTAGCAACTGGATAAATGTGTCTATCCTGAAAATGCAAGATGAGAGCCCTACCAAAATTCTTACAGATTTGCAAATCACTTGTCTGTGTTTTGAACTTGGACTTCCCAGGCAGCGCTTTTGCACTGTTGTCGCAACCAACTAACTCAGAGGAGAGGGTGGTATTATAGCTCTCTAATTAAAACTTACTTCAGTGTCTATCTGTCAGTCCTCCCCCATAGTCTCCCTACATTCCCACCCCCATTCCGGGGAAATGTGAATTCCGTTTGGAAGGTTTTCTTTCCTACAACATTCAGAACTTACACTTTAGTTGTCTGTCAACAATAGAAACAGGTAGCTTGCAGTCCATTAAACAAACACAGTGCCCCCTCACTTTTATTTGACATTTTATTTGGCTGTGACAAATGAGCAGCAGTTGGATTATAACATAATTTGTCTTGTCTTTATTACCAGCACAAAGGACACCATTCATTAATTATTCTGCCGTTGCAGCTTAACACTGACTGGAAAGGTCCCTCTTCGGACAGATGGCGGGGACGATGTTATTTATATCAATCAGCCAAAATCCTCAACAAGGATTACTGTTCCTGAGACTACAATGATTTATTTCTTTTTACCTCACCCTCCCTCAACCCCTTCTGCTTTCAGAGATTTCTCTATAAAAACGAAATTTGATGGGAATCTTAAAGCAAAGCCATATTTAACCTGTTAGCTTGCAAAACAACATGCATGCTACATCAGTTTAACTGCGTGACATTAGCTGCATATTTTTTAAACTGCCTCGGGTTTTTTGATCTTCCATTCTAGAGCAAAAGATTAACCGAAGGTCTCAGGGCAGCAAGTTCAGCAGAAGTTTGCCTCTTCTGTGACATTGTCTTGCTGTGGCTATGGGACTCTCTCCCTTACCCCAATAAGGATATTGTGCTGTCAAGATTTTTTTTTGCCTCTGCCGAGATGAGCTGACCCATCCTATTTCAGAGTCCAGAAGACTTTCTGCAGGATGGGCTAGGATGTCTGGGCAAAATAAAAATAACAACAACAACCCCGCCCCCAAAACAGAAATACCCTTACTTCCAGTCTAAACTGGGGTTCAATTCAAAGAGTGAAGATATCCTTCTATTGCTCCCGGATTCACATCTCTATGCATGCGGTGGCACGTGCTGGTTATCGGGGTGGTGGTAGTGGGAGGTTTACCTTGCTCGTTCTGTGTTGTTAACGACTCTGTCCAATATATGCTGATAGAGCACTAATAAAAGACTAGACCGAACCCAGAAGTGACATTCTTCTACACATTTTTCGATAGTGCTTCTGAGATATGGCCATTTCTCCAATTAAAATCTTTAGGAGTATGTGCAAAAAACATACAGATAATTGGAGTTAAGGCACTGGAACTTTTAAAAAAACTTTTCTGCTTCAATATAATAAAGAAAATAATGCAGAAAGTTTTTTTTTTTGTCTTCAGAAATTATTGGTATAACCTTGCTATCCTGATTAGTTTGCAAATATTAAAAGTCCCATCAAGACAAATATCAGCAACATGCAAATACCCTTGCAGGTTGTGATTAAGATTTTAAATGTATCCTTTTGCTTTTAGTTAATGAAAAACAAAGTCTTGGAGGATCTAAGTTGTAATTTATTAAACATGAAAGGCTCCTTGATGAAATATAGAAATGAGATATATTTTGCATTTCAAAGATTTAAGCTGACAACTTACTTGCATGCAAATAAGAGCAAGATTTGTAAAAATATTTGAAAAGAAATTATTCCTGAATGTACTTATTACAATAATGTGGCATGTAGATAAGAGAAACACACAGCATTAAAAGACATTCATTTCTCCAAAGTCTTAAAATTAGCTTCTTTCTGCCATTGTGTATTAATGTTCTTCTTCAGGAATACAGCATATTAAAGAACTGAACAGAATTAGTAATAAATTTGTTAATTACAAATTTAAGCAACACAACTGTGTTGTTTTCCCAATATGTGTTTTTTTCAAAAGCAGAATTGCTAATGCATTTTAATCACTTATGTATAAACATTTGAGGATAAAATATTCTGAAGTTTATCAATTTCAAGAGCTGTTTATTTGCTAGCAAAATAGGCCATGTTATACAACATATATCTTATCATTTTTGCTCATCAAATCCCCATTTGCTGAATGCAAATTTTCTTGGTCTAAGTGCTCTTGCACCTCAATTTAAATGAATAATAGGATCGACTCTATTAAAATCAGTTTAAGGTTGCCATGGGTGACATATCAGTAGGGCTAAAATGAGAAAAAAAGGTCACAGAATCAGTCCTTACAACCTGTTTTTTATCATAATGAAGCATATGTAAGATTCGACAAAGGCTTAAATAACAATATGTCACTTAACCAATACTTCAGTTTGTGGGTCTTCTTAAAAAATTTTTTTAAGCCACAATGTATTCCAAACGAAATAAACATAAAATTATAGTGCCATCAATAACTCTGGGAATGTATTCAGTTGCGTTGAAAATTAGAGTAAGCTCTTGTGCTATTACACAAGAGTAGCAGATTGTAGATTTGTAAAAATAAAAGAACTCCTCAAAAAAACGAGGAGTGGATACCTTGGCTGCAGTAAATCTCTTGTTACAAGGATCCAGCTAGGTGTTATAATCAAATTAACAAAGCATGCAGAAACCACACTCAAACATCTCATTTGAGAAAAATTTTGTGGCTTCTGCCAGCCATATTTAAAGAATTATTCGTGTAGTTATTAGTAGGTATTGAAACATCAGCACCAGACATGGAAGATATCCTTTGGGTCATAGTTTGAGGCTCTTACAAGCTGAACAAGCAGGACTTTGGGGCTCTAGAATATATACATACATATTTAGTCAACTCTTTATTAGAGTTACACTCTTAATGCTGATTTTATATTTTTTATGATTCTCATTTGGATTTCAGAGAATCACATTTTTGTTATAAGTGTTGTATTTCTTATATTTTTTTAAACCTGCAATAAAAAGGAAAAATATCCTTATTTGCTGAGGTTACAGTGTTAGTTTAATTTTCGTGGAAGCGGTGGAATATTTTGAAGTGAGTAACATTTACCAAGTCATTAGTTTTATGCAAACTAGGAAGGAAGATGAAAGAAAAAAAATTATCAATTATTTATAGATTGTTAAAATGTATCTTAGTGCGCTGCTACTGTATAGAAATGACAATTAGCCAAACTTACCTTCTTTAATTAATAATGCATACATTATGCTCTTTGGGCAACTAATCACCAGCTCTACAAATTTGTTTGACACTGTTGAAGATACCTATCACATGGGTTAAAAAAAGAACAATGCTCTGCCAGCTGCAGCCAACTCCAGCCTCCTAGCAATGCCTGAAATGCAGTAGCAGTCGCAGAGAGCAAAATGGTGGTCCTTCTGCTTCTTGACACTATGAATGGGACCTGAGCTGAGGAGCTGCCTGCCATGCCTTCGCCACCGAGGACAATGCTCCCTTTATCTCGGATTGATTATTTAGGGATGAAAACCCTCAATCATCTGCCTATGTTAATTTTCCCCATTTTAGAGCGAAAATTTTTGGAGGTAAATTTGTCTTGTTGCCTTAAATCTTTATATACCATATTTTCTGAACTAAAATAGGAGCATATGGTTGAACAAAAGGATAGACCCTTTGGAAACTGAACTACAATAGACAATCCGGGATGAGTGGTCACCATGCTTATCACTGAAAATTCCAAGCAAACCTGTGATTGCAGCACTTTGTTGCCATGACCTTCTCAAAATGGATTTTTAATAAGACACAAGCATCTATCTGTAATATATTTAGAATAGAAGGAAAAGTCAAGGACATTTTTAAAACATTATCTGCCTCTGCTTCTCTCCATACTTTCAGGATGGCAAACCCAGTCTCCTAGTTTTACCCAAGAAATCAATGGCAGCCACTGGAAAGTTTGCCAAGGTTCACACAGGCTACTAAAGTAACACAAAGGCCCAGACGTTCTATTTCTGCGGTCACCGAAGCATAGCATCATATTGAGTGGTATCTCAAGGGGTCAGCAGGCCAACTGACATTAGGACCAGGTAGGTAGTTGGCTGTCACCAGTTTCACCCCAGAGTCACACGCACCACAACGAGGCAGATGCTTGTAGCATTTGGAGGAGAAATGAGACTGGTGCTACTCCCTCACATATGGTGTTTAACAGACTACACTTCCCATTTGCTCCCCGGAAAGGTGTGCGTTTTCAAGGGATAATGCCAAGTGTTCTTTGTGCTGTGGTGTCTTTGCACTGAAAGGTGATGTGTCTGACACGTTTTGGCAGGCTACTGTGAAGAGCTTTAGAATTTTCCACTGACGTTCACTAAGATTTAAGAGAATAACATTGTACTTTATTGAAAGTAATAATCTGACTTTGGGGACAACAGGGTCACAGTTTGGGAGCAAACCGAGAACTTGAGCTGTTATTGACATTTCTCACTACCCTGGAAAATTTCCGTTTTGTTGCCTTTTTAATTTAAATACATACTGAGTAGTGGATCTGTCACCGAAGCAAGTGTATCATTTTAAGTAGAATCTGAATTAGAGCTTTGAAATATGGGTATAGTAAAACTAGAATGTGTCTTTCTTGAAACTCTCTCCTCTATTTCAGCTGCTTTAAATGAAATGCAGAGTAAGAGTCCGAATAAATACAAGGGACTTCTCTCAGAAGCCCGAGAGAAGAACCAATTCTGTATCTAAGCAGGAGGAAATCTTCATTTCTATCATGAACATTGTGTATTTCCCCACCCACCGTTTAGAAGGATTTCTGGTAGTCTTTTGTGAAAGATTGCTCTCATTTATTTAACTCATGCCACATGGCTTAGCTTCATAACCAGTATAGGGTTTCCAGAGATTAAAAAAAATCCATTTCTATCTATGGAAATACGAAGCTGGAATTTAAGCTATAATTGCTGCAAGTTTTCCACATGATAGTATAAAATTGCTGGATTTATTAATGCTGCACACACTTCAACTACTCTATGTTCTGCCCTGGTCAATGGTTACCTGTCAAAATGTAGAAAAAAATTTAAAAAATAATCTGTGCCACAGAGAAAAATAATGTGTAGATTTTCCCATGTTTTTGTTTGTCATAAGCAGAGTATTTGCAATAATTTATGGAAAGTCTTGGAATTATAAATATTAAGCCATTGCCAAATGATTTAACTATCCCTCCATGGCAAATTGTCTTTAAACACTACCATTTTTTTTCTTTCTTTTTTTTTATCATTTACTTGTGGACCAGAAACACTTGCAGGCTCTTGCCCCTGGCCTTCTGTGAGAATGTTAGTTAGCAATGCTCATAAAAACTCAATTCATCAATGTGAACATAATTTGCTATGAACAGAAAGCTCACAAAAGGGTGAATTTGTCAGATAGACAGGTGGCCTGAGATCTCTCCCTGATACTGAATGATATGAATAATAGATTCTGGTAAATGTATGCCAAGACTTGAGCTGTAAACACAGCTGCCTCCATTCCCTTCCAGAAAAACAGCTTCGAGGACGAAAGCACAGGAACCACGGTTCCACCTGAGGACCTAAGCTTGTACACACACACACACACACATACACACACTCATGCACACAGGCTTGCACAACACACACTCTCATTCAAGAAATAAACAACCTCTATAAAAAAGGGCAGAGTTAGAGTAATGTTTATGCTCCCCCCTGTCTATGAGAAAGACATTTTAAAGCTATCTTGGGCAGAGGAGGCTAGATAGAGATGAGAAAGGAAACAGATTTTCCTAATGGTTCTATTTCCATATTATTCAAATGTCTTATTTTATAAAATACACAAATCAACAGAGCTAATAAACTTTGCAATATTATAACTCCTATTTTATAATGAGCAAAAATAAGAGAGCAGGTTGGCTCTATTTGGAGGCACTGTGCTTGAAATCATTCTAGTAATTCATGGCTATTTGTCTTATGGGTTATTAAGTATTTATTAAGGTTCAAATGTAATGTAGCCTTTTCTCCAATTTACTCTGAACTTTAAAAATCTATTTTGCAAATTGTTTTCCAGGTAGTGCACATCCCACTTAAGTGTTGAATCTCATGATTTAGAGATTTAGAAGATTCCGATTGAGGGATATATATATATATATCCCTCTTTATATTCTATAAAGAATATATATATTCTTTATAGATATTGGTGCATATAGTTTGACCTGTTCTAACAACATTTATGATTGTCTGTCAAAGACATTGGGTAAGTCTTTTTTTACAGTAAAACAGTGTTTCTTAAAGTAGAATACCCATATTATTGGTAGGAGAAGAAAGTTTTAATGGTTTTGCATTTATTTTAATGAATATTAGGAAAGCATAAGGAACACTCAAAATGTATGGTTTCCTGAGAATTATTTCTTTGGGATAAAACTAGATATATTTCAGTATAAAAGTCACTTGATTTTAGGAAAAGATATTTAACATTGATATTACTGAAAATACCATTAATGAAGTTAGCATGGGGATGAATGACATTTGTGAAACCCAGCAATCTCTTTCCAATCGCAGTAATCATATAAAAGATCTTATCAAGGTAACTAGAATGAGAGAGCCACAAAACACAGAATTCTGACATTTTTAGAGTTGGAATAAACCTTGGAAGCCATTCTGTTCTATTTTCTAATGTTACAAATGTGAAAGCTCTGATTCAGAAGGATTAAGTGAATGATCAAGCCACCTATGTAGTTATGGGCAAAGAAGCAATTAGAAACCAGGGATCCTCACAAGCTAGTGCTCTCTGTTGTTAGGAAGAAAGGAACGAACTCAGTTGGAAATTTTGGCATCACTTCCCATTCACTCACCCTTGATTTCTAAAAGAAATCTGGATATTCTTCCTTACATAAGGTTTAAGTTTTCTTTTTGACAATAGAATCACTAAAACTTCTTACTACTATTTATTTAGCTTCCTCAAAATACATACATTGAACATGAGTTAAATTTTGTTGAAAGGACAAAAATGCTTTCTAACGGGAAAGTGAAAATAGAGGCAAACATATTATTTCTCTTTTGGATTATCAGAAGAATGTATCTCTTCCTCTCACTATGCTCATGACTTTCCACTTTTTATTGTGCATTAGTTATACACATTGTCTTTTCCCCGAAAACCTAGAAGAACTTTGCAATGTAGGAGCTGTGCCTTATTTACCTTTAACTTAAAAAAATTAAAAATATATTTATTGATTTTTAGAGAGAGAGGGAGAAAGAGGGGGGAGAGAGAGAGAGGGGGAAGGGGGGGGGGAGAGAGAGAGAGAGAGAGAGAGAGAGAGAGAGAGAGAGAGAGAGAGAGAGAGAGAGAGAAACACTGGTGTGAGAGGGAAACATCGATTGGTTTCTTCCTACATGTGTCCTGACCTGGGATTGAACCTACAACCTTTTGGTGTGTGGGATGATGCTTCAACCAACTGAGCCACACTGGCCAGGGCTACCTTTAACTTTTTAAATTGTTGATCTCAGTGTCTTACACATGGTAAGTATTCAATAACATTTTTATATGAAGGTTCAAATGAATTTAATTCCTAAAATCTCTATTAATATTGCCTGGTCCGTGACTTCATTATCAATGAAGTTTATTTCATCTAGTTTGATCAAATCCAACTCACCAGCAATATTTCTATAGATTACTTAGGATTTTCTATGTAATAATAATGTCATCTATGAATTATTTTTTATACACTTTTTTCCTAATTGCACTGACTAGGCAATCTATTATAATTTTGAACAGAAATGGCAAGACCTTGATTTATTTTTCAGCACTTTATTTGTTCAGCCCAGCCAATTATTTATCAGGAATTTAAGAATGTTTTTCCTTTGGTTTTGGTGAGAAGTCAGTCGTAATTCATGCATTTTCCATATATGCATAAATTACATGTTATTTCTCTATAAACACTTAAGATTTTTATTCCATTTTGGTTTTAAATTAAATACATTTTTTTTTGTTTTATGAATTTTCTGTTTAAGTTTTTCTGAGCTTCCTGAATTTATAAGTTGACACTTTCCATCAAGTTTAAAAACATTCAGTCCACTCCTGGTCAAGATGGTGGTGTAGGCAGAAATGGTTCACCTCTTTGCACAACCACATCACAATTACAACTAAAATACAGAACCACCATCACTCAGAACCATCAGAAATTGAGTTGAATGGAAGTCTGACTATGGAATTAAAGAAACCACATCAACCAACTGAGCCAAAGAACTGGCAAGCTGGTGACATACCTGAGTCCCCTTTAATCTGACTAACACTGCTTGACTCACCTTGGAGATCCCTAGACTTATGGGTCCACCAGACTCATGGGTTGACCTGACTTACAGGCCCACCCAAGCTGCTTTTCCATATGAATGGCTATTCTTGGCTCATACTGCACAACTTCCTAAGTCCTCTCAAACAAGCAATAGCTGGCCTTAGTGAGCCCCAGACCTGGCACTAGCAAGCAGTCAGCCTAGATTCACAGCTTGGCTTGACCTGGGAATCTCCAAGCCCAGCACACGTAGCAGCCTTCTCAGATTGCTTTGTAGTTCAGGCTGGGTGACTCTGGGCAAAATACAGGTAGGGGCTGACCTTGGCTTGCACCACCTGGGAAACCCCAGGGCCAGCTTATTCAGTGGACAGTTACAGGCCATGTCAGAGCTCCACCACACTGCCCCTGCACAGTTGATCCTCTACAGAGGGTAAAGGTTGGTGGTCAGGGGTCACAGCCAGTCCTTGCAGCTGTCTGGCCTGGGTAAATCCCTCCTATTGATCTACCAACAGCAACAAAGGCTCAACTAGAAAAGGAGGGTGTACTTAGCCCACAAGAAGCGTGTGCCTCTAAGTACCCACCTTAGGTGATAAGGGAGGCTGTGCCATGGACCCTACAGGACACCGATTACATTAGGCCATGATACCAAGACACAGAGTTAAAGCAGCCCTACCTAATACATAGAAACAAACACAGGGAGGCTGCCAAAACAAGGAGACAAAGAAACATGGCCTGAATGAAAGAACAGATCAAAACTGCAGAAAAAGAGCTAAACAAAATGGAGATAAGCAATCTATCAGGTGCAGAGTTGAAAACACTGGTTATAAGGATGCTCAAAGAACTCAGTGAGGACCTCAACAGCATAAAAAAGATCCAATCAGAAATGAAGGATACACTAACTGAAATAAAGAACTCTTTATAGGAAACAACAATAGAGTAGATGAAGACAAGACTCAAATCAATGATTTGGAAGAACATAAGGAAGAAAAAAAAACAACCAATCAGAACAACAAGAAGAAAAAGGAATCCAAAGAAATGATGATAGTGTAAGCACCTATGGGACAACTTCAAGTATTCCAACATTTGCATCATAGAGGGCCCAGAAGGAGAAAAGAAAGAGCAAGAAATTAGGAATCTATTTGAAAAAATAATGAAAGAAAATGTCCCTAATTTGTGGAAGGAAATAAACATGCAAATCTAGGAATCACAGGGTCCCAAACAAGATGGATGCAGAGTCCCACTCCAAGGCACAATCATAACTAAAATGCCAAAGGTTAGAAATAAGGAGAGAATCTAAAAGCAGTTAGAGAGAGAGAGAAAAAGCAGTTAGTTACCCATAGTGAAGTTCTCATTAGTCTGTCAGCTGATTTTTTAAAAGAAATTTTGCAGGCTAGAAGGGATTGGAAAGAAATATTCAAAGTCACGAAAAGCAGGGGCCTATAGCCAAGATTGTTCTATCTAGCAAAGATATTATTTAGAATTGAAGGGCATATTAAAACTTCCCAGACAAGAAAAAAACTAAAGGAGTTTATCATCACCAAACCATTATTATACAAAATGTTAAAGGGGGATTATTTAAGAAAAAGATAAAAACTATGAACAAAAAAATAAAAAAAATACATAAATATCAACAATTGAATCTAAAAAACAAATATAGCAAACAAAAAGAACAGACAGAATCATGGATACGGAGAGCATTTTGATGGTTGCCTGATGGGAAGGAGGTGTGGGGGAATGGGTGAAGAGGTGAGAGGATTAAGAAGTACAAATAGGTAGTTACAGAATAGCCATGGAGATATAAATTACAGTATAAGAAATGGAGTAGCCTAAGAACTTATACACATGACCTATGGATATGAATAAAGGTGTGAGGATTGGATGAAGGAGTGGGGGGTGCTAGGTGGAGGGGGGCAATGGGGGAAAATCAGGACAACTGTAATAGCATAATCAATAAAAGATGATTAAAAATAAAAACATTCAGGGATACACACACACACACACATATACTCATTCTCTGCTCATTCTTTACTCTCCCACTGTATGTCAAATTTAGGTATCCCTCACTGATTTTGTTCTGCTGATATTCTGTTCTGTTTTTCTTCCCCATATATTTTCTTCTATTATTTTTCTGGATAATATCTGTCTACGAGTTTACTGATGTTTTATATTTTAAATACCTATCTATTACTAAGCTCATTCAGCATTTTTCTGCTTCAGAAAAATTTAGAACTTTCGGTTCTAAAACTTATATTAGGATTTTTTCCTATTTCTTTGCTGAGTTTACATCTGTTTACTCAATGTAGTCATCTTTTTCTTTAAGTCTTTGAACATATTTATAATAGCTGTTTTATAATATTTGTCTTATAACTTCATTATCCTGGCTTTTTTAAGGTCTTTTTCTGTTGTCTGCTTTTTTTTTGATTATGAGCCTTATCTTCTGCTTCTTGAGATCTCTAGCAATGTTTATTGTATTGTTATGGATCATACGTTGGAGAGAATCTGGATTACATTGCCTTTCTTTAAAAAGTAAATATTTTTAATGTAGGGTATTTAAGTTACTGTCAGGCTCGTTTAGTCTCATGAGCCTTGGTTATGTCTTTGTTAGGGTAGGTTTATTCATTTTTAAACCCAATTCTAAGTCTTATTAGGTATTTATAGGCTCTTAGAGGTCTCACCTAAGTGTTGAAATAACTCAGAGATTTCTCCTCTATGACTGAACTAAACTCCAGTGTATCTCATATGGTAAGACTCCTGGCCTTTGCACATGTACCCCAGCTCTCAGGCATACATATAGAGCAAATCACCATGAAGATGACTCTGTAAGCCCTCTTTGAAGAATTTCTTTTTCTTTCTTACCATCCTCCACAAATTCCAGCCAATTTAGCAGTCCTGAACTTTGGCTTCTGCTTCAACAACACTACTATCCCTTTTGGTCTTCTTTTCCCTATGCTGCTACATCAAAATATACCCAGATAGAAAGCCAGAGCAATCATTGGATTCATTTTGCATAATATCCTTCTTTTAGTTTTTCAATATCTTAATGCCACTTACATAAATTATATAGCTATTTAGTGTGGGAGGGAAAGTCCATTAGCAGTTATTCTATTATTAAGAGAAGAAACACTGCCCCCCCAGGTCTATATTTTTAAAAACCCAACTGTTCAGTAATTGTAGACAGAATAGAAATGCCAAATGTCAAGAATTATCTCAATAACTTCTTGATCTGCTCCTTTATTCATATTAGTGTTTAAACCAGTGTATGTATAAATTATGTGTTTTACCATTGTCCTTGTATATTTCTACTTGAGACAAAGAAGAGTATGTAGATAGTCATGTAATTTAACTTACCCTCAGACTGGACCATTAAAGGGTGTCATAACAGGTAAAAGAAAGTCCAAATCATAGAAAAATTATTCTGTGTTCTTGACCTAGCATTTCCTTCTTGAACATGAATCAGTCAGGTCAAGTTGAGGTTCTATACCCTTTTTATTAAGTTTAACCAATTTAATGCTAAATTTTGAAATCAAACAATACTATCTCTTTCATATAATATGATGTAGTAAGAACCATTAATCAAAACTTACTTGAGTTTTCTAATATATGTATATGAGAAAATTTGTCTCATATTTGGGTTCTTTTTATCTGATATGATTGTTCCTCATTTGAACAATAAGCCATTTTCTGAGCATTATCTACCATACGTGTTTTTCTGCTTCATTTTGATTTTGGATTTGAAAATATCGGTTTACACTGATGTTAATGCCAGTAGGTATGCTGAATGCTGTATTTTAATATTTTAGTTTTACCAGATCCAAGTTACTCTCGCTATCAATTACTTACACCTCTCCTAAAATGAAAGCTACTAACCCGTTCCAAATAATGCTGTTCATCTGCCTTTTTTTAGGTAAAATATTCTTGTTGTTAGAGTAGTCATGACATGGCCTAGGTTACAATGACTGCTATAGTAATACAAATTATTTATAATGGGCTTTTCATAGCATCCAGTATACACAATTCGTCTTTGAGATGTAGGAAAACTTCTATAAAGTTTCTATTATGGAGACTTGATCGACAACAATAATTCCCTCATAGTCAGCTGATGGTGTAAGAGGAGAGTATAGGCCTGAACTCACATTAAACAACAGTTATGAATTTACCTACATGAATATTCTGCATTATATTTAACTAAGTAAATATATAAAGAAAATCAAAAGCATTTCAAATAAATGTTAGAAGGTAAATAGGCTGCAAAATTGATTCTTCAAAGATTATGTAGAAATACCGATAAATGAAAGACAACCTGATGTCATGGAACCACCCTTAGCAGAAGAAACTGAAGAACATGGCTCTACATCATTGTTCATGTTCAATTACTTTAGTATAGATTATTGCTCACTAACAGTACATGACTCTTTAAAAATCCTCACCTGAGGGCAATTTTTCACTGCTTTTAGAGAAAGAAGAAGGGAGAGAGGGCAACATTGATGTGAGAGAGAAACATTGACTGGTTGCCCCCTGTACACGCCCTGATCAGGGATGGAACCCGCAACCTGAATATGCGGCCTGATGGAATCAAACTCTCAACCCTTCCATTATGGGACAATGCTCCAACTGAGCTACACTGGCCAGGATGACTTTTCTTTTTCCAACACTGTTTTAACTAAATAAATGTATCACTTATTTATTCACCCAAGAATTTCTGCTAGGATCCCTTTTAATGTAATGTTATTTAAGATATCCATAAAGATGAACTTGTTACCTAAATCAATATTCCTTCACTGTCATCATTAAAGGCAAAATTGTCTCCTAAATTAAGAATGATACATTACAACCACCTGCCTGGATATGTCAAGAAGAGCCATCACTAATGACAGACTCCAAGGAGCTGTTCTTTCAGGCGACCACACAAGTAGAAATACTCAGAGCATCAGATGTGTGCACCTACAAGCAAATCTCCCACTGACATAAATAAACTGGTTATTAAAGCCTAACTTTGAACCACTGAAACCAAATAATAGTTTCACAGAAGGACCCTTGAGAACAAAACCTATACTTGACCTTATCTAAAAGGCCAAGAAGCAATCAAAACAAAACCTAAAGCTGCCTCTTTACTGTGTTCTGTTGCACGAACATTGTTCATAGCAATGTTCAATTTTTGTTTAATAACATAGAGTATCTTATTTAGCTTTCTGACACATCATTTTCTCAGTAGGCATGCCATTATCACATTGTTCTCAAAGAAAACAGTTTTAGAAAGGAGGTAGTATAGTGAAAGCCAGAAAAACTGAGTGTTCTTGAGGTATCTTTTCAAGCAATTTCTGCTGATGGTTTCCTTTGGCTTGGGCCTCATGTTTTACTTCAGTTAGTTCATTTTGTTTAGTGAGTTGACCCAGTTTACCTGCTGACTAAATAGAGATGAGGTGCTCATGTTTGAAAACTTGCAATATGCAAAATGATTTTTTAAATAAATAACTTTATATACAGAATTTAGTTTCTCTGTAGATTTCTTTAATAGGTCAGGGCCAGTGCAGCTGCCTAAGGGGACCTGGTATTGGAATAAGAGACAATGGGGAAGTTTGGCCCATACAACTGTGGCATTCACACTAAAACATAGTTGTAGGGTGTACTTGAATGCTGATGTTGTCACCACTGCTGGGTGAGAAGTACAAAGAGTAGGATGCTCCAGAGGGTTCTGGTCTCCAGTGACCTTTTGGATTCCATACTTCATGCTGGCTGTTGAAACCATGACATTAATGTGCAGAACAGGCAGGGGCATTCAGAGTGCATCACAGGACTCTTGCTTTGGGGCATCCTTTTCACTGCCTTCTGCTGGTCTGGTAAATTCTAACTGACTCCGAGTCATCAATCTCACCAGTCTTTCAGCTAGATTTTGTCACCTGTCTTAGTTCAGCTTCCAATAGAAGGTAACATATCTATTAACACCAAGAAGAAATATAATAGCACTAGAAATATAGAAAAAGAGGTAAGGTCTTCGCATTATGAAAGGAACAAAAAGTAGATGATATAAATAAAGGAAGCTGGAATGAGAGTAGGCCAGAGACAAGGTTTGCTCTAAGAACTTTGAGAAGAGCCTTTTTAGGTGGCGCCTGATCCCAGGAGTTTTCAAATCTCTTCTGTCTATCCATTGGAACACTAACTGCCACCTACGCCTCAGTTCCTCCCTGGCGTACAAGGTCTGCCCTGTGCTTAAGCAGTAGTGGACATAAGAAACTCTAGTCCACAAACCTAACATGCACAATGTGAAAGGTGTGTTACCTCTGCTGCTTGTCAGCCTAAGTTTGACTTTGTTGTGATACACTAGACTTCCACTTGGTCCTCCTTTTCTTGAATCTTTGTGTTGGTGATGATATCAAATATATTCAGGATCCCTCTAGTCACTGGAGCCCTGTGGCCCTCTCTCTGTTTTTCTTTTCCAGTCAAGAAGAAACAGAGCACGTTACATGCACACCTAGAAGCAAATCTTGACTCTCAAATCTCCAGTTTCCAGTTTTCAGGCCTGGAAGCTGTCCCACATTCTCAGACACCCAGTGTTTGCTAAGGTCCTTGTTTGCATGAATTATAAAATATAGCCTAATCTTGGATTCACCTTTACAGCTTCATGCAATATGCCTACTGACAGTGACTGAAGTCCTTTTAGCATACAAGAAGTTAAGTCTTTGGACCATAGAAGCAGACCTGGATTTAAATCTTGGATCTATAAGTCATTAGTGGTCTGACCTTGGACAAAACTTTGGACAGGCCACAAAAACTCTCTAAGTCTTAGTTTCCTTATTTGTAAAGTTGGGAGACTGATAGGTGCCTCATTGTGTTGTTTGTTACACTGACTTTATTGGAAGTCTTTAACACAGTTTAGGTATGACAGCTAGTTTACAACAAATCATGGGTGTTATTATCATTATCTTTTTGGATTTCCACATGGTACCTGCCCTTGTGCCTGTCCTGCAAACATTTGACCAATTACATGGTAGGTTTAGTTTGTTTGACATTCGTTGATTCAACCTACCATGTTCAACACACTGTTCTAGGCACTAGTTTTAAGTATGAGCTTCTCTCAGTGGGCTCCATCCTAGGGCAGGTAACACACTGATGTCCAACTATACTCTGAGATAGGAGATATAGGAGAGGTGGTGTAAATTTGTAGCTAAGGAAACTGCCCAGGTCTGAATTCAGCTCCTCTATTGCACAGGTGAGTGAACTAGGATACCTTTGGTAGCTCAATTTTCCTCTTTTGAAAAATAGAGACAATGCTACCTATTTCCTAGGATTGCTGTAAAGGTTAAATTAATACTTTTAATAGGCTTAGATTAGTACTTACCACATAATAAATACTCAATAAATGTTAATTACAATTAAGTGCTTAAAATCTAACCTCAGGGATCTGAGTCCTGATGGAAATTTAAACTTTAAGCTTAGCAACTAATTCCAATATCCAAAAATACTTATCATTCTGATTCTTTTGTAAGAGGAGAGAAGGCTACATTTGAAGTTATTTAATTGTTCTCTCATCCTTCTCTTTGGGAAGTGCTATTGGGACCCAAGTTTTGTGTTGTAAACTTGAATGATTCTGTAGCCTTCTGTGGCCTGTATCCTTGACTTTAAGAGATCATTTATGTATTCAGCTTCAAATAGAAAGTTGAAATTACTCATCAAAGGACTGGAATAAGGGTGACTCTATGCGTGAGTACATCACAATCCCAGGCTTCTGTAGGACTAAAATAACTGACAGATCAACTGCAGAAAAAGGAGCCGGGTGACTTATTCAGAGCGAGATGGTCATGTAGGCTGCACAAAAGGAAGGGAGAGAGTACAGCCTTGTCAAACAGCAAATTGCGCCTGCAAACAAAGCACACAGTTTAAGGGCATGGGGTTTTAGAAAGGAATGCTGGTCTCTCATTTGTCTTTTCAGCTGGGTCTGTATACATGGGTAATATCACCACAATCGACGATGTCATCTCTGAATAGAGAGGAATGGAGACTCACACAGAGCTTGCACCAGGGAGATCCTACACACAGATGAACAATTCATTAGTCATTCAGAACTCAAAGCAGTCGCCAAATTTTGCTCTGTATGCTTAAAACACTACAACAATTGAAAATAGAAAGAAAATAGAATCAAGAGAGTGAGAAAACCTTTTAGGAGGCTATAAGAGTATTACATCAAAGTATTGTTAAGATTCACATGAATATCTCCACGGAACTTTTCATGCCATGAGATTTGAAACTTAGACTGCATGTAAATTTAACAACAGTATGAACTATCTTCCAGTCTAGTATTATTAAATCTACTGAACATTCCCCTAACTCTTTTCCTTGTTTGTTTTTAATGTAGTTTCTTTCATAAACTTTTGTCATGATTTATACAAAATTATGGTAAATTATATTTTATTAGAGATTAAATCAACATACTTGTGTTGAACACTCATTTCCAATGTACTTATAATTGATAATCTGATTTTCATAATAAGAATACATACTCCTTAAGTGGGGAGAGTCCTTTTATTTTATTTTTTTACACTTGTATCCTTCCTCATTTCTTTCTACTTCTCTATTCATAGTTGACATTCATTAAACATTCGTTGTTGCATTAATTTGTGCAAGGACAATGCAGGATTTCAAGTATTTATCATTTAGGCAATGGTGTATACTATTTAACATGTGGAATAGGCAGAATAAGAGACTCCCCAAAATGCCAAGGTCCTAATCCCTGGAACCTATGAATATGTAGCAAAAGGGACGTGGCAGGTGTGATTAAAATAAGGACTTCAAGATGAGGAGATTATCTCGGATTACCTGGGTGGGCCTGATCTAATCACAGAGATCCTTAAAAGCAGAAATTTCCTGGCTCTGATCAGAAGATGTGCTATGGAGAAAGGTTCAGAGAAACACAGAGTTGCTCTTTGTTGCAAGAAGAGGGCCATGAGCCAGGGAAGATCCCCGGGAGGCCTTTAGGAGCTAGAAAAGGCAGGAAAATGAATTCTTTTCTAGAGTCTTTTGAAAGGAGTACAGCCCTGCCAACACTTTGATTTTAAACCAATGAGACACGTTTGATTTTAAACCAATTCTAAGCTATAGAACTGTAAAATTGTGAGTCATTTAGGTTTGTGGTCATTTAGGTTTGTGGTCATTTTTTACAGTGGCAACAACAACAGCACACAAATACAATGTGGAATGAGATATTATTAGGACATATACCTGTGTTATTTGCTGGTGTCACAAACTCTGTTGCTACCACTCCTAGATAAAAGGTCAGTTATTCTGTGACAATTCAGACCTTGTTTTTGTAATTTAGTATACTTGTACTAAAAAAAAAAAAAAAGATGACCCCAGTAGAGATACATCAGATGTACAGTTCACTGAGATTTATGCAAGTCTATCTCTAAGTAATTCCCTGATATTTTCTCCTAATAATTCATGAACTGTGCATTTTAGGATTGATTCTTATTCTGACAATTTTTTTTATGAAGTCCCTTTTCACCCTTGAGATCTTGGCTATGTTAAATCACTAATCTTGCTTTAAACTCTCAGGGCACAGAAGATTTCTTTTCTAGTTCCCCAAAAAGCTGCCCAGAAATATGGAACTTTAAAATCTGGTTGAAAATAATATTAGCAAAATTGATTTTTTCATAAATCCAGTTGGTGTCCCCATCAGCTCTCCTAGAATTCCTGGGAGTACAGAGTGGAAAAGACATTCAAGAGTTGAAAAATTATACTGAGTGTGGAAGAGGAGGGAGAAATATACTCACATGTAATTTAAAAAAACAGATCAAACCGAGTGTACATTAAGTAACAGGCTTACACAGAGGATAGTATGGATGTAAGAGTTACAGGGGAGGGCACCAAAGATCCCCACATTCCAGTCTGTGAAGTCTGCAATTATTCTTGTCACACAGCAGCGAAAATTTGATTAGACACATCTGTTGTGTTTTGAAACACAGACCATGTGCCCATCCACACTATCATGTTAAAAAATTCAAAATTCAGGATGCTGGTCCATGTTGACTATTTCTGAGTGTCCTTTTATCAGAATGCACACCTATTGCTTTAATTTCTCTTTAGGAAGGTTGTGAGAGGAAGACAGCATTGACTAAGCAGAGGGCCAGAGAGGTGGGCAGATCACAAAAATTTGGTGGTAAGAGTCTGAAGTTTCCAGAACATGACTACAATAGATCTCTAGAATGACTAGAACCTGAAATAATTGACTACAAACAAATAAACTAGAAGTATTCTCAACTTTTTAGAAGGGGTTTTATTATCAAATAAATCCAAATCTGGCTAGAAGGGCAGATGACTCTTCAACATTTCCCTGGGCCCCTGGGGGTGAGGATGTTGCTAAAGGAAATCTTTCACCATACTTTCTCCACTGTGACCATGGAGACGATGGCAAGTGAGAATTTTTCACAAAGTAGAATCAGGAGCTGCTAGACGGGCTGACCCAGAACATCATTCCACAGCCAGGGCATGGAGCTCACATTTTTCCTGCTCAGCGGAATGTCATGTATCCTATGGACCAAGAACTATCATATGCTTCCCATCATTTACTTTTATAAATAGAAATTTCAGTGGTAGTTGCACTCTCTTTCCCTACTCTTGAATAGTAAGTGCTTTGGTAGCTGATATCTATACTCTAGTTAGAGAAGGCACATCATACCCGATAAAGAAAACTGAACAGAAACTTTGATTCTTGGAACCAGCTACAGTAGCTATATGAGGCTTTGGGGAGGAGTGAGTGGTTTTAAGTAGAAATGAAATCTTGGAAGGTAAGTATTAGAGCAGAAGGGAGCATGTAAGTATTGCATCAATGAGCTGGAGTGGAGATACCATTGACAACCTATCCTACTTTGCCCCTCTCCTTTTCCTAAAAAGAATTCTGTTATTGTTCAAGTACCTATTATACAACTGTCTCATGATTAGTAGACCACAGTCCCTGATCCAGGATCAGCCTTAACCTAAGTGGATGTACTTTTCCCAGCTATATTAAGAAATAAGCATGTGATATAATATAAATCAAGTAGGTAAAGGAGATGGTTGCTTGAGATTTCTTAGAAATATGCTTCTCTACTTTTCATCAGATGTAGTAGAAGAAGGGCATAGTTTGTGTTGCTATTTGTGGTCATTCGACAGGAGTGAGGGTGGTTAGCATTAGGATGCAGCCAGTGCTGTGGATGGCAAAGCAGTGATAGAATGGGCCTGGGTCCATGATGTGCATCTTTGAATCCCTATATCAGTAAATCCTGTAATCTCATGCAACCCTTTCTAGTTACATGAACCATTGAATTTTCTTATTGCTTAAAACTTTTTGAGCTGATTTTCTGTCAATTGCAGTTGAACACAATCCAACTGATACAGTACTTCATAGTCACATAAGAATAGTTAAGTTACTCAGTACTTTAGACAGGAAAATATAAATTACAAAGATTTAATTCTGGGTCCTCACATGAGTATCCCAGAAATGAACAAATGGTTGAGAGCATAAGCTTTTGAGCCAAATATACCTGAAATTGACCCTGCTCTGTCCATTATTGCCTAGCTTGTCTTCTCTGAACTCTAGTCTTCAATTCACACTTGTACAATGGAGATAATGAACCTATTTTATAAGATAATTGTAGAGGATAAATGAGATAATGCACATCAAATTCCTGTCATGAAAGAGTTGTTCAATAATTGTAACCATCACTTTAAGGGCCAGAGGAAAATGTGTTTAAGATCCCTCGGTGAGAAATTCTGCACAGGAAGATGGCTCAAGAGGAGTACAACACTCTGAAAAGTGAAATTCTGAGGATGCGATTGCAAATGATTCTGATGAGAAAGACAAAGAATAGTCAGCCAAAAGCACTGATGTGGCTGTGCAGAGATATTTTCCATGAATTAATTCAGAGTTGAAAAAATTAATACTGAAAGAGAAAAGCCTTCACAGTCCAGTATGAATATATGAGAAGTGCCAAAATGAGAGAAGAGGGTAAGGAGGGTGAAGACACTACAAGGGTATCACCTTAGAAAAAAAGACTCATAATTAAGTCCAAGAACAAATCAGTAAGGTATATATAGAGACTTTATGATTAAGAGATGACAAAGAGAAAATAGGACTATTTAAAACTAAACTAAAAGACTATGAACAACTAACAGTCTGTGTCACATAGATGGGATGAGCAAAGAACAAATCCTAGTCTGCCCATTTTCAAGGTAAATGCCAGTTTTATGCAATTTTAAATTATACTTGGAAATATTACAGGCCATGTTGACTTGATTGTTACTTAGTTAGGAAACATATAATAAAATAAAATATTAGATAAATTAGATTCGAATCAACCTGAATTAGTGATAAATCCAGACAGCAGTCTTCGCAGTACAAAAGGATCACTGTTCTTTATCTTGAGGTATATGTGTATTTTTCTGTACAACCATGCTATCCACAGTTTGCCTCCGCACAGAAACAGCTTCCCAAATTCTTCAAGTAACTTGAGATTCCAAAATTGTTTATTAGTGATTTTACTAATAGATAACATGCCCCCCACACTCACTTGAGCAGAGATGAAGAATTGGACTCTGAATTCAGACTGATGCCACCTTGTATATGTGCCTCATTGAAACATACCAATACACACACGCACCAGAAAATATGTCCTACATTCTCCTTATCTGTAAGAAATAAAGTCTGAGGAGAGGTTTTTATTATCAATATTAAATTCAGGTCTGACCTAGTTAAATCTCATAGAGAGGATAAGAAGGACTGTGACTCGGTAGGCTAGGAGAGAAGAGTTTTCTCACCAAGGAAGTCCTTGGAAATAATTCCCTTTCAGGTAAAAGTGCTTTTAGAAAGCACTTTTCAGTTACCTGCCCCCAGAGTGAAGTTCAAAAGAAAAGGGAGTAGAATGTTCTCTATCAAGATCTCTGGGCTGTGCTGTTTTCTACCGCAGAGAGTTGCTTGATTCTGAACAGTATCACCTTCAGGAATAGGAAACAGTCATTTCTTTACCGAGACAGTCTTTTAATCTTGGAACAAGGGGGCCTAGAAAGCTATTTTCACAGAAGGCTTTTCTTGCTTTTAAAAACAATCAAATTGGTTCCAGTGGAGTGGGATGTGAGGAAGTACACCTCCTCTACTTCTACACAAGTAATTGGACTAGCCTAATTAGATTGTCCAAGTGTTTAGATACCATGGTGATGGGCACTTTATAAGTACTGTGTGTAGCTAAACTGTGACAATAATAGCCACTCAGTTCGCTCTGATAGATTAGCAAGACACACTCAAAATGCTTTGCTATATTCCATAATAATTATTGATAGTTATTTATGTTGACATTTTTGGCCATTTGTGGTGGCCTTTTACTCTAGACCTGCGGCTAGTGTGGTCAAAGATGACTTCTGCAGACAAAGATATCATCTTGTATGCAAGGTAAGTATCATTGCGGATTCTGCACAATAACGAAGAAAACTGTTATAACATAAACAACTTCCATCCAGAAATCAAGCTGCACTTAATCAGTTTAGAGTTAGAACATGCTTAGATGAGACCTGCTGGGAGTGAAAAACCACATATTATGTAGAAACTAATGGTCTTTGGTCCAGGAAGAAAACCAAATGATATTCTCTAGTTGTTGAAACAAATCTGAAAAAATAGCCATACAGAATGCTGAGGTGCTTTGTTTTCCTTCTCAAACTTTTTCTTCTGCTTCACTGTCAAGCTGGGGCAACCTTAGTAAGAATGAGGGTGGGAGCAGAATGAAACTGCTGATCTACATAAGCAAAAGGAAATCGATTCATATTTTCAGTCTATGAAACTAGTTTCCAAAACTGGGTGGTAATACACGGTTTTTAAGAAGGTTTGTAAAGTCTTTCATACCACCAGGCTAAAATAAACTCTTTACTGTATGGGAGAAAGGGAAATTAACTAACATTTTATAATGCCCAGAAATTACAGTTCATGTCATCAGTGTTTACACTAATGCTCACAATAATCCTACCATACGGGTAACGTACTCATTTTAGAGACGAGAACATTAAGGTGCTGAGTGTTTGTTGGTTGCCAAACAATATCTCCTAGTATTTGGAAGGGCCCAAATTTGAACCCAAGTTTGTCTGACTCCAAACTGGCTCATTTTCTTTCCAAAACACCATCTTCTCTTTCCCCACTAAGTAATGCTGCCCTAGAAAAACAGGTTACTCCCTTCACCACGAGTTTTTTAGAATGTTATTCTAAATTTTGATTATACTTTCACCCTTGTGAGTATTTAACCAATGTAGTAATAAAAACATCCCTGGATAATATCATAATGCACGTGGATGTAATATAGGAATTTGAAAAGAAGCCAGATTTAGAGTAACACCTGGGTTCCAGTTTGAAGACTGACAGTTTTAACTTGTGATGTTAACAGTGTCACTTAACCTAGCTGAGTCCTAATTTATTTTGGAAAAATGAAGGTGTTTATAATACTTCCAAAGTAGATGTCAAAAAAAGGAAAAATTTGAATGCTTTAGAGAAGAATATAATGCATTTTGGGCTTAAAATTAAAAAAAAAAAAACCCTCCATACTTAAAGAAGTGGTTCACTTATTGGGAAACACACTTATGTGAATCCATTGTATTTACCAGGCTGAATCAATGCTATACTGATAATGAAACATTATTAAGGAGCTATAAATATGTTACACCTTTCTTGCCTCCTTTTTAAGGCAGGCTGTGGCAACTTCAATAAGAATGCTTTCAGGGAAAAGAATCCGAGTGCTGATTTATATATGTAACAAATTGGGTATCTGTCCTTTTGAAATGTAAAAGTTTCTCTTACTCCATTATTTTTAAATTTACTTAATGGCACCATAATTTAACAAATTGCTCAAGCTATAATTCTGAAAATCTGTTCTACTTCCATTTTTCTCTCATTCTCTATATTTTATTTCCTCTATTCTCTACTATAAGTAGTCAACATCTGTAAGTTCTATTCCCTAAACATTCTTTAAATAACCAGTAGCTTCTTAACTGACTCCCTGTCCCCCATCTTCCTTTTCACCACCTTCTGTCCCTGAAATACATGTCACTCTGTAAATTTTATTATGTCATGCACTTGTTTGAAACCTTCCATGGGTTTTCAGTGCCTAGGTATAAAAGCCAAACTCCATAAAAAATCACAGAAAAGCTTTCAGAACTTGGTAAATGACTATTAATTCATTTAACAAACTAAAAAAGAAAAACCCTATGATTATCTCAGCAGATTCAGAAAAAGTTTTGACAAAGTCTAACATCTATTCTGATAAAAATTCTCAGGAAATTAGAAATAGATGAGAAGAAAAAGCCTACAGCTAGCATTATACTTAATGATGAAAGAGCAAATGCTTCCCATCTAAGAGAGTAACCTGACAAGGATGTCCACTCATCATTTCTACTTAATGTTGTACTGGAGGTTGTAGCCAGTGCACTGAAGCAAGAAAAAGAAATAAAATGCATCCAGATAGGAAATAAAACAAAATAATGCTCTTGGTCAATGTAGAAAATTTGACAATGCCCCCCAAAACTACCGGAACTGCCTTGGCCACATGGCTCAGTCAGCTGGAGGGTCATCCCATGCTCCAGAGTGTTGTGTCTCAGGATTTTTGGTTACGGCACATGACTGCTTTGTGGGGTTTGGTCCCAGTCAGGGTGTGTACAGAAGGCAACCAACTGATATTTCTCTCTCACATCTGTCTCTCTCTCTCCCCTCTTCAACCTTTCCTCTCTCTCTCTAAGATCAATGAACACATCCTCTGGTGGGGATTGGGGGAGGGGGGGAACCAGGATCAAAATTTAGTAGTACAATGTTACAACACAGTATCAATTGTATTTCTATATAAAAGCAATTAACAATAAGAAACTTAAATAAGAAAACAATTTATAATACAATGCAAAATGTTAAATATTTAAGGATAAATCTGACAAAAGATGCTCAAGATATGTATAAAGAAAATTTTAAAACACTGTTGAGAGAAATCAAAGAAGATCTAAATAAATGATGGATATAATTGTTTCAGTGGTTAGAAGACTATACTGTTAAAATATGAGTTCTTCCAAAAATGATCTATAGGTTCAAATAAAATCCAATCAAAATCTCAGTAGGCTTTTTTTTTTTTGTATAAATTGACAAGATGTTTCTAAAGTTCATGTGAAAATGCAAAGGAAAAAAAAAAAGGGTAAAAAACTATGACCTGCAGCACATTTCTAGCCTGCTGTCTGCTTTTGTAAATAAAGTTTTATTGTGACATAGCCGTGTTCACTTTAAAAATACTGCCCATGCTTCCACTAATAGGCAGAGTTGAATATTAGAAAAAAGACTGTATAGCCTACAAACCTTAAACTATTCACTATCAGAGAACTACTGTTGCTTTCAGAGGAAAAAAGTTTGCCAACTGCTGACCTAGAATAACAGTAATAAGTTTGAAAAGAACGAAGTTAGAGGACTGATACTACCTGACCTTAAGACTTATTAGATTTACAGTAATAAAGACATTGTGGGGCTAGCATTGATTTATAAAAATAGTTCAATGAAGCAAAATAAGTAATTACATAGTAGACCTACGATTACATGGATAACAGCCTAACAACAACAGTGCAGAAGCAACTGAGTGGGTGGAGGAGAATATTCTCAACAAAGTGTGTTGGAAAAATTGAATATGCACACGCCAAAAAAGGAGTGGACTGAGATCCATACCTTTAAACCTCATACAAAAATGAACTCAAAATGATCATAAATCTAATGTAAAATCTAAAACTATAAAACTTCTGGAATATAACATAAAAGAAAATCTTTGCGATACGGAGTAAGACAAAGATTTCTCAAGTATGACACCAAAATACAATCTATAAAGGAAAATTATAAATTGAACTTTATCAAGAGCTCCCATTTTTGAATATACACTGCCAGGAGAATGAATAAGGCTTAATATCCAGAATATATATGAGTAAATGAGTTTCAAAACTCTTATTGTAAAACAAACAACCTAATAAAAATGAGCAAAATATTTGAACAGGTACTTCACTAAATAAGGCATCAAGATGGCAAATAAACATATGAAAAGATGTCCAACATTATTGGCCATTAGGGGAATGCAAACAAAAACTGCAACAAGGCACCACTATGAACCTGTTAGAGTGGCTCAAATTAAAAGAATGACCATCTTAAGTCTGGATGAGGATATGGAGAAATTGCAACTCTAATATATTGCTGATGAGAATAAAAAAATCATGTAGGTACTTTGAAATACAGTTTGGTAGTTAATTATAAAGTTAAACATACATCTACTATGTGAACTAACCATTCTATTTCTAGGTATTTCCACAAGAGAAATAAAAGAATATTTCCATACAAAGGCTTATACACACCTTTGTTTGTAATAATCAAACACTGGACAATCCAAATGTGTATCAATAGGTCAGTTGATAAGCAAATTGTGACTCCATACATAGAATAATACTCAGCAATAAAAATGAATAAACCCTCAATACACATAACATTGATGAATTTTAAAATAATTGTTCTATATGCAATGAATCAGACCAAAAAAATAAGAGAGTACTATCATATAATTTTACTTAGGCAATACTCTGGAAAGTACAAACTTATGTATATGATGGAAAGCAAATCATTTGTTATAAGGGAGTGGTACCAAGGAAAAAGCATGGGGAAACATTTGGGGATGAAGGATGAGCTCATTATTTTGATTGTGGTGATGATTTCATAGCGTACACATATGTCAAATTATGTCAAACTTTTCAAGTTGAATGCTAAATCTGTGCACCAAATTATACCTAAAACAGCTGGAAAAAATCCATATGAACTTCTCCAATATTGAGCACTTTTACTGTTTACTATTATAGTTTTTATCAAAAACAAACTTACAACCAAAGGGGGTAGGTTTGAGGGTAGGAGGCAGGGATGGGTGGGGCGTGGGGTGTGGTGGGGTGAAAACGGAGACAACTGTACTGAACTACAATAGAAAAGTGAATATGGCCATAACAACAAAAAAAACCCAAACATACAACAAAAACAACCAAACTTAAATGTACCCTGTTCTTCACTCCGGGTAAGCCTGGGAACTGGAAACCTGTATCGTAGGAAAGCCATTGCATTTGACCTTTTCTGCTGATGACAAGGCATGAGTAATTGATGATTTTATGTATTAAAAATCTACTTATGCATCAAAATACAGAATTTTCCTCCAATAGTCCCTTAGGTCAGCATGAGAAGGTTTCTTTAACATACCCCAAAATGCACAACATATGTGAATGTGTGGTGGATATTGGTGAAAATAAGGCACATAATGAGTGCTACATAATCAGACTTTGGAATTAATTTTAAAAACAATATTTTACTTTAAGGTTATGGTTGTAAAATTATAACTAATTACATGAGGTCTGTCCAGATAGTATCCAGCCATTTAGTATGAAAAAATGGAGACATTTATTGAGGAAGATACAAGATTCAAGAAATATTGTACATAGGACAATGATGCCTCAGTCCCCTTCAAGGTAGGTACCTTGGGAACCACACATAATTCTCCCAATCACCATCAGCTGTCCCATCATATTTTTCTGAATCTGATCAATGTTCTGAAATCTCTTCCCTTTCAAAGGTAATTTTAGTTTTCGGAAAAGCCAGAAGTTGCAGGGCACCAAATTTGGTCTGTAGGAGGGCTGAGTCACTTGGATGATTTGATGCTTTGACAAAAAATTCTGCACAAGATGTGATACTTGAGCAGGCTCATTGTTGTGATAAAGCTGCCAATCACCAGTTGCCCATAGTTGTGGCTGTTTTAATCATATTGTGTTTCTCGACCAATGAGGAACATGGAAATAGTACTCCGTGTTAATTGTTTGGCCTGGAGGTGTGTACTTGTGAAGAACACCTTCCCAATCAAAAAAAAAAAACAAACAAACAAAACAAAACAAACAAACAAAAAACACATTTAACATAGTCTAGATCTTGCTACAACTTTACTGCACCTTCTTTGGGTGTGGAGAACCAGGTGACTTACATTGGGATGACTAGGCCTTTGTTTCCAGATCATAGCCATGGACCCGCGATTTTTCTCCAGTTATGACTTTTTTGAGGAAATCTGGTTCATTGGTAGCAGTTTGAATCAAGTCATTGGCAACTGCAGCATGATGTTCCTCCTCTCTTGTAGCAGAAGCTGTGGAGCAAATTTTTCCAAGACATGTTTCATGCCAAGATCCTGTGTCAAAATCTTGGACACAGGAATTTTTGGAATCCTCAGATCAGCTTCTAATTCTCACACTGTCAGTCACTGATCTTTGTTGATTGCACCTGTACACGTTCAACATTCTCAGGTGTTCTGCTCGTTGCAGGCCTTCCAGAACGTGGATCACTTCCAATAGATTCTTGACCATCTTTGAAGCATTTGTGCCACACTGTTATTTGCAGCGCACCTATCACATCCTCTCCAAAAGCCTTCTGAAACATCCAAATAGTTTCCATAGAAGAATGTTCAAGCTTAACACAAAATTTGATGCTAATCTGTTGCTCTACTTGCTCAGTTATTTTAGAATAGAACAGCCACACAGCACACATGCTCACTCAGTGGCATATACTGCTCCCACTGACTAGTACAGAGGAATCGTCATTGTTAATGCATGTGCATTCCAGTCTACTCTCCTTGGCTGTTAGGTTACATTGATGTTGCATAGACTGTTCTTTTTTTTTTCTTTTTTTAAATCATTTTATTGTTCAGTTACAGTTATCTGCATTTACTCCCCACCACTCCCCTCAACCCCAGCCATCTCCACCTTCCTCCCCTGCTTCCACCCCCACTTGGTTTTGTCCTGTGTCCTTTATAGTTGTTCCTGAAAACCCTTCTGCCCTTCCCCCAATTGCCCCCCCCCCACCTCCCCTCTGGTTATTGTCAGTTTGTTCTTTATTTCAATGTCTCCAGTTCTATTTTGCTTGGTTGGTTGTTTTGTTGATTAGGTTCCAGTTAAAGGTGAGATCATATGGTATTTGTCCCTCATCACCTGGCTTATTTCCCTTAGCATAATGCTCCCTGTTCTTGTTATAATAACAATGGCTGGACTTTTCCTACATAATAAAGATGCACAGTAAGTGCCCCCAGATAGACATTACAAATTAAATCAAGAATGTAATTTTGTTCTCAGTACTGTATACTCCTTGCCAATACCAAACAAATTTATTGGCAATCAGAATTTGCTATGTATAAAGATCTTTAATTTCACCTTCCTCAAAATAAGGCAAAGGCTCTTTCCTTTTCTTCATTTGGCTGTGTTCTTGACCTAGACAATATTTATTGAGAGAAATATATAAGACTATGGGAAAATAAGACAAAATACATGACTTGATTCACCAAGAACTGCAAATATCTAGGAAGGTACTTTAAAATAGATCATGCAATCATAGAATTTTAGAGCAAGAACAGATAATTAGAGATTACTTAGTTTAATAATCCCAAATATGAAATCTGAGAGGACAAATGAATTCTCTGATGTGGTTGAGCTAATTGGAGCCTAAACAAGAAAGACTTAAATCACTTTTGAATTTGCTCTTTTCTTGGTAAACTGTACTTGTCCTTTATTATCCATGGTGCTATGGAATATAGGTGAAAAAAGGACCTAGTGAAATTTTATCGTATTATTGAAAAAAAAATCTGTGTCAACCCAACTTTAATCCCTCAGCCTATAAGGACCCACACTTGGGAAGCATTTTCAGCATTGTTTCAGGTAGTAATTAGTTTCTGATTTTTTTTTTTTTGCAAGGTGCTAATTGAACATGTCAGTTATTGAATGAATGTAAAAGAAAAAAAATTACCAACATGAAACTGGAAGTTAGGCAATAATTTAAAATCTTTCAGAAAATAATTTTGGCCCCTTCACTTACTCTGGCAATCTCTGAAGTATAATGCATTTTATAGGAGAGGGCATTTCGATTGCTTAATTTGTGGTAGTGTCTTAGTTCCTTAGTTTCCCATCTGTAAAATGGGTATAACTGGATTCAATTGATGCCAAGGGACCAATTCTTAGAATGTCCAATAACGTATTTCAACAGTATTGATACACATGCAGAATTTTGTCATTTTTATTTCCTTGTATTAAAGAGCATGCATCTATTCAATACCTTCCTTATTCAATGATTGTGGAAAGCAGACTACATCTGCCGGAGAGCAAACATTGTTTCCTCTCTCCAGATGTCTGCTATTTCTCCCAGAAGTTGGAGAGCATTGGACAAGCAATAACAGATGATGAACACATGCATAACTACAAATGGGCAAGCTGATTGTTTTCAAAATTGGTATAAACATTTGCTCTTGGGTTGAGATTTAGCCCATAGCAAATCTTTACATTTGCGTTATAAACTCCAAAGTTAAAAAATGTTTATAATGGAAGTGCTGACAATGTGAAAATTCAGTTATGGTCAGAAGAGCAGTTTTGTTTAAAAATGCCATTTTACGCTTCCATATTTACTTCCTAACCAGTGACTGAGATGTCAATTTTTGCAAAGTTTTCTTTTCCAGTCCAAAGGAGAATTTGACAACTGTTTTGAAATGAACAAAAGATCTGAATTTCAGCCTCTCGCTTCTTCAACAAATACCAATTAGAGGGCAGAAACACATGCTGGTTCCTTAACTGGTTATATAGATGCCGATGATGCTGATGTAATGATGAAGATGATGAGGATGAATGAGACAGAAAGAATTAAGTTTGTTTCTCAAGGGAAGTTTTGCTTTTTGTTTTAAAGATTTTATTTATTTATTTTTGGAGATGGGGAGGGACGGAGAAAGAGAGGGAGAGAAACATCAGTGTGTGGTTGCCTCTTGCACATCCTGTCCTGAGGACCTGGCCCGCAGCCCAGGCATGTGCCCTGACTGGGAATTGAACTGGCGACCCTTTGGTTTGCAGACTGGCACTCAGTCCACTGAGTTACACTAGCCAGGGCAAGTTTTGCTTTAATACATTATTTGAAAAAGAAATGGAAGCAATTATTAAAAAATGCTTTGCATTCTAGGACCATGACTATGACAAAACAGAGTGAGTATATGGACTAGAGGTTATAAAGTAAGGTCAGAGAAATGCCTTGACTTGGTTGTAAGTCACTTGGCATGGCACTAAATGCATTGTTTTCACTATGGGGTCAGAATTTCAGTGACCTTGGTTATCTGGTCAAGTGTCCCTCGTCTGTCTCATTATGTTCATATAGCCATTGCCCTTTTGCATAGTTGATTTGAAAAGACTGTGCTACTATTCACGCCCATAATGGTAAAAAGAATAAAAATAAAAGCAAGAAATAAGATGCAAATATATGCTAACAATGAATCTTTATGAGCATGGGGTTTTTTGAAAACCATGAGTGGGTGAAAATCTAGGAAATTTTATATTTGCTTGTAGTCATGGTGGGAACCTCTGCTATAACTTTGGATACAAGGCAACTAATTTTATTTGAAAATCTATAACTATTATTTTTGATTATCTAGATTCTTACCTAGATTCCCACTTATTTGCAGGGGAATTTAAGCATTTTATAATAAAATATGGGAAAATGTAAAAATAAAACAGCCCAGACTCACTTATGTGAATAGGGAATGACTCCCTGGGCCTGACTTCAACATTCGGAACTGAGCAGGATCTTGTCCTTCTTGCTTAGGTTCGGACATGGGAACAAGGACTAATGGCCTCTTTTCCTGCCATAAAAAATGTCCAACAAAGTTCTCTTGAAAATGTTAGAGCCTCTTGAAGGCAGAAAAAATATGTTAAAATCTGAGTTTCCCTGTGTTACTAATACTTAAAAGTTACCCAATACTGTACTCAACTAGAGAATGCATGTAAAATCTTAATATTTGTATTTTTCTGTACTCAAACACAAAACAGGATGCTGTGTCCACAATAACTCAAACTAATGCATAAAAGAGAGCTAAAGCTTAAATATGAAACCTAAGTAACATGAAGCCATCTAAGCATTAGGAAAGAGGTAGTGCTTTGTATTTTTGTTTGCAAGTCTCAAGCCATGCAAATGTTCAACCTTGCTCAAGGTTAAGAAGACTCCCCTTGACCTTATAGTGTATGTGGGGAATGATCTGAGTGGTGGACCTATCCTCTGAGTGGACAGATATTCTGAGGATTAATAGTCAGCCCTCTTGGGCTGATAGATTTCTGAAACTATTTTCAAAAGATTATATATAGCATCAAAATATAATGAAGATGGCACATACATGAAAATATGGAATCCGTTCTCATTTTCCATATTAATGAGAACAGTTAATTTATTTGGAACATTGAAACACTTTGAAGTAAAATGCATACCTTGAATAAAATGGTACAATATAAACCTTAGATACCTAGTTAATGTGACTAGTTATTTTGAATTTAACACTACATAAAAATGATGTATATTTGTAAATTAAGTTAAAAGTGCTCTAGTGGGCAGATTTAGAGATTTTTTTTCCCAAATGAGATTTGCCTTGTTTTCTTATAATTATTGTTTTGAAAACTGAAATGTGTTCTTTGTTTACAACTCAATGATTCCCATAAAGGTAGCACTGTAGCACCGCATCAAATAACTATAATAATTTGTTGTAATTGAACAAAAATGTGTTTGTGCAGAAAGCACCTAACAGCCACAGCTTTGGTGAATTCTTTCCATAATCCTTCGATCAGCACTGTAACGTGAGCAGATCTAAAATATACTCTCTAATAAGTGCCTTGCCTTTTTTCCCCCTTAACTACTTGGTGATATCCTAATTAACCATGCTCAATTGATTGCTTTCAAAATAAGAACTAAGAGCTCTCATCTAGTCAAGTGGAAGCTAATTCAACTCTTTTACACTATGGAAATGATACATCTCACATACACACTCGTTCCCACACCCCCACACCCGCCACGTGTAGTTTATTAGCAATCTCATCTGCTTGGTCTTCTGGTTTCAGTGAGTATAGTTTGATAGTCACATTTCTATGGATTTTTGTGTATCATTTCTCTTTTCATACTTATGGGTATAAATGCTCACTTTTCATTCACAGATTTAATTATTTTGAAAATTTTTTTGTGTGTGATAATTTGACAAACTCTCACATCTAGGAAATATGCTGTTTCACTTGGGATAAAAAGTAAAACAGTGAACAGGAGAAAATGAACTCAAAACAGACAGAATCAAACTCTGAGCATTTCATGTCTTAACCCAAATTGCCTCTCTCTTTCTTCAAGTCAAAATTAAAAACTTCTAATTTGAGTTGACAAAACACTTAATGATTTGAGTAAAAGGTTATGGTCAGTAGCCAGAGCATCTACAGTATGTGTGTGACATAACTTCTCACTAGAATACATAGTTTTGAGATCCTCATTACTGAGGGTCACATGAACATCTTCTCTTCTCCACTCACATGGGTAAGTGAGAGTAGATGGCACAATGTATAGCTGAGTATCCTACACAGACCTGACAAACTGTTTTCAGCAGATGTAAATCTCAGTCCAAGCATTACACAACAGGAGTTTAAAATGGTGCATGTAAATCATTCAGACCTAAGCTTCTCAGGAAACACAAACCATTCTCTAAGGACATAAGAGACTAGAACTTCAGAAGACGCTGTCTCACTGTGGGAAGGCTGACAACAGCGGCTTTCGGACCACCCTGGTGTGCAGTAATCAACAATGCAGTGGCCCACTTTGCAAAGGCGTCAGACAGTCTGTAAGCAAAAAGGCAGAGCCTCCAACTGAGACAGGCCTTGCTATTAAGTGGCTTCCAGTAAAAAGGAAAAAAACCCAGCTATGACATATGCAGCTGGTCTCATATCACAATATATTTCTCTTGTGTTCCACCTTGTTTCATATGGAGCAACTCCATCAAAAGTGTCGTCCTGAAACAGCCAAGTAGTGAAAAATAACACCTTCATGCTCGCGCAGCCATTCATGTCTTCATTACACAGTTGCATTTGTAAATATCTCATCACATGCCTGTTTCGCTTGCTGGACTGTGAATTCCATGAAACTGGCAGCACATTCTGTTCATATATTGACCCTAACTTTCAACATAGTGTGTGCTTAAGGAGTCATTCAATACATATCTGGTGGGAATGTTTTCTATTCTAGAACCGCTCTCTGCCATCTGGAGACTCCAGGCAAACTACTTCATGTGTTTTAGCTTCAGTTTCCTCATCTAACAAATGGGAATAATGCAGCTTTAAACATTTCACAAAAAATTAGCAAAAGAGATTATATATTTGAAAATATTTAAAAATTTTTCTTAAAAAGCATGTGTTTGCAAAGTTCACCTTTGGATATTTCTTGCAATATAAGTTAACATTTCTGAGTAATATAATTATTAGATGATATATAATATTGTTGAATTTGAGTTACTCTGCAAACAAAAGTTCTTGAACGTTAAAGTAATTCAAAAGAATCTTAATTTGTATAATTTATATAACACATTCAATGATAAAAAAAACAAAGCAATTACTTCAGGAAGTATTGAAAATATTTCAGCTTACTTATAATTCTGACTTGTTATCAGCAAAATACCTCAGGGAGTACTGCTAATACCCACTGTGATAAGTAGAGAGACGAAACCACATTTTGTCAATAGGGGCAACTGGCACACACTGGGCACACAAACAGAAAATAATCATGTGGAAGAAAGCATAATTAATTAATTCAAGCTTTAAAATAAGATCACTGGATCCTGCTGACCCTACATGTTAATCAGTTGATTGATTAATTGCTACAATCATAATAATTATATGGTACGAGTCTAAGTGCACTTAATGATAGTGTATACTTGGAGTTAAAAGTTCTCTTCAATCTGTATATCCTGTCTCTTTCTTGAATCAAAGAAGTTGGGAAGTTGGTTTCATTTACTTTAAGGATGTCTTTTGACTTATAGAACTATAGAGCTGGAAAGCTGATGTCAAAATTAGCCAAGATTCAATTTTGCTAATCCAATTAGCCATTTTTGGTGATTTATCAATACTCTGTTTAAAAATTTAAAGCAATCTCACCAAAAAAATAAAGAAATAAAACAGTCTCACCTATGAAATAGGGATTTCACAATATACATATTCAGCAAATAGTACTACTCTTCCACACTCGGGAATCCAATTTTTTGCTTTATTTTTTTTTTCTACACTCATGAACACACAGATGCACACATCCATATATATCACGGAATCTTCAATTTTGCCAAAATTTTCATTCTGATCACTCTCAACTTCTGATCAGCTTCTTGGTGTTCCGATAGCCATATTTAGTTGGATGATCCTGAACTAATTTCCTGCAGCACAAAGGTACTTTAAACTGTCTCAATCCTATATCTACAAAAATGATACCAAGAAAAAAATTGGTTTATTGGTTAGTTGTGTTTGGTCCTATTTTCTAGTGTATATAAAATAACTCACCACCACAGCCTCACTATTTCTATCAAATAATGTCCTCTGGCTAACCTAGGTTTCAAATCTGACCATGACTGCTTATCAAAATTGTCATTAAGTCTTTGCAACCTTTCCTTTTTTGTAGTCTTTCTCACATATGCGTTCTTTTTTCCTTTCCTTCTTTCACAAAATAGTCAAAGATTTTTAAGTTGCTGAGGGGCAGAGAACTCATTTAGCTACTAGATGCCTAAACTTTTACATGAATACCAAAAACCTGGAGAACTTATAAAAATAGGTTCTTGGGCTCTATTCCCAGAGACTGTTATTCAAAAAGTCTGGAATGGGGCCCCCAGAAATTTCATGTCTAACAAGATCCCAGGTGATTCCGATGCTCCCAGTCTGTAGACCACACTGGGAGTAGCACTTATTTTATAACTTTTCTGAGGTCACATAGCTTCTGAGAATCTTGTTCCAGAAAACACACAGGTGAACATTAACACAAATCTGGCCATCCAATTTGGCAGTAGATTGTGAACCTCTTGCATATCCATGCATTTCAATTTCAGAATCTTGATATAGTACAATTTCATAATTTTTCAGAGAGAAATAAACTGGGTCCCCAAACAAATGGGTCCTTTGCCCCAATTCACATTGATTGATAGCCAAATGTAGTGCCAGGTAGACAGCGCAACAGGGTTTTCTGCCTTCTATCTCTCCTCTTAAATATATCCTGCCAATTACCACCACCACAATTGCTCTAAAACAGTTTTCACTGAGCAGTAAAAATGTTTAATGGGGTTAAAAAGTTTAATGGGGTTTTCATTGCTGTATATTAAAATTTAAACCCTTCTATAGTATTGAATTATCTGCAATTTATTGGTTAATTTATTGACCAAACATTTATTTAGTAGCTTTTCTGTGAAAGGCACTGTGTTAGGCAGGAACATAGGAGATCAAATACTACATTTGCAGGCTGCAACCTATATGGGATTTATAATACTGGATTACCTGTATCTTTTCTCATCTTGTGCTGCACCCTCCAAAATATTTACTGCATTCTATTCAGATTCTTCACTCTCCCCCAAAACAACACACCCACTTGAGGGCTGGACACATGCCCCTGTTCTTTCCCCAGCTGGCTCTTCAAACTCCATATACAATGAAAGACTCCTCGGTGATGTCATCCCAACCACTGCACTTTTACCACCTCCTTCTGTAGAGCATTTATTGTCTTCATCACTTATTGTGCTGCTAGATCACATGTAGTTGTATATTCTTCTCTAGCTCATGGAATTCACCTCTTATTTGTTCAGTATTCCTCTCAGGAAATGCACACCCAGGCTTGAGGTCAGGTGCTGTGATGCCAAGAAACTATGAGAAGGAAGAGCCGATCTTCTTGTTTTTGTTGTTATTAAGGACAAGGGACTGACTTCGATGTTCCCAAATATGACTACACATTAGAATCACGTGAGGATTTGCTCACTGATTTTTAAGAAAAAATTCTCAACCTCTTCCCAAGCACATTGAATAAAAATCTATCACAGTATGTCCAGGCATCTGCTTCTGTGACAGTGATTTGGGTCAAAACCACATTTGGAAATCCAGTAACCGATTCTGAGATCTCTTATAACATGGCCAACTGCACTCTTTTTATACTTTTTATTTTTAGTGTTTAAATCATTATAAATATACATATTCTTAGTTTAGAAACTTGCAGAACATAGAAAAGCAAAAAAAAAAAAGAGTAAAAAACAAGGACTGTATAATCATTCACAGACAACCCTTGTTAATATATTTTGAAGTAAATACTTTCACTCTTTTCTTTACTTATAAATGTATATATATCTATTTTAAAATAAGTTTATACTGTACATGCTATGCTCTCTTTTAATATTTATTGGCATTTTCCCTTGTGAAGTAATGTTTTCCACAACACAATTTAACAACTGTATAATAGTTGATTATATAAATGTGCCACAATTTAAGCCTCCCTAAATTTGGGCATATATGTTACTTTCACATTTTTCCCATTTATAAATAATATTTTGAGATGGAAGATTGTATATGTTCCTATGCATATCTCTGAAAAGTTCCTAAAGTAAATTTCTCAATAGGTAAGAGCCAATACCTATGCGTAGGTTTAGGCCTTTTGAAACAGGCAGCTAAAATGCCTTCCGAGAATGGTGTAAGAGTTCCCATTCTCCGTAGGTAGCAGGGCTTGGCTCATCATGAACTTTAGCTGGCATTTCATCTACAGCCAAGTGTTTATATCATCAGCAGTTTTTATAGGTATCCTCAACTTATACCCCTATAGCATACTTTACTATGTGGAAATTGCATCTTTTGTTAAAGTTATTAAATTTTTGGCTATCTTCCTGGTGGATTGCCACCAACATTAGAGAAAAGAAAACTCCAAAATAATTAATCTCCTGAAGTAAACTTTGATGAGATGGAACATAAAAGCTAAAAACCTGAGGCAGGAGAATGCTATTTCTTTGGGTGTTACTGTATTCTAGCCATCTGTTTTACAAATATCTGGTTCGAAATAGTGTCAATTAACACTGATGGCTAATCTTAATAACTTGTACTTGTGAATATCAGCAAAGCAATGTTGTGCTACTTGTGCAGTTACATTATGGCAGATTTTTTGTGGATACACAGTCTCTCTCTCTCTCTCTCTCTCTCTCTCTCTCTCTCTCTCTCTCTCTCACCTCTCAGAACCAGTGACCTAGAACACCCACTGCTAAGCAAGTATGCAAAATGCAGGGCTGCTTAGCATTGGGAAATCCCAGATCTGGTGCCAAAAGGTTCATAAATAGTAATGAAACCTCTCGTGTCAAAAGTGAGCACTATTTAACAGCAAGTAAGAACAGCCTTGGAGACACTGCAGCTGGAGTTGTTCCACGGCGAGGGACAGAATTTGTGATGGTTATGGCTGTAATGCCAGATTCTGGGAAGGCAATCTACTTCAGTCTGCAAAGTAAACTAAAGGGAATGGCTGCTCACACATGGTCCTGATGCCACCGACAGAAGAAACACAGCAACAGGAGTGGTGAAATAGGAATTTGGTGGCAGATGGAAAGGTCTGCGGGAAGTGTCCACCCAGCTTTGTTTGGCCCATATTCTGAAACAACTACAATAAACACTTAGTGTCATAATTTATACGCATATCAGTACCAATAAATCAGAATCATGCAAACAGTCATGTTTATTATATTCTTGTTGCTTAATATTCATGACAGTAATTTATTTTTATAGTACAGTTTCACTGTTCTCTCCACCATTGCTCTGCCTTTAAGTCTGGTGAGTTGTATTAGCAATAGTTCAGGTAACTCTTGCAAGGCTGCCAAAGTTCACCACCCAATCAAAGGATGGTATTTGCTTGTTTAATTTTCCCCTTCCTCTCCCATAACCTTTTTAACCACCAAGATGAAATCTCTGTAAATTATATAGTGATACTAGATTGACATATAGCAAACATGAAGACTAGAGTCAGCATATTCCTCTGAAGGGAGTTGTATAACAGCTTAAAAGACAGATAAGAACATTTGGAGGGAGCTAAGCAGTTAATTCTTTAATTTTTTATCAGTAAAATGGGTTAAATTAAGCACTTTCCACCTCTTATTCACCTACTCACGAATCCTTCCCACTCTGCATTTCTGCAGTCCATTGCTGTTTATTACCATGAATTGTTAAAGGAGGAATTATATAAAACAACCACCACAAAGCACGTATGTTTTCCATTCACCTAGCACTGGAACTACAAAGATGGGTAAGACCCAGTTCCTATCCCAGATATGCCTAAGTCAGATTAAGAAATGAAAAAAATATTGCATAGCTCTATACCTACATGTAAGACAACTAATACTCAGTTTCATATTTAAAAATTCAACAGAAGTAATTTACAATTAATCGTCAGAGAAAAGAGTCACAAACATACAAGCTTGGAAACAAAGGAGCTTGGAAATTATTAAAAAATTTCCCTATTAATAATACTTTCATGATCTGTGTACTTACCTGCATGTTTGCTCTGTTTCAGCAAAGATGTTAAACATTTTCTAAAAAGAGGTCTATCATTGAACGCGAGTGGACACAGTAGCAACATTTTAAATACATTTGGCTTTTACTATTATGAAAATAATGAATTTATTTTATAGATTCTATGAAAGTACATTTCTAGGTAACGTGGTGCTTTACTGCAGTCCCACCTTCCAATTAAACAGAATGTACGATGAAAGTTATCAGAAACTTTATGATGTTGTTTCATAATTCATTTGCTGGAAAATGTAGTAAGGACACAGTGTGTTTTTTCTATATACACTTTAAAGCTTTTCTTTCTTCATCTGCTAGGTGTGTTTGGTGTTCACTGGTGTTTAATATTATTTTTAAAAGTTTTTCAATTCACACAGGTGCAAGAATGAGCACGTATAATATTGCCTTGTATTCAGAAAGCAATGCAAATTTTTTTATTTCATTTTAAATAGAATAATCAAGACAGAAACCTTTCTTAAATGATGGGGTTTTGAAACCATGTGTATGAGTAGAGAAATTTATTTGTGTTCGATTTAGTTTCCTCTCATGGTAGTTCTCTATAACATAGTGTTTATCTGAGCCACATATAAATCTACTAATTATCTCATTTCAAAGTAGACACTTCTTATCACTTTGTCCAAATCAGGCAAGAGTGATAGTTTCATGGTTGAGAGTAACAGCTTTGGAATCCTCCAGTTCTGGGTTCAAATCTCAGCTCTGCATCTTCCCACCCGGTAGCCTTAGGCATGCTAATTAGCTTCTATGATCCTCAGTTTCCTAAACTGAAATAATGAGAACAATAATATCTACCACAAAGGAGTGTTATCAGTATTAACTTAAATGGTAAAATGTATGTATAGCATTTGGCTATAAGCAAGTGAAATGTGGTAAGTGTACCATAATTTGGAACTGTAATTATTGTGGACAGTTCCAAGATTTATTTATATATTAACCTTGCTCTATTAGTGTATAACATTCAAAATTAAAACTAATTCTAAAAGTGGTCCAAAAGTCTAAAGAATTCTGTTTTATAAATTGGACTTCCCTTTTCTACTATTCTTACAGTACAGTGCTTAAAGATTTTCCCAAAATGTAGTGAATTGTTATCTCTAGTTGCTCCTTTGTTCCACATGGCCTTCCAGTCTATGTTATGTGATCTTTAAATGCATTTCAGGACCTGGTGGTGGGTATGGCAGATGATTGCTCAAATTACAGAAGTCATAATGCCAAGAGGAAGATTGAATGATATGACTGAAGGATTTATAGTTAAAAATGTGGGTTTTGGTCCTAGTTTCAGTGGTTACATGACTAAGGTGAGATAAGTCTTGTGAACATGCAATACTCAGAATCCCTGCTAGTGTTATTGCCTTGGCAGCCTGGAATTGTGTGGAAAAGGGCACATTGTACGCAGTTGTATGTGTGTTGTGGTATGTAGGTTCAAACTTAACATGAGAGAGAAATGGGTAAAAGTGACACCTTGGACTTTAAATTCAATTTCATACCCAAAGTGCATAATTAAATCATATTAATAAAGAGCTAATTGAATCTTGTGTTGAAATAATGGGAAGTTATAAGGGAGGAAACTTCATATGCTCTGATAAGGTCAGGCAATTAAAACAATCCATTGAAGTATACTTTCTGTTATGGACTGAATTTTTTGTGCTCTCCAAATAAAGTCCTGCTCCCCAGTGCAATGGTTACTTGGGGGCGGGGTCCTTGGGGAGGCAACTGGATTTTGTTGAGGACACTGGGTTTTGTTGAGAATCCTCATGATGGGATTAGTGTGTCCTTGAAAGAGCAGAGAAAGAAAGGAGAACACTAAACAGGAATTGGAGCTTATGTTTTAAATATTTCCAGATATTAAGAGACTGTTACAGAAAGATGCGCTTTGGATCCTGACATTGACCAATGTAATTTGTCCAGCTATGTTCTAGCTGGTCTGTCTTTCCTGTTTGTGGAGAGCTTTGGGTCTTCGGCTTGGCTCACACTGCTCTGTCTTTTTCCTGGGGTCCAGGTCTCAGAAGCCCTGAGCCTTACAGGTTTGAGCACCATCGACAGGAATTTCTGAGGTCCTTCTGTGTCTAATATTTGCTTAGGATCATTCCATTTCCCCCTAAAACATTTTCATAATGGTGCACAAAGGAATAGAAATTTTTGAAAAATATTTCAATGAGGTAATAGTTCCTTTGTAGGTGCCAGTTAGATATTCAGGAAAAACTACACAAAATGCGTCAAAGAGCAATCTTACTAGGGAACTCAGAGTTAGGAGCCTGAAGGAGAAGCCCAAAAGATTGTCGATTTCATCTGTTGGTGAGACAGTATCAACCCACAACTAGCACAACAGATGGCACTAATTAGGTCTGCCCATCCGTTACTTGGCAGAGGAATAGACTTGAGATCTGAAAGAGTCAACCTTTCACCTGCTGGACACGCAAAGTGAGGATAAAAAGAGAACGGGGCCAAGAGCTGATTGGTTAGACAGTAATCATGGATTCAGGGTCTTTTAAAATTTGAATTTTCTGAAAAATAAAGGTGTTGTATGAAATAAAAGGGGGAAATACACATTTAAATGGAAAACTATAAATAAGTTAATGAAAGGAGAAAAGTCTCACAATTATCCAATGTAACATATTTATAGTTCATGGACATTTAAAACTAAGTTTGTTTTGTTTTCTTCTAAACATATTACTTTTACTCTTAAAACCAGCACTGCTACTTGTTTTCATTTTCCATGTTTCTGTTTTCCAAACCATAGGTAGAAAATGTATGAGTCAGTCCTTAGGGGCAAATTTCATTCTCCAAATCACATGGCAGTTTTCAGTGAGGATGTTCTGCTGTTCCAACATGAGCAGTATTCCCCACAGGAAATTTGAGGGACTCCAGAAGACATCACTTCTGAAGTTTAAATCCCCAGAATAATAAGACATGAGCCAAATGAGGAAATGCCACATTTTAAGGAGTCCATGATAGTCTTAGAAGCATGGAAATACAATTCCTTTACTGACAGAGAGGTCGAAAACCAGAGTTGCAGGTGCTTGAATGAATGAGAGCGCGTGACTGAGTCCCAGCAAGTCAGAGAAGGTAGGGGAAGGGCTCAGTTCTCCCTCTACATCAGGGGTTGAAAATAGCTCAAGGGAGGTTAGTGCAAAAATTCTCTTGAGATTATTGTAAAAAAGTAATCAATAAGTCTACCTTTTTAAAGCTAGAATATCATAAATTGTGAGAGCCAAAGAGAAAAAAAAATGAAACATTTCAGGTCCGGAGAATTCGTGTGTGTATGCGTGTGTCTGTGTCCCTCCATCTATGTGTGTTTGTAAGGAGGCTTGACTTCTGAGTGTGGTTTAGTTGGGAACTTTTAATGCTTTTATCTGTGAGAAAGATCTACTGTGTCACAAAGATCTGCACAGGCTGCTATATAGCGGGTCCTGCCACACCTTAAACTCTTCACCTACCAATGAGCCTATGACCCTTCACAAATTGAAACACAGCGTCCACTATCAGCAAGGAAGCTACTTGCCCAACAGGGAGCAAGAATTACTTTGAAATTATCTCTTTTGGTGTCACTGTGGAAGTCACAGATTTACCAATATTTAATAGAAGCAAGGCAGCATCATATCGGAGCAAATGGCGAGCCTCTGGGCTGTGATTAAGATGTGTGCTCCAGAATAAAGTGACAGGCTTTGGATTCATCAAGTGGACTTGTACGTGAGAATGGCTGGCAGGACAAAAGAGAAATGTCATGAAAGAAAGAAAGAAAGTGCAAGCCCCTAGATCGTGAAGCAATAGACTATCCTGTAATATTATCCTAAACATATCTGGTACTGTTTGGAATTTGAGAAACAAATATTAAAGCAGAATAAAGATAGCCATATGTGTCACCTAAGGCAGCTTTACTAGAGGAGTGAGAAGGTTTGTGAGAATGGACAAAAGGTCATCTGAGAGTGTGGTCTAAGGACAGTATGACTGCACTCTGATTCAGTAACACTAGCTAACATTTACTGAATACAATGTGCCAGGAAATCTGTAAGTGCTTTGTCATGATTAGCATTTCATTAAATTCCTTACAGTCCCTGTGGGGAAGATACTATTTTACAGATGGGGAAATTGAGGTTTAGAGTGGTTAAGAGCTGGTACAACTAGCTCTCGCAAATAGTAAATAGTGGAGTCAAAAGTTGAATGGAGATAAAGCCTTGCAGGTACAAATTTTGGCTTCACTGATGAGAATAACCTCACTGAGAAGTTAGCCTGTAAGTGGCAACCTGGAGTTATGCCATTAGTAGAGGGATTGGGCAAAGATGCCCAAGGTACTTGAGGTACTCAACAAGAAGCCAAAGGGACCAATGAGAAGGGCACAGCAAGAGAGGTGTGGGCCACCAGATCTTTGGCTCTGACAGCCTCACAAAGGATCTGGCTTTTCTTCAGAATGAAATGGCAAGCTGGGTGCAGCATTTAGATAATATTTATAATTAGAATCACACTGGATTGGGTGAGAGGGAAGACAAACCTACTGGGAAAGGAACAGAGGACATTCTCCTGGAGATGTGGCCAGTCAGAGTTGGAAGTGGGTAGTTGGAAATTTTTTTGGAAGGTTCCCTCAGTGGTGAACACAATGTGGTGTCAGTGTCAACCCCAAGAATATGAAGTAAGACAGGCGTCTCAGTGTGAAATGAAGGGTTTCATTAGCATCTATTGATGCAGTGAACTTGATAACAGGCAATGAAAACCAGTCACTTAAATCCACCATTAGAGGAATAGGTCAAGATAACTGTTTTCTACTGAAGTATTGAGGAGAAATTCTGCGTTTTGTTATATGTCTTTTGAAAGCATGTCTATTTGGTGGGAGCAGGGATGCTCAGGAAGCTGACTCATGAAGTCTTACTGGCTGATTGCTCAGCTTCAGAGTTTATTGCTTGGAAAAGTGACCTCTTAAGAATATGGAAGAAAGGAGTGCAAGTAAAAGAAAAGTTTTAAGGAAAAACAAAAAGACAAACACCACATTTTCAATGGAGCTGGTTTTACCACTCAATTAATTTCAGAGTTAAGGAGCAATTTTAGTTCTGAATCACCTTTTAGTTTTACTTACAAAGGACTTTTCATTAAGCCAAATTAAGTGGATGGAGGTCCAGTTGTTTATTTTCTACCAACCAAATCATTCCTACAAAAAGACACCTGTGCAAGCCATTTGGTTCTAGTCAACTATGTTTTTGAACAATTTATTTATGAATATAATTAGAATGAGTTAAGAGACAAACTAAGCATCAGCCATAAAATTCATACACATTGATTAAAAAGTAACCACAAGAAAAAAACCCACCAATCAGTAAGAATGTTAGCTTGCAGTGGAAACTTCAGTAGAGGGGGAGTATTTGTAACATCTATCTTTACTTTAGTTTCAACCTTTTTTGAAATGGTTGCATGGGGAATATTTTTATACTACATTATTTTTTTCCTCTCTGGTTTATTTTGTGGTAGCCTTTCAAATGATGCTTTTTACTTTCTCTAGTTTTAAGGCAATTTGTCACTATCATGCTCTAAAGTTTAGCGACTGTTTGTAGTTAAGTGTCTTGCAAGCTCTGTTTCTTTTCTCCCAAAGAGTGCCATCATGGAGTTGATGATGCATCAGAAATAGTTTGAACAAAGGGCAAGATAAAGTCAAGAGTAAAGAAAATATTTGCAAATGTACTTGACTGGCTTTTTCTCTCCCGATTACTTACTGAAAGTCTACTTTAAAGGTAGAATGGGATAACAGCCATGGGGGGAGGCATGAGGACATGCAACAGACACTTCCTGCCACAGGGAAATGTCTTTAGTTTAAAATATTTTTATATGAGGACGGTGTGACTGACATATATATAGGAGTATTTAATATATATGTTCTGTATGTATGACAGATATATGACTTCTATTTAAGAATTAGTCATGGGATTCCCAGTCGGGGCACATGCCTGGGTTGCCAGGCCAGTTCCCGGCAGGGGACATACAAGAGGCAACCACACATTGATGTTTCTCTCCCTCTCTCCTTCCCTTCCCCTCTAAAGATAGATAGATAAATAAATAAATAAATACAAAACTTAAAAAAAAAAAACTACACAAGTCAAAGAGATAATAAAGTAATAGTATAAAAAAAAAAGAATTAGTCATGGGCTAAGCTCTACCTTTGGTGACTAACATCCTGCATTTTAAATGGTGCTCAGTCAATCTTATGAATACTGCTTCTCACAGTTTGTTTTACCTCTTAATTAATCAATGTTTACAAAATCTGGGCATTAAAAATATATTGTCTTCAAAAGCATGTGTGACAACAGCCTTTAAATTGAAGACTTGTATATAACATTATTTCTGTCTCAGTTTATCAGTGCTTGCCTAATACCTGTTACATACATACACACAAACACACTTGCATATCTGTATATGCTCATATATAAAATAAACATGATATACATAAAACATTATATAGAATATTTTCTTAAGATAAGCCAGGAAACGTGACAATACAATTAATATTAATATTTAATAACTAATATAACAATTAATTAATTTGTTTTGATCTAAAAGTTAGCTTTGATTGCATTCCCATGATGGGAAGTATATAGAACATTACTCAGGGGTGGGAAGAAAAATAATTATTTTTGTACACAAAAGACAAATTTGGAAGCTCAGAATATAACACATCTATCAGTACAAATTCACATGCTCAATTATGAGCACCAAAGAGGTGAAGTGAAGAAGCTGACCAAAATGAAATTATCAGATAGTCCTCGAATAAATGAGATTTGGTGCAGGCTTGTGTCAAATCTTTAAGACTATCCCTCAGAAATAATACATAACGTATCTTGTAGGTAAATATGTGAGGTAAATTCTCTTTACTTCTCTGTCATCTACTAATCAGTCTATAGTCTCACTGACATGTCAACTCTGATGATCATTTGGGTTTAAGAGAAGGCACATGGAAATTGATGAATTAAGAGCATTTGTGCCATGGAGGTGAAGCAGGTGGGAAATGAGAGAGGAAAAACATGGAGTAGAAAGAAAAATGGCTCCACAAACATGTACACACCTTAACTCCCATATATGAATATGCATGTGAATGTTATCATACATGGTGAAAGATATTTTTTACATGTGATTAAGTTAAGACCCTTGAGATAGGGAAGGTATCCTGGATTATCTGTGAGGGCCCAATGTAATCACAAGGGTCCTCAAAAGTAGAAGATGGAGGAGAAAGTCAGAGGGAGGTTTGACTACCGAAGAAGGCAAAGTGACACGATGTCAGGTAATTGCTGCCTGTGAAGGTGGAGAAAGGACCACTGGGGAAGGTATGCAGGCAGCCTCTAGAAGCTGGAAAAGGAAAGGAAGTGGATTCTCCTCTGGAACCTTCAGAAAGAAATGCAGTCCTTCTGACACTTTGCTTTTAGCCCAGTGAGACCAAATGTCAGACTTCTGTTTTAAAGAACCCTACAATAATAAATCAATATATTTTAAACCACTAAGTTTGAGGTAATTTTTGGCAGCAGTAGAAAACTAATACACATGTATTGTATGAAACAGTGGCTCTAGCTCAGAAAGCAGAAGGAAGTGCCTGACATTCCCTGGAAGCAACCCCTGAATATGAATTAGAAGACAGAAAGCTCTAGAAAGGAGACATCCTGGAAAAAATGGGACTTTGGCCAATAGTGTCAGAAAAGAGTAAGGGGATTATAAAAGGAAAAAAAAACAAGGAAAAAGAAAAGCAATTACAAACTCAAAAAAATCTATACAGGAAAATCATGATCCAACAAAGGAAATGAAATATGGCCAAGACTTTAAGTAATTTTTGGAGTGGAATGAAATAAATTCTACCTGACCTGGTGAGGAATATCCTTTGAAAAGTAGAAATGTCCAGACCCCTGCAGGCCTTTAGCCACAGATTGTATGACCTATCATAAAAGTCTACAGCTGTGTTTTTGTACCATGTTCACATTTACAGCACTAATCATGCCTTCAGCATACGTCAATTCCCGGGAATTAGTCACTGCAGTCAGTGGGTTAAAACCCACCAAAACACCCTGCAGGTGACCCAGTTGCATTGACCTTAAATACAGAATTTCAGATCAATAACTGTGGTACTTGGATTCTGAAATATAAAACAATCTCTAGTGTTTTTGTTACCCCAATGGGTGTTATCAGACAGAGGATCACTATGGCAATTGCAGGTTCTTATCATACTAATGTTTGCTTTGGGTCCAAAAAAACTATTTTAAAAAGTAAATGCCTTCTGTTCTCTTTTCTTGGAATGTGTAATGATGACTTTCAAACATATAATGAAAATTAACTGTAATTTAAATAGCACAAGTAGTCATTAATTGCTTATACATGAAATAAAATTTCTTCCTCAGAGATAAAGCATTTCAGATGGATGTACAATTCCTTTGGTTTATTCACCTTTCAACTCTGTCCTACAAGGGTAAAAGATCTTTCTATTTGGGACCAAATAAAAATGTTAAACCTGGATTGAGCGCGGGCCTGCGAACCGAAGGATCGCGGTTCGATTCCCAGTCAGGGCACATGCCTGGGTTGCCAGGCCAGTTCCCGGCAGGGGACATACAAGAGGCAACCGCACATTGATGTTTCTCTCCCTCTCTCCTTCCCTTCCCCTCTGAAGATAAATAAATAAAATCTAAAGGGAAAAAAAAATTAAAAAAAAAATGTTAAACCATCACAAACTAGGCTTAGGGACAGTGAGAGAGAAAAGGGAAATAATGTTATAGCTATATGAACTGTGACATTGACTGGTTTGGTGTTCTGCTAGTGTTTAAACAAAAAAATAGAAACTACTTCAAGTATTTATGCCAACAGAGCAAATTATTTTGACGCAGGGAACTGGTTACCCATGTAATGAAGAAGCTAATAGCCAAATAAGGAAGAGAGAAGAAACAAAAAAAACTAGCCATTGCAGGAAGCCACTACCACGCTGGAGGGGCAGAGAGAGGCAACACAACATCACAAGACAAGCTGGAACCAGAGTGAGTCTGTCCAACCCAAGTCAGAGCCATGGAGGAGAGGGATCCTCAGGTAAAGAAGCCAACTCGGGCAGAGGGATGGGCAAGGGAGAGGGGATGGGAAGGTAAACTAATAAACTGGCTTGCTTTTTTCTCCCCTTCTTCCTGCTATCTACTGCTGGTGGCTTCCACTGACTACAACAACAGGAAGACAACCCTAAGAGCACCTGTGAAATACAGCTGGCTAAGGTCAAGCTTCCAATCATACAGAGCATAGAAGAGAAGGATGAAAACGGCCAAAGAGGCCCAGAGGCCACATATATGGTCATCTCCCCTGTGAATTTACCTGATCAACTCCTGGTTTATTCGTCTTACGAAAAAGCCAAGAACTCATGGGCAAATTTGTTGAGCTTCTCACTATATAGATTTTACAAGAGGCAGTGAGAGCTATGATAAATTCAGCATCCCTCTGGGACTGGATGGACCCAGAGGGTCCATATTTATATTTTATATTTTGAAATATTTTTTTTACTCAATTGGCACAAAATGGGGTAAAAGTACTCCCTCTGGTATGGTTTTACCGTTGCAAAGGAATAGATGGCTATTTTCTCATTTCTTGAAGATATTTCAATATGATTTACAACCCAGAGCTGAGTTTAGAACACGAAAAGTAATCCAAGGTTATGTCATAAATACATGGGTTAGTAAATGTATACCTTCATCCATCATCATAACATATTTCTCAGATGTATTGCTATGTTACTCAGTCCCTTCATTTTACGTATTAAGCACTATCCTGAGTTAGGTAAGGCAAGTTTGCTCAAATTGATTCTCCTTGCCTGAACAATGAAGGAAAACTCTCTTGTCTTTTCACTTCCAGATTGATTTCTCAAATACAGCTGTTGGCATGTATACAGCATCTTACATTTGAAAAGGACTTTCTTAAGCACTATCTCATCCATTCTCACCATCACCCATTTTATAAGTACTGACAATAGCCATTGTCACAACAGTATGCTTCCCACTTCAGCTTTACCTTGTTCTGACCATGCCAGTGTTTCTGAAATTCCGTCCAGTTTGGACCTGAGTCCTAGGATAGTACAGAGATGTCCTACTCTTTCTGGAGGAAATTCAAAGAGTGCACCCTCACCTGGGTTCTGAGGGCCTGCTTCCTCTATCTCTTAAGCTAAAGGAATGGCTTGCCTAATATCATTAAAATCAGGTAAACTAAGGGAAGCATAACTAATGGGTATCCTGTATTACAGCCCTCAAATCAGCACATGTACAAGTATGTTTCCGAATAACATCATGTTCACTTAAATATTTGGAAACCATAACGTGAAATTTGTATGACTTCTTTAAATACGCATAAACAGAGATAGGTAACCAAATTCAAGTCTCTCCAGTTTCCTACCAGAACACTGTCCTCTCATTGTGAGTGGTATCCATACTGTGTGCTCCAAGACAAAATATCAGAATCAGCTGTTATAGAGATACAAGTTTATTTATTTTTCTTTATTTTTCCTTTTAAGGTAAGAGAGTCTGGGAACTATAAAATACTGTTTTTCTCAAGAAGCAGAGGACTCATGAAATTAAATGTTATGACCGGAGATAAGAGCTCCAGCCTCACCTCAAAACCTATCATTTGAGCACAGCTACTGTGCATACCAGCCTCAAAACAACAACAACAACAACAATAACAACAACACAATCCTAAATTGTGAGCAGGCAGCAAGAGAAAGAATTTGGGAGAATAAACTCTGCTTTATTCCTGTTGGTATCATTTTGCCAGAACTTTATTTTTGTGAAATAAAAAACAGAATAAAGGGCATCTCGAGGGGCTGTTCTCCAACCTGGGCTCCCCAAATCCCCACTCCCGTTAATGGAAACACAGCACATACCGCCAGCCAAGATCGGACCTCCTAAGTAGAGCATTTTTTTTTCCTTGCAGATTTTTCTTGTTTGGACTTTAATTAAGCTCCTGCCAGGCTAGCAGGCTTTTTATTTTACCTTTCTTTCTTCTTTCTTTTTTCTTCCTTGAATCAGCTTATTGCCAGGGAACTTTTTCCAAGCTGTCACAATATTCAGTGTACCCTAAACTATTAAATTTAGAGATGAACCAGGAGTCGCTTCCCTAAGAATCAATAGCAGAAGTTTCCTTGCATTTGGAAAAATTTTCATTCATTCATTCATTCATTTTTACTGAAATATGCATGTGTTATGGATGAGAAAGCAATAGAAAAGGAAGCTTCATAGAGTGAACAATTGACAATTGGCTAGTAAGTGATATAACTCAACCTCCTACAAAGTCATCAGTTTAATAGAAGAAACTTGCCATTACTTAATTTAATAAACTGCTCATAAGCAAATTGTAGCTGAATATATACTAGTGTTGGTGGGTGAGATATGAGTGAGTGAAGAGAAGGTGATGCCCCAGCTGATGATATGACACTTCTTTGTGAAATGTAATATTTAATGCACTGGGGTTCTTTTTAAAGATGCCTTTATACTCAAAGTATAAAGGAAGGGATTGGGGATGCCAATGGTGACCCCTTTAAAACAGATTCTATGAGAAGCTATTTTCATTCAAGGAGGCTTGGTTGAAAACTGGCCATCCCGAGTAGAATTCCTAGTTTTTTCCTTAATTAAAAAAAGGATGATATTACAGGGCCAGAAATAAAAATAAGCCATCAAAACCACAAACACTAAAATGAAAGATGTGGAGCATTGGGAATATTGTTATCTCCATGATTGCTGTTATCGAAATTCTTATTATTTACTTAATAATTCCATGCTGCCAGCTTATTCCAGCAAGCGCTCCTGTGTGTAAGGTACTTACTGATCGCTTCCACAAACTGCTCAAAGAAGCTGTAAGGGAAGAGCGGCTCAGGCAGCTCCCGGAAAAACATCTTCAGTGCTCCGGTGACAACGTGGATGTCCTCCCACTGGCTGTCGTCCAAATTCAGCTTCTCTTCTGGGAAAACACGAGGAGAAATGGAACAACTGGTTTTAATGAAACAATTACAAGACACTAATTATTATGTTAATGTTTGCCTACTATCATCAGCAACCGTTAACAGCCTTCTGCACCTAGAGGTTTGGTGCTGTGCATGTTTTTTTTTCCCCCTTTTTTCCGTAGGAAGGAAACATTTTCAATGGAATACCATCTGTAGGAATGCAGCTAACAAAAAAACAAGAGACACAAAGAGACAGTGCCATTGACACAGTATGTCAGATACATTTATTCCCATAATGCATCAGTATGAAAATTAGCATCACAGCTCAACGTGATTCAAAGCTATTTGGTTTTGAGGCCGAGGGGCTAAGAGTTGCCAATGATGGCCGGCTCAAGGGACGGGCCTAAAGGCCTTACTGAGCCAACAGGAGACATATGCTAAACATGGCAATAGAAAATGAGTTATTGCTTTACATGTGTTAGCCTTGCTATGTACAAGGGAATAATGGGTAACACTTTCTTTCTTTCTTTTTTTTTTCTTCTGAATATAAAGTCAGCAAGGAATAGAATACTGAGTGAGGAAGGATATTAATTCCTTCTTACTGCTTCAAAAATATCTTTTTTTTTTTTTTTTTGGTTTTCATCTCATCGAGGAAAATGTACCCAGCAACAATATTAGACAGACCCCTGTTGGCCTGTGTAGGCTATGCAAAGCTGTCAAAAATGATAACACACTAAAGACAAACCACAAATGCTTACCAACTGCTCTTAGAAACAACGGAAATGCTTGCTTTGGAAGCCTGAGTGAGTTGAAACATTTAAATACGAAAGAAAATAAATGTCAAAATGAAGTTTTTCAAGAAATAAAGAGATGTTGAGCACTTATTGTTTTCCTGTTCGCTCTCAGTATGAAAGCCTAGAATCATTTTCACCCAAGAAGTGGGTACAATAGGGTCTGAAAATGACATCCTTACATACAAGTAAAAGGACGCAAGGCACCAGAGTTTTGTTGCTGATCTATCACATTTGTCTTGTTTTTCTATGTGACATAGAAAAGATTTTGGATTCTGGGTTTAATGAAAACTAAAGCTAATCATTTTACAACCTGAGGGTTAATTGAAAAGCTGAATATTCTGGTAAGAACGTAACAGGTATTTGGTCAACTGGGATTTTGTTTCTTTATCAATGTATTAAGCTAACATTCGCATGCCTCCTTGGTGTCAGTTTTTCACTGCAGAGAAGAATTTGCACCAAAAAAGTAAAAAAATAAATAAATAAATAAAAAGCTGAGAATTGTCACTGTAGGGAATCTCTGCATGAACTGTTTTGCTAATACTGTTCATGTCCTTTTAAAAATATTAGCTGAAATCTTTATCAGATCTTTTTTTCCACATGGGTTATTATTTCCAGGGCTAGTAAGTGATGTTTCTGCTCACTAGGATGTTTGCAATGGGAAGCAATGAAGGTGGATCTGTGTGTTTCAGATGGCCTGTTTTTTTCTTCCTTTTCAGTCATCAGTCCTACCTCAATCATAACACGATAATATGATCCACGACAAAATCAGCAGAGGAGACCTTCTTTCTGTCTTGCAATCATTTGTGATTGATTGTATTTCAACAATTAGTCTTTTATTTGGCTACACACTATTGAAATAGGACGACAGCATCTTAGCAGGCCAGCTTTAAACAGTCAACTGTTAACAATAGCATCAAAAAGGGAGACCTGATGGGGTTTACTGTCACTTTAAAGAACGGGGTTTTCACATTGTTGAAATCTGTCAGATATTTTGAAATGTCCCTCTCACTATGGTGCCACACCCCCTGCGTGCCCTTATAATAAAATTGGTTTTACTCCTGATTAAATCATTTTCTCCCTACCCACTACCATACTTCTCATAATGGACCTGTGCGCTCTACAGCTGGTGTTCTTCCCATGGTACCAATTCTTACTTTATCTTTTAAGCACTTTGCTGCTAAGATCTCATGCAGAGTGCTTATGTTTTGTTAAGAGCTTCATTCTTAGAGAAATAGCTTAACACATGTTCTAAAAATGTTGCACAACTTATTGCTTAAAATGTTTAGAAAATGTGGAAGTACTATAGTTTTGGCACTGAACTTTAAGTGAAAACCTAAACACACACACACACACACTCACACATACGTGCTCCCTTTTACAACTGTCTCTATCAAGAATTTATCAGAACAGTCCAGCATGAAATGCCATTCTGGTAGATAGGTTTGAGATTGTTGAAGGAAAGCATTCAGGTAAAAAAGAGACTGATTTCATCTTGAGTAGGTACAAGAATAAGTACAGTAATTGTGTGACCAAGTGCAAATGCCATTGATATTGGCCATGTTCACATAAACACCAGTTAATGCAAATGATTGTGAAATGGAATATTTCAAAATAAATTAAAAATCTACCAATAAATAAATACCATTTTATTATGCCAACTCAAAATGCCAGGTAATATCAATATCAACCTGTGTTACTTAAACCTGCATTCCTACTATAGAGGATGTAATCTTCACTTAAAGAAATGTATAGCATTCCAACAAGTAGCTCAAAGAAATAATATGGCAAGTAGTTGGGAATATAATATCTAATTTTTATATTAAATTTGTGTAAACGAGATGCTTTTAAGGTATATTTTTCAAGGCCACATGACTTATCTAAACATACCGTTATGTCTATGTTTATAAGCCTTCTCATGAATCCAAAGAGTTCTCAAGATGAACTGACCATAACCCTATTTCTGTGTTAACAGGTACCATTCTAAACACACTTGTATTATTTGATAGGTATTTTCTAACTAAAATGCTTGCAGTGATGACATCTTATGCTTCTTCCTTTATCAGAAGAGTAAGGCTCCTAAATGGTGATGCATTGTTGACTGTTAGGGCTGGATAACTCTTTGTTGTGGGGGCTGTCCTGCATTTTTGGATATTCAGTAATATCATTGGCCTCAACCCACCCGATGCCATAGCAGGTCCCAGTGGTGAGGATGGAAACTATCTCCGTATATTGCCAAATATCTCCTTGCCATGCAAGTTATCCCCAGTTTAGAAGCACTATAGTAAAACCTGCAAGAGTCTGTAGAAATTACTCAATGAATATGAATATTGATTTATGAAGTTGACCTTAGGTAGACAGAGAACTAGAAAACTAGATACATGCATAGTGAGATGTCTTTAATATGACCTTAAGAGTTGGTAATTTTTATTGACAAAATTAAAACCTTTTATAGAACAAAAGTGCACGACCACATTTCAGGGTGCTTTGCTACAAAATATAATAACAAACAATTACTTACTGCTCACATTGTAGTAAGAAATATGCTATACACTTTACGAGTGTTATTTAATATATTTTTTTCAGTAAGAAAGTGAGGTCCATGACATTGTTATCATCATCCCCATTTCACAGATAGTGGAAATGAAGCATGGGTAGCTAAGTAACTTTTCCATGGCTGACAAGTGATGAATCCAGGATAAGGAGCCAATAAGCTCTACCTCCTGTCCCTGTCCCTGTATTCAGACATAAACGAGGCAGCAGGAGCTGAACGGGAGAAGGGAAATAAATAGTAATTGCCAGTGGTAGTAGATTTACTATTACTTCACAGAGAGTGACTTTTAGATTTTATCCTTAAAAGTCTTACTTGAGGTGATGCTTTTACCTGTAAACTGACTCATCTTTTCTAATTACCCACTTATAGAAGGAACAGATTTTTATATGAAGAGATACAAAACAAATTGGCAATAAAAAGAAACTTCATTAGGAAAGGGGCAGAAAATGGGGCAAATTGTTATGTGGTGGTGGAATAAAGAGGAAAAATGATAGAGTGAGAAAGATTATACAAAATACCAGACTTGGGTGTACTGTTAATCCATTATGTATTTGTTTGTTTGTGCAATGAAGATAGTTAGAAGGATATTTGTTGGTATCAAATGAGAAAACATATCTGAAAATCATTTGGAAAGCACTAGTCAACAGATATATCCGAGAAAGACACCAATGTGATGAGGAAGGTGAATAAAGACTAAAACTATGTAAGAGATTACGGCAATGGAAATCCTGAGAAGACATTCTAAATGATCCTGCTTGTTTCAGAGGATTCACCTCAGCATGATGCAGTTTGTCATATGAAAATTTTACTGTGAAGAAGTGTGGTTGCATCAAGATACCTCATGATCCTCATTCTGTTAATCTGTGTTGGTTTCTCCTGACCTCCTATTTAGGCTGTCTTAAATTCATTTTGGTCATGGCTTTTGGTTTAAGACATTTAAACAGAGTTGAAGATGGATAAAATTTCTGAATCCAAATACAGTGTGATTTTTATGAGGTTACACAAAATATACCTAAATGTTGTATCTAAACATGGCCATCTTGAAATGCTGTTTCTTGAAGGATCTCTTGTGTATTTTATTTATTTTTTAAATAAAAACTTATTTACATCAACCAAAAACAATTACATGTGAAGGAAAAAATTTGACAATAGCTATTAGGAATCTTTCTTTAAAAGAACTGAAAAATGGACCTTCGATAGCTATAATAGGTCATAGTAATTTCCAAGGAAAAATGCACATCTAAATATCGCTAATAAATTCTTTGCTGTAAGGGACTGCCTTCCATATTATAGGATGTTTAACAGCATTCTTGGTCCTTATCCACTAGATTCCAGTAGCAACTTCCTCCACATGTGACAACTCCCTCACAAAAACAAATTAAGAGTAATATACAAATACAAGTAATAGTTTAATCACCACGTTCCTCTTGTATTATATGTTGCTCTATAGATGGGTATAATCAGAAGCTGCAATATTAGGTCTGATGTTAACTAAATTCACTATATTAATTCAATATTGGTTGAAATGTGGTTGCAGATAACTTGAACTATCCAGACTTGGAATAGTAGCACAAGAGTAAAGAGGTAATTCTTTGTGTATTGAAAAACAAGTGCGTTTTTACCTTGTAATTTTTTCCCATAGCACTTTTAAAACCTCTTTCCAATTTTTATTTTAGTGTCATAATAAAAGAGAGGAAAAGATACCCCACCTTTCCCAGGATATGGAGAGAATAGCTCTGATTTCATTAATATAGTGACAGGAACCCATCGCATTGTGAAACTCATAAAGAATGCGGTATCTGCATCCAGTGCCAGTGACCATTTGGAAACTTTATGTGAAAGGCCTGTTGGGTACATGAAAGTCACATTATGAATGAAAGAGAAGCCAGAGGGACTATAGATCTGAAAAATAATAATATGTTTGGCCATAAAATTAAACTGAAAGATTAGACATTAAAGTGGGTAAAACACTTTATCTATAAGGGTATAGCTGATTTTTAATTTAGCATTTAAAGGAGATGATCAAAAGGAAGTTCATTGAATCATTGGTTTAGCTCAACCTTTCCTGTTGCGTTGGCTCCTTAAAGTGACAGTTGGTTTCTGGTGGATTGGAGAGGTTCCAAATTCTTAAACTTGGTAACGTAAACCCTGTGCCCAAACCAGAATCTTTTCATGCTGTACTTACTGAAGCTGTTTCCTATAATACCTTGGCTATAACAAGAAACTCCAGTGAAGACATTCTTGGGAAACTAGGCTAGTTGGCCAGTTAATCTGTTTGTTCACTTAATTTTTATTAAATAAACATAGATTCAATCAAGACTACATACCAGGGACTGTATGATGTGCTTTTCAAAGCTACAGCTGTTGAACTGCTTTATGTTCCTCAAAGGAGTGGGCTTCACCAGGTACTCAGAAATATTACTCAAATGAATACAGGTCATGTTCTAGACATTTTACATCTTATTTTTCTCCCACAGAATAATACTCTATTGACCTTGAGTACAAGAGTGAACAAACTCAACGAACTCAAAGAATATCACCAGAAATATGTGGTCTGTTATGGTCCAAATTGTGTCCCCTCTTCCTTATTCATATGGTATGTTCTAATCCCCAGTATCTCATAATGTGATTGTACTTGAAATAAGGCCTTTAAAGAGGTAATTAAGGTAAAATGACATCAGATAGATGGACTCTAATCCAATATGACCCCAATATAATCTCCTTATAAGAAGAGGAGATTAAGATGCCCATGTGAAGACACAAGAAGGAGATGAGCATCTACAAGCCAAGGCAAGTGGCCTCAGGAGAAAGCAACTTGGCCAACACTTTGATCCTGGACTTCTAGCCTCTGGAACTGTGTGGAACCAAAGAAAATTACCAGAAACTCCATAAGACTAAAACTTAAAAAAGAATAAATAAAAGCTTTTTTTCTTAATATCCAATGAGATATTTTAGCATGCCGTGTTGGCTTGTTTTTATTACATCAGGTTGTGTATATCACTTTGGACATCATCTAAGAAGACCAAGGCATACACATAATGTCACAGGCTAATATGAAGTATCTTTAGTTATTCTCTTTTAAGGAGGTGGGGCAGCCTTCTACATTTAGTATAGAAACTGAGTCAGAAACAAAAATGTCTGATTTTTAGTTTTCCCAGGATTTCATTTGGCTGAATAATAACATAATGAATAGGTACATCTGAAACTCGTGAAGCAAGCATTTCATAGAAAGTCTAACAAATATGTAATTGCTTTGTGCTTTTTAAATTTTTAATGGTATAAAACATTTACCCATGATCAGGTACTTTTTTTTTTTTTTTTGTCTAGATATCAAGGAGGGGTAGCGTTGTTCAGATTCTAACAACAACAGCAACAACAACAATGAATTGACTTTATTCATTGGGATCATAAATTTTAAGAAAGAACATACCTTGTATATCATGGTACCAATATACTCATACATTTCCTTAATTCCTCCCACACTAGAGCTTCCAGCACTGCTCTTATTTCCATTCAAAGGCTTTTTGTGCTCTGCAGACACTACACACAATGGTTCATTTTATTTGACCATCTTCTCTAAACAGATTCTAAATTTGCTTGAATTCCATGGATGGTTTTACACATTACATACTCAAAGGGTAGAGAATTCATAGGATTAAATTTCAACAAAGTCATTTTTGAGTCATTCCTTCTTATCTGCTCTAAATTTCAACACCATTGCTATTTGTTCCCTCTCAGTTACATTACATTTGTAAATATCAAGCAGAAGTTCAGATCAAAACATATCTCATAATGATATCTAAGAAATAAATATAACTAAGCCTTGTAAATGTCCATATGTAGAAAACACAGGCAAATATATAGATGTTCTTACTGCGCTAATTCCCCAGTTCTCTAATGAGACCTGTCATCTCTTCCTCCCCATGTTGTATGAGAATTTAGTAAAGAAACATATGCAAAAGATTTAGTACAGGCTTGTTACAATATCATTAAAATTTCTATTTGGACATTATCTTTTCTTTTGTCAGTCAGACTTTGGCACAATGTCTCCAGAATCTAATAATTTCTGGCTTTTATCATTCCTTTTATTACATTGTTGGTGTATGTGGGGTTAGAAATAGTATCATTTAAGTGGGGAAAGGACTTGCTTTTTGTTAGTTTAGAAATCTGTCTGAAAATAGTCTATAAGAAAAATAGAAATAAAAGGTGAACAAAAATGACAGATGAAGACAGTGCTACTCTCATTCACTGAAACCATTGTATTCCTAGGTAAGAAGATAAGACATGAACTATTTGTCAGTTAAAGATAACCAAAATGAAGAGATTTCTAGCAATCGTTGAGAATAATATTTTTATTTTACCTAAATTATCTTGATTAATTGGTCCATGAGTAAAGTTAAGCAAATTTTCTACTTTGTTTCATAAGAACAGCCAGACTTCTACAAAGTTACCTGAAATAAGAGTTAGGAAATTTATAAATTTTACAACTACTTGCATAAAGTTATACAGCTTAGCTAGCTCTTTATGCATCAGGTTCTTTGTTAAAAAATAGAATAACACTATTTTCTTAATTCTGCAGTTATACAATTTCCAAGTTCAGAGTAGTGATATAGATTATTTAATGAATCTTTCTATTATTGATAACTGATTTTTATTTCTGCATGAAAAGTTTTAGAGATATTTTTTAACTTCAGAAGAATCTGCCTGCCTGATTCCAGGGGCTTCCAGCTTTCAAAGATATGGAGTATAAAATCACTCTGTGTCTCTTTCTACCATAACTTTGGAGAATCATAATTCATATAAATAATTCTGTGTGGGTTGTTTTTATTACAAAAGAACTATAAAAACCAGTTGATCAAAATTGTCAAAACACTTGGTAACATGATACTTGAAAATGTATAACTGTTTAATATGAAAAGTATGGTGCTTATTGTTATTTTTAAAAGATTATTTTTAAATAAAGTATTCACACACTTTAAGGTTACAAATATATGAGGTTATACTGCAGAATTCTCTTTCTAGTATGTGAGCTAGCCAGTTCACACCCCCAGAAAAAATTCTTATTATCAATTTTCAATGTATCCTTCGAAAGATATTTTCTTTTTTCTTTGCTTTGCTTTTTTAGGTTTTATATATTTTTAGAGACGGGGCAAGGAGGGAGAAAGAGAATGAGAGAAACTTGGATGTGCAAGAGAAATGTTGATCTATTGCCTCTTGTATGTCCCCAACAAGTGACTTGGCCCACAACCCAGGCACAAGCTCTGATTGGGAATTGAACTGGGGACCTTTTGGTTTGTTTTCAAGAGATGCCCAATCCAACAGGGTTGCTCCCTGAGCAACACTAGTCTGGGTTCAAAGACATTTTCTATGCTCAAACAATATTACCCTCCATCACCACTTTTAAAGAAATACAAACAGTAATATAATTTATGTACTGTTCTACATTTTGATTCTTTTTACTTACAATATATCATAAAATTTTTGAAAATCAGGACATAAAGAGCTTTTTATTTTTTATCTTTTACAGCTACATATTTAATTTTATGTATGTATAATAACTTTAAACAGTTTTAATTGCCATATATTTTGCATAGTGCTAGTGTGAATGATTTTGTACTTAGATCATTTACGTGTAAGTATAAGTATATACCTGTGAGATTTTGACAAACTTTTAGTACCTGGAATTTCTAGGTCAAATGTTGCATATATAATCAAAATATTGATAGACCTTGCCAAATTACTTTAATGGCTAGTGCACCAATTTATTTTACCATTACAGTATTTAAGAAATTATGGTTCATTCAGAATATATATTCATTGCTGACCATAGCTCTCCTCAGATGCCCATAATAAATTATATTTTGAATTGTACAGCTGAAAAAAATATGTAACAAATGTTGAAATGAGGAGAGATATTGAGACTTGGACTAAAAATAGACATAAAATCTTTGTTAAACACATGAGAGACTCATGGAAGATTTAAGTTCTGAAAAAGTGAAATGTTTAAATAAATATTTATAACTGGTAAAAAAATGTCTAATAAATGTGTAGCAATAATAATTACAAATGAGAAAATGAGGCCCAATAACAGTAACTGTTTTTTTGATGAAATAAGAAACACATAGAAACAAAGTCAAATGAAAAGAAAAGCAATGACCTTGCTAAAAATGAATGAATGAATAGAATTTCACCATTTATTGTATGTGGAATTGACATTACATATTAAATTGTCACAATAATGTCAATTTCAATATTATAATTAACCATATGAAGTCAAACAATAAAATATCAATTAAACTAAGTAATATATTAATTCATTATAACGATTTAAGAGACACCTACTAGGTGTCAGATGTTACGAGAAGAGCAACAGGTATGGGTGGGAAAGCAGTTATAAAGACAGAACAAGGATTAAAAGACATTTAAGAGCATCTTTTAATCCACATTCTGTCTTTATAAATATAATCAGAGACATTGAAATTAAGAACAAACTGACAGTCACCAGAGGGGAGGTGGGAGGGGAGAATGGGGCAAAAAGGGGGAAAGGTTTCCAAGAACATGTATAAAGGACACTTTGGCTATGTCCAAAGACAAAGTGGGGGTGGAATCAGGGGTGGGAGGTGGGAATGGCTGGGGTGGGGGGAGTAGTGGGGGGGAATGGAGACCTGTACTTGAACGACAATAAAAACATGTGGAAAAAAAAAGAAATGTGCCATAGATGTAAGAGGAAAGAAGGAGCATGTGTCAATAAATAGAAATTACTGAAGCTAAAAAATGTCTAAAAAATGATATATAATCTCTTGATGTCCTGACAATTCTCAAGCTCTCTTAACTTCACTACTGAGATTGTGCTGTCTCTAGGGAAGGAGCTACCCCTTTTATTTTTACATTGGTTTCATTAATACCGAGACAAGCTCAATTAGTTGCCTAATAAATACCTTTTTAAATAAAGATGATGATGATGATGACTGTGTAAACTCCTAAACCTGAGAGTTTTCTACCATTCCTCTTGTAGAGAGAAAGACATTATTTATTATGGTCTCAAGTTACCTGTTACTAAGATATTTCCAAGCAGCCCGGGCTGTTGGGTTCCATACTAATCTCTCCTCTCTCAGCAGAGCAGAGATGCACTTGGGCTAACCTCATCATACATGTTCTAGTGATATACGAGGCCTGTCCAGGAGGTATCCAGCCATATATTATAAAAATAGAGACATTTATTGATGAAGATACAAGATACAAGAAACAGTGTGCATAGGACAATGACATCCCAGTCCCCTTCAAAGTAGGCACCTTGGGACCTCACACAGTTCTCCCAATTGCCATCAGCTGCTCTGTCATATTTTCCTGAATCTTATCGATGGTCTAAATGGTCTGAAATCTCTTCTCCTTCAAAGATGGTTTTAATTTTGGGAAAAGCCATAAGTCATAGGGCACTAACTCTGGGCTGTAGGTGGGCTGAGTTACGTGGGTTATTTGATGTTTTGGCAAAAAAACTGCACAAGACGTGATGCGTGAGGAGGGGAGTTGTGATGAAGCTGCCTGTCACCAGCTACCCATAGATGTGGTCTTCTGAATCATCTGAAGAGCTTCCACAGAGGAATGTTCAACCTTAAAGCTTAATGCAAAAATCTGATGCAGATTCATTGTTCTACTTGCTCAGTCATTTTGAATGTGATGGCCACACAGTACACATGCTCACTCAAGGGTGTCTACCATCCCCACTGACTAGTACAGTGAAGTCATCATTGTTCATGCATGCACATTCCAGTCCACTTTCCTTGGCTGCCAGGTTACATTGATGTTGCACAAACTGTTCTCATTATATTAACAATGGCTGGACATTTTCTGGACAGACCTCATCTTATATGGGGAGTTACAGGCTTCTGCGACCAGACATTTTTCTTGCTTGTCTTCCAATCTAACACTAAACAAATGTCTGGTGTTAACTAATTCCTGGACCTCTGCCTAGGTTCTTGTTGTCACTCAGATATCTACGCTGCTAATCCTTACTCTGGTCTACAATGAGCTTCATTTCATATCCAGCTTACTAGGTTTCTAATCCTAGCTTGATAATCGCATGGCTCACAGGGCATTCCCTAAGTAATTTAACTATATTCTTATTAATATTTGTATCCTCAGGGCTTAGCCAAGTACCTGATGTACTCCTATTTTACTATTTATGGATATATCTGCATTGTCAAATTTTAAACACTTTGATTGTAGATACTATTTCAAGCACAACAATAATAACAATAGCTATATGTATGTATATATATGAGCATATATATACATACATGCATACTACGCAGCATAAGTTTTGTATTCTTTGTTCATCTTTCTCTTTCAAAGCACATTTTCAAATCAGTTCAAAATCAGTTCAAATAAAACTCATACTGAAGACATAATTAGGTTGTTCAGTCATTCTTCATTTATCAAATATTTATTAAACTAAAATTTTGAGCTAGGCATGTTATAACTGCTGGGGTGAAAAAAATAGATTTAAAAAACCTAGTTTCTAAGTTCAAAAGTCTTTCAATATACCAGAAATATAGAAAAGTAGAAAAAAGTTACAACGGATCATGGTAAACGTTACTATATAACTTTGTTTTGATGGTTACGGCAATATAGAAATTTGGTCAAAAGAGGCTTCACAGATGGGGAGTCACATAGCATCACCTTAATTTATGAGCATGTGTGGGACACTGGTGGGGTGGGGAAGAGAGAGGGAAGAGGTATATAAAGAACTTTAGAAGTAATAGTCATGCCAAGGACTGAGGAACATGGTGCATTTGTGGAAACATTAATCGCTTGAGAGCACAGAACTATAGGTTCCATATTTAGTGTCGGGGATGAAAGGGAAGGTACCTGCTGAAGCATGAAGGACTTTGCAGTTGAATAGGCTGGATGAGTACAACATGACAGTAATATTCGAGACAGGTGCTCTGGCAGGAGTGAACAGGATGCATCAGAGTGAGTACATGCATGAGAAATGAGGGTCCAAGAGGCACCATGAGCAAGAAGCTCAGCTGAAAGGCCCTGTTGTGTTAAAATACTACATATTCACTGTAAAAAAGTTTTTTAAGGAGGTCAGGGAATAGAAGAAAGATACTCAGGTATATTCATGAAACCATTATCTAGCAGAGAGGGAACTCTCGAAAACTGATGGTTAGGCAAGTAAAAAGATTAAAGTTCAGAGACCAATTATTGTGTATCACATTCATCATAAGTTCAGGGAAGTCAAAATATTCTATTTTCCCCAAGTGTGTAAAGACCTGCTGGTAGTTGGAAAATGAGAATCCTTTTGGATTATCTGGGCAGAGATAAGACTTCAATGGTGTTTCAGTATCATGCACTATTTTATGGACCCTACAAAAGGGAATTACAGTTAATTGGATTATACTGGTCTCCACCTGCTGATTGTAAGAAAAGGCGTATAAATGTGTAACTGTTGCTAACAGGTCATATCTCTCATCAACCATGGGATTTAGTTTTTTACTTACCAGTAAGATTAATTTCTTCCTTACAATCTTTCAATTTGAAGTGGTTTTAATTATAGAGTTTAGAAAATACAAAGGAAAGAGCAAGCATACTTTCAATATATTATTAATAATTGACCTCATTTTTTCATCTTTATGATGAGGGGGAAGTAAATGGGTGGCTTGTTTATTGTTAGAAGTATTTACCTACCTAAGATCCCTTTTTAATCTTTTCTCAATTTTTGAATTAGTTATTATTATTTCTTTTTACTGGATTTCTGTAACGTGCTAAGCCTGGAGCTACTGTCCTGGGGATTCATTAAGATATGGTCTCTGCTTACAGGGAACTTAACATCTAGAAGAGGACTTAGGTCTGCAAATCCCAGACATCACTACATGGCTAAGCGGAGCCTCAGATTAAACGTATGAACTACTAACTAACACATAATGGAGTTGAGCCACTGTCAGGCACTGTTCTCAGTGCCTCACATGTATAATTCATTTTATCCTCACAAAGACATGTACTTCTGGTATTATTATTAGTTCAATTTCATTGATGGGGAAATGAAGGTTCAGAGGTGAAGCAACTCATTCAGGTTCACTCAGGTATTTAGCTAGAATTCAATCAGTCTGGCTCCAGCCTGAAACCTTAGTCACTCTGCTCTCAGAGAGTATGGACTGGTTCACTCCGAGTGGGGCAACAGATGAAATTTCCCCAAGGCAATGACAGTAAGGGGTGCATAAGATTTGGGTGGACTGAGAGGGGTGAGGAAGGATGTTCTAGGCCAGGGTTGTACAGATGTGGTCCCAGGACCAGCCATATCAGCATCATACGGGATCTTGTTAGAAATGCAAATGATCAAGTCATACCTCAGACCTCCTGAATCAGGATCTTTGTAGTGCATTCCGTTGGCCACCCATGATTTAATAAGCCCTCCAGGTAATTCTGATGTATGCTAAAGTCTAAGAAGCACTGTTTTAGCAAACAGATACAAAATGGATAAAAGTGTGCTTATTGGCAAGCAGCCTCTTAATGGCTAGTGCAAAGGTGGGTTATAAAATATAGTGAGAACTTAGCTTGGAGGTCAGTGGAATGCCTTAACCGCTGTGCTAAAAGATTAAGTGTTCTTTAGACAAGAGAGAACAAGCAGAAGTTCAAGTGGAGAAATAATATCACTCAGAGTGTATTTTATGATGTTAAGTCAGTAATGATACATTTGAGAAGTGAGAAGGTAGGAATATGCAAATTAGTTAGGAAGCTATTGCAACAGACCAAATCATCCTGAAGGCCAGAATTAAGTAGTCTTTGTAGAAATGCGAAGAAAAGGCTGAATATGTGAGGCCTTAAAATCTAATGCAAGTAGCAATGGTAAAGAGAAAAGAGAGACAAGTAAAAATATTGTTTCTAGCCAGAAGGATGTTCATGAGCTGGTGTAGTTGTCTGACACTGGACACCAATACAAGAGTAGCCGGGACTTCGTATTCACTTAATTTGTTCTCGACAAGAAGATGCCACAGATAATAATGATTTTGGTTCAGGTGTGTTATTGACATTTCGTGTGGCAATATCCAGTGGATATTTGGATATAAAGTGTAGTAAAGGGGATAAAGATGGGGTAGGTCAATTTGAGAATTATCAGCATAGAAGTAAAAATTGAATAAGAAGAAGAACAGCAATGACAACAAAACCCATTAACCTCGAACCTTGCATGTGCCAGTCACTGTGATGGGCACTTCACACCCATGATATTATTGAACTTCCTTAGAAACCAAGCAAAGTAGGATTAGCCATGTTTAACATGTGAGGATCTAAGGACCAGAGAGAAATTAACTAACTTGTTCAAGTTCATACAGGAAATTAGTGTCACAGTTAAGTTTCTAACATTGTGGTCTAGCTCACAAACTATTTTGCAAGACACCTAAAACAAGAAGAGAAGAAATGATCATATCAAAACAGAGCAAAAAAGTGTCATTTAAATTTATGTCCTGGAAGTAAGACATTAATTTTTAAGTGAACAGCTCCAGAGTATGCTGTGACAGAAATATCCAGATAGCAACATGGATTCTGTGTTAATAGTTTACCTCCAATAATCAGCATCTACACAACTCAGCTTGTTTGACAAGATACATTCCACGGCAGTTTTGGCTCTAGAGTAGTGGCAGTAGTCTTCTGTACACGAACAAGCTGCTCTTTGTGATTTGGGTTGTCTGTGCCAAGGAGCACTGGTCACTGCCAACCCAATGATCTTTGATGTATCACTGATTAATACCGATTACTATGGTATAAATTTTAGTGGCCTAACACATCTAAAGTTGAGAGGAATGAAATATATGGAGTGATAGGTGTTTCCCGGGTTGAATGGTTGCATCTATGCAAACAACAATTTCATAGTTTGCAATCAAATTGCAAACTTGGTTGGTCAAGTACAGGTAACCCATCAGATTTATACATTTGGCCTGAGTTTAAAATGTTTAGAAAGACAGTATTAAGTTATAAATGTTGGTTAAAGGCACAAAAAGATTTTAGGAATATTGTGTTTTAATTTTTCTGAAAATCTAGGTGACATTTTCTTTCATGAACACAGCTATTTTTAAGTGGTGGAACAGCCATGATTAATTTGAGTGTATGATATGGCAGTTGAATGAACCTCCACTCCACAGTACATTTACAGATTGTATTATATACTGAACCCACCTGTGCTGTATATTTTAAAGACTAAGATTTATTATTCCTTCAAATTAAAGGGCTGTACGTGGCAAAACCTGCCATTTCATCGTAACTCTACATTTCATTTAGACCCGGGTCATCTGCTTTAGTCAAACTGGTGTGCTTGCTATCTATCCCTCAAAAGAACTGCACTTTATAACTTCCATACTTCGGTTCCTGCTCATTCTTGACCAAAACCAACATACCCATTCCCTCCTCTTACCCCATCCTACCAATTCTTTGTAAAACCCAAAGGAAACTTCACATCTCCAGGGATCCTGCCTAGAGCGATCCACTTCTCCTTGATCTCACTTTGCTTTGAAAACGCTGCGTTTATTGCCTATGACACTAATGTGGGGATTAAGCATTAACAATCATGGCATTCTTGTATTGTTTCCTCCTGCTCTCTGCTCTCCTGCAGACACCTCCTATTGGCCCAATCTAGCTGGAAGTCTTCTGGCAAGGGGGCCTTTGTGGTGGAGTGCATACAGGTCAGATCCTGGGCAGTAAACAGGGTAGTGAAGAGTGGAGAACAGATGTGGGGTAGCGAGGCAAACAGAAAATTACAGGCATATCAATCCAATAGTCTGTCAGTTGAAACCTAGAAGTCCAATTGTCCCCAAAATATCTCAAAACAGTATAACTTGGTTTTGAATTTGGTGGAAACTTTCTGGGTGGGGATGGGAGGGACAAAAAATCTTTTGTGGAAGGCCATCCCTAACATCCTTAATCCCATAAAGAAACACATGTACATGCATTTATTTCAATGTGTAATTATTGACATAAACACAGCTGCTCTCTATGTTAAAAGAACATTAAGCTCACAAAAGCATGGAAATTCCTACTTAGAGTGCCTACTCCATCCTTAACATGCCTTGTTGTGCCCAGATGCTGCATGTATTTTTGCTTCATTTAAAAGGTTGATGTACAAAAGCAAAAAGGTGGTAGAAAAATTAACTGGAGAGAGGATTGAGCCATGTAGAGTTGTCCTAGTCTTAAATTTTATTATGCTCTAATCTCCATAATGACTAGACACAACAAAACAAATTAAGAATTAAAGAAGAGATCATTTGACTGCAGGTTTTTGGATTTTGAGGCAGAAAAGCTACACATGTAAGGATACACGAGATACGTATAGCCAAAACAGAAGAATACTGACATTGTGTAGTTTATGTTAAACTTAAAATAAATAGAGATTTACACTTCCCTTTGGATGGAGAAATAGAGAAAAAGTTGCAAGGCAGCTCACAACAAAGCAATTGACAAGAAAGATAGCATCTGCTTTTCTGTCTATTCAAGCTGAAGTTTTTCATTCTAAATGCAAGCAATGCTTCCCAAGTTAACATAATTAACTCCTGACAATCCTGAAACATCGTAATATAAGATACAGATGGAAATCCAAAGCTTTAAAAATGCCAGCTAACTGCAACAGGATTAGCACTTTTTTTTAAAGTGAGCAAACCATAATGCTAATTAAAACAGGTGTTTTTATTTCAACCCCTTTTGCATGTTATAAAATTGCAACCAGGGTTATTTATTTATTTGTCTGCTGTGAAACATACATCTTAGAGAAAAGGATCTGTGAAAACAACAAAGTAAAAAGATAAGAAGAATGACACTCAGCACTGCTTTCTGACACAATAGAGGACCCGTTGTTCAATTACTTAGTAATTTCCATGTGACTACGTGACAGAATCTACTAATTGTTAATCTTCTACTAACTATTGCTTTACATAATTAATTATATTCAAATAAAAACAACAAAGACATGCCGGCCAGTTGCCCTTTCGAGAATGTTTTTTTTTTTCTCCCACAAACTCGTTCTGCTTACTGATGATATTTCTGGTATGAAAAGATATTCATCTCATAGGAGAAAACACATTAAAGAGGTAGAAAGCACCCTGTCTTTACCTTGCTTGTAGAGCTCAAGTCCCCACAGACCCACCCCCTCCCCTACCACTGAGGACACAACAAAAAAACCCTACAGCTACTGACTGCTTTCCACAAGTCCATCCTTGCAGCAATTCATAACAGCTGAAGTCCTTTGAGTTGGGATCTTTCATATTAATTTAGCATTGCATAAAATTCAGAGTAACCCATCCAGAGGTCAAGCATCATTCATCATTAGTTGAAGTGACATTTTCAACCTCTTACATAGCAGCTGCTAAGACATTGGGGGTGGTAGGGAGAAAGGTATTCTTTGGGAGGAAAAAAACAAGACACAGAACACAATCCCTGTTCTATCTACAGAACAGAAAACAAGGTGCCCCTATGTCAGCATGATAATATGCTTAAATTTGGTGATGTCATTCTTCCCTAACCCCAGAGTCACTAAGCACATGGCAGCTGCATTCTTCCACTTAGGAGTTCTAGTGGAGATCCGTATTAACCATTTTAGATGTAAATGAAGTCCTTTAGTGGGGTGGAGAACACAGCTTTGTGAGCTGAAACGATGATTTATATCCGGAATCCTATCTTGTTTTTGAGAGATTGCAACTTGTTAACAAGGCGGCCCTTGTTCTTGTGGCATCCTTCGGGCATAAAAAATTCTGGGAAGCTGAGCATGATCACTTTTGAAACTGCAAAACAGCATTCCAAGGCGCTGCCGAAAACCTTTGCCAGATTAGGACCTATGAAGCTTTGCAGTTCACAAATGAAAGATCACTCTCTTCTGTGGGCTGCCTTCCTTTCTGTGAAACATTAAGGTCAGGACAGGAAATAGGAGCAATTAAAATGTAAAAGCAATCAGAAGAAATAGATAACTGGTATTTTAATGACTACTAATTCACAGGGTTTTTGATAATACCTAGATGTTTGCAAAATAATGAGATATCTTTGGGGTCTAAAATATCAGGGTATTTGCTCTAGGAAGCAAAGTCTCTCTGGCAAATTTTCAGGGTCCAAACACAAGTATTATGAAAAATACTAATGAAATAAGAGAGATCTGGAGGTTTTTGCTGAAACTGATTTCTGAGTTGCCTTCTCAGGCTCTGCCCCACATGCTAGAATTTTGAAACATCATAGAATTATGGTCTATTTCTCTTCCTAAGTTAGAGTCTTGTGATTGAAAGGTACCTATAGTAATTGTTTGTGTTGTAAGAGATAACCATTTTCCAAATTTTGCAAAACTTAAAACTAAGAAAGACTAACATTTCATTGGGAAAAGAAAGTATTCCAAGGAATGCTTCACACTGATACCTTATGTGGATCTGAATTAGGTGTAAAGTTATAATTGTGGTGCATAATGCATCATGTCAAAATGCATATAAGTTAGTATTTTCATGTGTATTGACTTTCCTAGTATTATTTAACTTTCTCATCCACTGTGTTTGGCCAGAATAATACCTATTCAAAACAGGCACGTGGAGTAAATGATAGCAGATGATGGAGACAGGTGAGATCACAGGTCCTTTAGAGTCATACACATGTGGCCAGAGCCTGCAGTGGTCCAATTTTTAGACTGACCCTGAGGGAGAAGTACACCTTTTACTTATATCAAAACCATATGGGATTTCTGGCATTGAAAACTCCTTTACAAAGTAAGTTTTAAGTTTGGATGTGGGTGTCTCGTGCACAAGCAGACAAAAACTAGAGACTGTCATGCACAGTGGTTCAAGGACTGTTGCAATTCCAAATTTCTTCTCCATTTCACTGTTAATTATGCTGGTATGGACTGAGTGCACACAGAGATCAAACTGGGGTGTTAAAGAGGTAATTATCTGGGTAATTTAAGAAATAACTTTTCTAAGCTACTGAACTAATTGAAGCAAAGCAAAGTATGATAATAGATTACATTGATACGGCACATACCGCAGAAAACACTCTCACATTCAGTATCTCATTTAAAAATCACAACTATCTGGGGAAAAGTTATTAGTTGGTATTCCCTGCACTTTACAGGACAGTAAATGGAGGTTCAGTGAAATAACTACAGACACATCATAAATTGGAGATCCAGGATTTGAACCAAATCTCTGAATACAAATTTTCTTTTTATTGCACCATTATAACATCATTACTACTATTTAAAACAACTTTTCATGTTAATTGTTAAAACAAATTTAAGTTGTACCATAAAGCAAGTATTAGGGATATATATAATCAGTAAAACCATTTCAAATTTAAAACACAGGCAGTTTGAAAGGTACAGATGAATGGTTTTAAGGTAGGACTTGTTTAGCTCCCTGTGACCCATCACAGGGTTAGTTCCATCTCCTTATCCTGGAAGACAAAAGCGTCTTCACATTAAATGCCCTGAATCTGCTTCACAGCAGTCTATGTCGGCATAATTGTTACTTCAGGATCATTTATTATTTTGTGTTTGTTTTTCTCTCTAGGATTTGTCCTCTTTCCAACCCTGGGTTCAAGCATCTTACACTTCTTAGAGTGCCTTATTTCTGTGAATTTTGATAAGTTATAGCCTCTTCCTTCAGGGCTATGCTTTTCCCTAGATATATAGTTTCAAGTGCTGATTATATGCCCGTCTCAGTAGAAGAGATTGCTAAACGAACAATGTTTTTCCTGGTAGGGTTCAGCTGCGGAGCAAAGGTGGATGGAGCAGGAATGGGCTGAGTCAGACTGCCTACTGCAAGTCTTGACTCTGTCCCTTAATTTCTTAGTGTCAGTTGCTGAGGTGTTGTGAGCAATTACTAAAGAATATATAATAGAAACAATCTATAAATCTGCAAAAAAAACTATGATATAGAAGACATTAGTATTACTCCAATCTTTTCTTCACTGGAATAGAGATTCTGAAGAGATAGACCATTTAGGAGAAAGTACAGATCAGAGTTTTCAGGATGCATGGCATATATTTGAGAATTAAAGTTGTCCAAATTTACTATTTAGTTGCAACATATTGCATCCCTTATTATTAATTTTCATAGACATATATAACCTACATGTGGAGAGTTATTCAAATCATGGCCATTGCTATGAAGCCTCAACTAGAAATATTTATTTGGGAATATCTCAGCAGCTATCTAGATATAATACTTTCTCTGACAGGGCATTTCGTTTAAACAAATTTAAATGAACTAAATGCTAATGATCAAAAGTTGAGTTTTATAATTGCAAGACGATTAGCTGAGATGATGTAGGAGCTGGATAACCACTGGGAAGCTGAACCAAGGGGATCCTCGAATGGTAACTGTGGTGATTCTCCTGTTTCAGGTGCTTGGAGAACCTGTAGAGGATCAGCCACAACCAGGTCTGCACGTACAGTCCCACCCCAGTTTTCTTGTAAGGACTGCTGATGGAGGATCTTGGAAAATTCCAGTCCCACAGTCAAATATAAATTTTCAATCAAGAGAACAAGAAACGACAAGGCTCAAAACAAGTTGGTCTTTCCAGAACAAAACTCTTCATTTGAGCCTGGTATCTGTGGTTGTCTTCAGTCCAGCCTTAAATGTTAAATCTTATATTCAATGCAACCGCTACTTTGAGTGATTCTTTTGTAGACTAATGGATCTCATTGTCAGGAAATGGTTTTTGATATTCAGCCAAAATCAAGCTTTCCAGAAACAAGTTTTATTTGTACATTTCCCTCTTTTAATATTTATGGCTAATGTAGATATTTCATTTATGGGCTTCTTTTTTAAAGCTTCAAATTGGTAGATGAGGAAAGAAAGAAGAGCTTATTCTTTCTCTTTCAGGATCTCTTGTTTTCTTCTTATCTGCAGTAAACTTAACTGCTAATATGGATGACTATTTCTCCACTGAGAACTTGATAAATCTTTACAAGGAGAAGCAGAACAGATAGGTGGGAATATTTGAACAGTACCTTTCAAGAGCTGCTGCTGAAAGTTCCCCAAACAAACTAAATCTGTAAGAAGGCTACTTCAGCTTCAACAGCTTTAAGATTCTTTGTATTGCCATCATTCATTGGTAACTGGGGAGTTTTTACAGCCTTTCAAATCTTAGAGTCCTTTCAATCACTAGATGCCTTAAAGGGACAGAAGGCCTTAAAATGTGCTCCCGATCTCCCGAGATGAAAAAGATACATAGACAGAGGGGGAAAAGTCAAACAACAATACAAAAAGCATTAATGCCAAGAACAGTGGGGTCTCTCCCTAATTTGACTTTCTCTACAGGTGGCCTGCAGCTGCATCCAAACAGGTTACTCTATCGCCTTCCCATGAGCATGACAACAAAGTGCTATCTGTATTCACAAGAATACATTTAGTGGCATAGACTGATTCAGGTCTAAAAATAAGAAAAAAGCATTTTCCTGCATAGCCTGAGGTAACTCTGTGCACCAGCAGAAGACAGTAGCACTCTTGTCTTCCTGGCTGTGCCTAAGCATAAAGGATCAGAAACCTACTTCACATGACTCCAAGAGGCCCTGGGCCAGCAAGGAGTTGATTCATTCTATTTACATCCCTGTGAGTCCCATTGACTACGTACAGCAGCTGGGCAGGCAAAATCAATAAGGGATATTCTGTTTTCAATTCACTTCAAGGTAAACTACACACATAGATCTCTGAGACTGATATACCTACTTAAATAAGTATTCTATCGTGCTGGCCAACATAACGCTGAAATAGGCAACATTAGCACATGCTTATTTGGTTTGGCTTAAGCATAATTGATTGGACCACCTTTACTAATCTTATTTAAGAAGAGACATACACTCTGCCTGAGTGGTTACTTGGTAATGAAACGACAAGGAGAAGTAAAGCCAGAAAAATGCTCATATTGGGTGAATAATCCTCCTAAAATTGATTTATAATTTATGTATTAAATACTTAAATAATGTCTGTGGAAATCGGTTTCCAAGAACATTGCTTTTTTTGTATGTAACATTTACATGTGAGGGAGTTTAGTTTACTTCTGTTTTCCCCCCTCCCTCCACTTTTCCTCACTCCCTCCATTTTCTCTCCCTCCCACCCTTCCTTCCCCTATTTTCATTTCCTCTGTTATCTCTAAAGCACGCATCCATATTTTTTTCATGAAATATCTGCTCTTCTCCAATTTGTCAGGCTGATTTAGGAGCAAATCAGAAAAAGTTGATCTCTCTGCTGCCTCTGCCAAGAAAAAAATCCTCCTCCCACCCCCATCGTGTCTGGAACAGAGTTGTATTTCCATTCCCAGAGTCTTTGCGATACGTTTAATCTCTACTGACCTAAGAAGTGTGAATCTCCACTCTCTTTGTAACTATAGGTCTTAAGAATAATTTATTTGCTCAATTGCTACACTCCAGCACTATCCTTCTTTTTAAACTTTTGATAGCTCTGCATTTTCCTGTCCAGTTAGCAAGGCATACGATATTATTTTTGTGACGTGTACATGACAACCATTAGCAAAAACTTTTCTCTACTTTGGATATCCAGATGGTTCCAATTTCTTTCCTTATTTCTCTTTAAACCTCCACCTATATTGTTTTATGAAGATATATTATTTTTGAATGCCTCATAATAACATACTTTTGCTGATGCACGCCAAAAAAAAAAAAAAAAAAAAAAACCTAGGTGATTTGCCTTTTGAATTCAATAAAAAGGAAAAAAGAATGAATTTAATAATGATTAATGAATACCTTACTATTTTATGTAGTATGGGAAAAAAATTGAAAAATATATCTTATAAAGGGGTAAGATACATGTCAAGTAGTCAATATTAATTGTTATGTGAAGGTACACAAATAGAACTGGGGTAAAATTAACAAGCTATTCACAGAGAAAGTCACAAACAAATGAGTGGATATAGAAAATTAAAAAAAAAATCCAAGCTAAATGCTATAATAGTTTTCATATTTTAAGTGAAACTCACCTCATAGAATGTAGCTTGTAATAAGGCTTTTAAGAATTAGGATGGGAAACTTTAAATCCTGCATCATACAAAATTTTCAAAACTAGATGAAGGAAAAATGTCCCATTACATTCTTATAGTTAGGATATAAAAGGCAAACAGTTACAAGGAAAAACTGAGAGTCTCCAACTTACTTCAACAGAATAGTAATAACAGCTCAGGCTTTACATGAACAAGCCCTATGGTTGGGCAACCTCCTCCCCTTGTATTGGAAACTAGTGACATTTGCTTGATTACTGGTCCATGCTAATTTTTAAGGTTTACGAATACTAACTGAATCAGAGGAAGCAGCATTATGTTCTTAATTTATTCTATTGCTTTGTACTTCTAATCAGGACTATTTCCAAATTCCCCGGCGGAGGTGGGGGGAACCTTCCAAGATTAAGAACAGTAAAGATTTTGAAGAGACACCAGTACAGGCTGACAGCGAAACATAAGTTTCTGAAATTGAAACAAATATAAAAAACCACCACAATGTAAAACAAATATTAAAGGTGTAAAGAGAAAATGTGAGTCATTTTTGAGAGTAAGATAATTATTGAGATTCCTTCAAATTTAGCAAGTACATTGTTCTAAGCCATGGAGACCCTCTAGGGACTTCTCTATAGTCATTAATGGTTTCCAGCCAAACTTGCAAAACTACCACTTCAGTATTGGGACTGGCAAACCATGGTCCATGGGCCAAATTTAGCTTATGACACATATAGGTAACTTACTTTTAAAACTGTTTATATTTTAGCTCTGGCTGGTGTGGCTCAGTGGATTGAGCACCGGTCTGTGAACCAAAGGGTTGCCAGTTCAATTCCCACTCAGGGCACATAGCTGGGTTGTGGACCAGGTCCCCAGTAGGGGGGTGCATGAGAGGCAACTACACATTGATATTTCTCTCCCTCTCCTTCTCCTTCCCTTCCCCTCTCTCTAAAAATAAATAAATAAACAAATATTTAAAAAATAAAACCATTCGTATTTTAATTATAACATGCTTCAAGATATGTCATTGTATAGGTGCCATTTTTAATGATATTTTTATTTGTATTTCCTTAATTCTTAACAAATAACATGAAATAATTTAGGAATAACATGAAAACAACATAATAAAAAATAATTGTATATTTGTTCAGGTGAATTTTTTACCCAAGATCACTTGTCAGTTCATCAAAACCACCTAAAATACTGCCTTAGCCAACACCATTTAATTCACTATAGACAAGGACTTTAAAGGTCACTCTTTCTGGCAATTGACTTAATCTGTATTGTGGGACTCTAAACTCCTTCAGGACAATGGGCACTTTCATGGAGCAGTTAAATGAGATAAGGTTTGTAAAGGCAATTTCAAGCAGCGAAGATCCATATAAAGCAGTAGTCATAGCTATGATAGTAGTAGTAGATGGAGGTGTTTAATAAATATTTGTTGGATGACTTAAATGTTGGCTTCATTCTGAACTATGATTTTAAGAGTTTTAACTGCTGAAAAAGAATATCATGGAGATAAAATGTCTATTGCGGGTATGAAAGTCTACTGAGTTACACATAATATGAATACTCCACTGGTTATGCAATGCTTGGAATTCCAAGTGGGAGTTTTACTCATGGAAGAAATACAGTATGTGACCCAGTGACTATAAGATAATAGGAACTATTGAAGATGGAGATTTTTCCACTTGGTCCTGGGCACAGAATCAAAATCTAAGTTTAACTTGGTGATATTTAAAAATGCATAACATGCAAAAGTCTGCAATCATTCTGTTTCTCAGCTAGTGAAAATAGAAGTCTACAGCATAGTATGTGTCAATTTTGAAAATATAGCCAAATCAGGCCGACAAGAAAAATCTGAAGTAAATAACTTCACCCATGTGTTTAGTACCATCCATGACTCTATGCCAAATTCACTTCAAGTTCCTTCTTCAGCAACTTCTTTTATAACATGTGCCTGCTGCTATTAACTATCTGAAGTGTTGATGAGGATAGGAAAGAAATGACTTTCATGGTTATGTTTAAGGGGGACATTTGAAATTCAACAGTATGTGCAAGGACCAGCTCCAGCTTGAAATAATTTGCTAAGAAAAACACCTGAATTCTAAGCAAACAGTTTAGCCATTTAAAATTCACTGAGACAGTTACATATGATAAAAAATAGCAAACTTAAAAAAAAAAGACTAGAGAAAATTGATTCATGTCCACTAGTAGAAATGGAAAGAGGTTAAAATAGGTTAGTTTGAACATTTATGATAAGCTCTAAATGTATGGAAATATTGGATATTTGATTTTGGATGGAAAGTGTTTTTGTCAATCTCTGAGGCATATTTTCTGGTTTTGGTAGTGATGCCTTCATTTCTTTTTCATTTATTATTTGTTTCTAACTGGCAATTTTTTCACTGTAATTTTGTTACCATAAAAGTCATTTTTTTCCTTCTAACTATGAAACACTCATATGGCTCATACTCAAATTTAATTTTGAAAGAAATGTGCATTAGTAGGAACTTACAGGTACACAGATGTTTCTCAAAGCACATTGTTTTCTGCTGGTGGGAAAGTCACTTAGGCTATCATTTATGGACAGTAAAGACATTATTTGAATATCCATGTTTATTAAAATTATTTGTTGCTGTTCTTCTAAGGGGAAGCATTCTGTGAATAAACCAATAATTTCCACAATAGCTAGCTTTCCCTGTCCCCCCCGCCACCCCACCCCATAATACATTGCTGGTGTTCAGTTAGCTGTTGATATTTCGCTTTTAAGGAAGTACATAGACCCCCTTCTTATTAAGACTCAAGGTCACTATTTTTAAAAAGATTTTATTTATTTATTTCTAGAGAGAGGGGAAGGGAAGGAGAAAGAAAGGGAGAGAAATATCAATGTGTGGTTGCCTCTCGCACACCCCTTACCAGGAACCTGGCCCACAACCCAGGCATATGCCCTGATCAGGAATTGAACCAGCGACCCTTTGGTTCGTAGGCAGGCCCACACTCAATCCACTGAGCCACACCAGCCAGGGCTCAAGCTCATTGTTTTTTTAAAGCAATCATTTTATTAATAATAGAATCTTTCAATTGAATTTATTTGCGTTGCATTGGTTAAATAAATAGGATTCAAGTGTACAATTCTATACTACATCAACTATTTATTGTATTGCGTATTTACCACCCATAATCTAGTCACCTTCCATTATCACTAATCCCCACTTCAGCCTCTTCTACCTGCCGCCACCCCCTTTTCCTTCGGTAATCACTATACTAATGTCTGTGTCTATGAGGTGTTTTCCTTAATCCCTTCACCTACCTCACCCAGCCCTCAAACATCTGCCCCTCCACCTCTTGAAATGTAGTTTCTCTACTCTCCTTTCTTGTATCCAATATATTTCTTAGGATTTCTATCTTCCACAGGTTGGTTGCACACTTTCTATCCTCAACAAGAATAAAATAAAACTTATTTTTAAAGAGTGGAGTGCTCATTGATGTAGGGAAAAAAAGCAGGTTGTGATAAAAGACGTACAGTGTTCGGCAACCCTATTAGGTGCTGATCCAACCCTGCTCCTAATCTTTTTCCATAGACACCTTCTAGCTCTTGGTGGGCATGTAACATAGTACAGTGGCCTAGAAATTGTAACGCGTATTTCACTTACAATCTAAGTCTTTACATCCTTCTAGGATCACTGAAGACCTTGCAAGTTTTTACTTTGTTCACTCCTTTACCAACTTTATATACTATCTCTGAACACATTTTATCTGTATCTAGACTTTCGTATATATCCCACAAGCTTCTCATTTTTAAGAGTTTCATTTGATTGACCTGCAGGTTTAGATGTACTTTGCTAACCCTTTTTTCTTGCATTTCCGATGTTCCTCCTGGAATAATTTAACATCTACCTGAAATACATCCTTATGTTTTCAAGAGAGTCTGTTGATATTAAACTTTCAGAATTGTTTGCTTGAGAATGTGTTTATATTGCTACTAATCTCAAAAAATAGACATACATTGTTAGTTTGAACAGTATTTCCTCACGCAACAAAAACTAAATGCTATTTACTTATTTTTAAAAAGATTTTATTTATTTAGCTTTAGAATGAGGGGAAGGGAGGGAGAAAGAGAGGGAGAGAAACAACCATGTGTGGCTGCCTCTTGCGTACCCGCCTCTGGGGAGCTGGCCTGCAACCCAGGCATGTGCCCTGACTGGGAATCAAACCAGCGATCCTTTGATTTGCAGGCTGGCACTCAATCCACTGAACCATATTGGCCAGGGCTGCTATTTACATATTAAATCCATCTTTCCTACCTTTCTGTGTCATTTTTAAGTTAAATACTTAACTTTTAAGGTTAAATTTTCTCTCTCTCTTAACTTAGATTTGGGAAGGGAACAATAGGAGGGAATTATTATGTTGATTAAATATTCCCTCCTATCAAGCTGGTGACAGACATTTTAAGGGACAGCTAGGCTGGATAGTTTTTATGATTGGCCTCCCGCTTCCTTTGGGAAGGCCACATGAGGGTACATCCTCGTGTACTGGATTGAAGGTAGACTTTCTACCTATATCTGCATTTGTATTAACATTATAGGTTTATATATAATATAAACCATAAATTATAATTTTTCCATCTTACAAAGAACATCAAATTTATATTATCTTCTTATCATATTTTATATTTAAGCAAATCAACTCACAGCTATAATAAGTTCTGAATTCTGCTATTTGTCCTGAATTATAAATTCTAAAAAATTCTTCATATCATTCATGTTTTCAATATACTTAACAGATGTGTATCACTGTGGGGAAAGGTGGTGGTTAGAGGGAGGAGTACGAAGAGGGAAAGAAAAGGAGAGACTTGTTTAAATTAGTGAGAAATAAACTTAGAGTCAACTTGGAGGTCATTTAGAACAGCATTCTTATGTCTTATTGAGGATAATAAGTGATTTTGTGAAATTCCTCAGAGGATCTGAGAGAATGATTAATAATGAAGGTTTTATAGGCAGAAACCGTATTTGTGAAGGCAGATACTTCTGAATGCTTTAAAATATTGGAGTTTTGGAAGTATTTTCTTTGAAGACTTTTAAACAGGTAAACATCAATCCATTCTATCTCAAATATTTATGACTCATTAATTAGTGCTCCCTAAGTTATTTGGAAGGATGAAAACAGAATATTCTAAGGAACTGGCTTAATGATTCTAAACTAAGGATAACAATTTGCAGTAAGAGTTAACGAAAATGCTATTGTTTACACAAGTAATTTATTTTCAGAAGTAATTTTTATTTTAGGAAAATTGGGTAAATTAAGAAATGGTAGGTTTTATTTAAATAATTGATGTGCCTTTCTTCCAAATGATCAGATTCTATCACCCTGGGACATGAATAGAAAGTTTTAGCATTCTTTGAGCATTAAAATATAAAGTTCTTGCCAGTTTCTAATTTCAGAAGAAAGTTTTATTTCACACAGGAAGTGACTAGATATGTTGAAAAAGCTCTGCTCCTATGTAACAATCTAGATGATTTCCTTTATATTGACTCAACCTAAAAATTCCATTTTAATGTGAATCAGACCTTAGCATTTTTCCTTAGCAAAGCCACATTTGCATTCTAAGGACTACGCTTGAATTCCTGGTATAATCTGGATGCTACATAATTCTGGAGTGTAGAATCAACACTGCCACCCCCTTTGGTACAAAGCAGGGTTGATTCAGGCAAAAACTGTGGTTGTCTCTCTATTAAAGGAAGCCAAAACACTTCCCTCTTCTTAAAAAAAAAACATTTTTTTTACATAAAAAGGAATACCTAAAAACCTCAAATTAAGATTCAATCGTAATTTGAGAGATAAATCTTCATTAGAATATAAATTACCCCAGAAAAGAGATAAGACTTTTAAAGATTCTTTATAATGTCTATCTTGATGTTTGCGAGTTTCACTGAAAGTGAGTTTCAGAAGAAGAAAAAGTAAAAGAGTGTATGAAAAACATCCTTCTTAGAGGATTTGAGAGAGGATACCATGAAGAAAGAACAAGTGGGCAAAACATTGAAACAAATTTCTTTTTCATCACAATCTTATCAAGGGCTTCCCAATATTCATGCATGCATGCATACGTTCATTCATTCGATTAGCTTTAATTTGGCACCTACTGTGTTTTAGACAGTGCTAGGCATTAAGGGCACAAAAAGGAATACAATATATTTTCTGTTTTTTAGGAATCCTATTCTGGTGGAGGAGGTAGAAAGCAGCAATCCAAATACATAGTGACAAATATTTCAGAGAAGACTGTAAGGGATTCCACTGGAGGATTATGTAAAACAGAAGAACTCCATTTATCTATACATCATGTTTGGAGTAAGAATCTTTATTAAATAGGAGTATGAGAAGGTACTTATTTAGTATAATGTATATCAAATTCAGTCAACCACTGCTGGTCTGACATTACCAGCTCTGGAAATGCCTCACTACATTTCTTCTCTGAAGACTTGGTGCCAGCAAGGCTTAAAATATTTAAATATCTGGTCAAGTCAGCTGCTCTGACAGCAATTGACTTGCTAAATGTCAAATCTGTTCACTCCAGAATTTAATGGTTTTAAAATAAGGTTGGGGATGGGATAAATCTCAATAATGTTTGAGTAAGTATTTACCAATTTAACTTTCTTATAATTTGGTTAAATAGGAAACATTTATATCTCTAACTACAGCTTTACATGGTAGGCATGAAGGCAGCACACTATTCGTTTTGTGGATTATAATATATCTTGACACAATCTGGGGAACTTGAAGGTAAGGTTGACACTTCATTATTTGCTTGCACAGTTGTGTCTTTTCCTACAACTGAACTACTTAAGCAGGGGGTGATTATAGATTTTAACTTTGACGGTGCTGACATTTGTCACCTGATGTCATAACCTTAACATTATTTAAGCATATTTGTGGAAAGCCTTCCTGATTCTTCAAAGCACAACCTAGAATCTGAAAGGTACAGGCTCCTCTAACATTTGCTCCATCAGCAATCAACACATCAGCTTTTCTTTGAGAGGTAAATATTATGTGTCATGTTCCATAGGGGAAAACATTAAGAACTGCCACGACATGGTCTTTGATAATTTTTTGTTCTATTTTCCCTTTGTTTTAGAGGTTACTTACATCAGAAATGAAATAGGCTGCGAATTTCTCTTTGTCCTCCATCAATCAGAGCTGATCAATTATAAGACCAGCAAAACTGGATCACAACTCCAACTACATGGTCATATTACACTCATATTATTACTAAAAGCCACATCTATATTCCAAACTGGGATACTATAACCCCTTTGTCATTTTCCAATAAAAAGACCATACCAAATAGGCAGAGCACACCGTAATTAGCAGCTGGCAGAGAAAGCTGTAAATCTGTATGAGTTCTGAACGATTTGCTTACATTGTTGCTTTGTTGACAAATGATGCTGTACATGTTAATGTTCCTGAAATGTCCCCATTGCACCTGACGTGCCAATAAATGCCAGCCAGCTGTATGAATTATGGAAATAAGATTTTTGTTTATGAAGGTATCCCAGACATTTATTTTACAGCATTCCTCTCGACAGATTTAATGTCTGGAGTTACATTGAGAAGATATTTGCTACCTGACATAATGGATAATGGAAACTTTAAAGGCTCTTTCTCCCTCCTTTTAATGATGAGATTAATACATCTACACATGCACACACATGCACACACATATATACCAGTATGTATTTTAACATTTATTTCCTGATTTGATAATTTCCTCTTAATTTTTTAACATCAAACATTCCTGCTCAAGAGTTAAATAAAGTATCAATTTCCAATTCAGACTATTAGGGGTAAATATTTAGAGTTATATACTGATAATTTCTATTTCCATTTCAACCATTCTTTTAATGTGTATGTGAATAGTACAAAAATGTTTTGTATAAATTTTATTATTTTGCATTTGTTGATCTATTAGTTTGTTGTTGGTTTAAAAGAACTTTACTTATGGGTATTTCTTTTATACATTATATAATTATGTGTGTGTGTGTGTGTGTGTGTGTGTGTGTATGTATATATTCTAAGACTTAGTACTCAGTAAAGAATTTTATCTCAATATATTTTAAAATAATATATTGTATGGCTGGGAATCCCATGGAGCTTCCTCATTGCCCATTGCACCATTTAAACCCTTTATTCAGATGAGAGATTTAATTAATACAGTATTATTAAGGAGCGCCCACTTGAGATAACAATTACCCAATCTTATAATAATCACAAAATAGCTATTGGTTCTAAATCCTATAAACATAGCAATAAAATAAATTAAACCATATGAATGTAAAAGCCTTCCTTCAAACATGAGAATGAAATTTATAATTCCCAGATGTAAATGTCAATCTTCTCAAGTTTTAATTTTTTAAACATTTGTGTGACAGCAATTCACTATTGTCTGAATTATTCTGCTTTGTCACAGTTCAAAGGGGGCTAGAAATTATGATTTCTAGTCTCTGGTCCTATTTTTGTTTTCTGCTTCCATGTTGAGGAATAGATTAAGTCAGTACCTAAAACAACTGACAGTGTGTGTCCAGTATGATTTTGAATTTGATCGTTGATCTCCAAATGATTTCTCATATCTTATGGTGTGTGATTTAGGAAAGAACCAATGAGTAAAGGCTAATTGGTCCTCTCCAAGTGTCTGTTGCATGATTTTTCACCGGGGTTAAATTGTTCAGTTGATTTTTACATACGGCATATAGGCTGATGAACTTGTCTACAGAAATGTACGATACACTTTTCCATATCTTTTTCAAGATCTCCCAGCTACCTAGGGGGTGGAGGGATTGAGCAAAAAGGAAAAAGGACCCATGGACACTGACAACAGTTATGGTGATTGTGGTGGGGAGGGGGTGTAAGAGGGATAAATGGTAATGGAAAAAATACAATGAAAATAAAATAAAATACAAGCAGTAGGAAAAAAATGCCTCTATGGAACTTTGAACAATGGTGCCTTAGGGATGATTAACATATAAATAGGGAGGAAAGTCAAATCACCTTTGTGACCAAAGGCAATTCCTCACAAATGTTTCTTTCCCTACAAAAGAATCCAGATGGCAAAAATGATGCTTAAATAAATGCTGGCTACAGCTCAATTCTTCTTGTTCACATTGGCTACAATAGACACTCACATTTATGTATTAACCATTTCACAGATTTTGTGCAAGGAGTAAGCTACGCGTCCATAGGCCTATTGCGTTCAAAGAGTTAAGTCTCCAGTTCTTGGCATAGCTGCTCTAGTCTGTATTTGCTCAAAGGAGGATTAAGAGTAATGTGCTGCGGAGGAGCAACGTAAAGAGACCTGGACTATATCTCTCTCCTCAATATACCTGCAAAACGGAAAACGCAGGGCTCCAGACTCCACTTTCCACGTTCTCTTTCACATGCATGGAATTCATTGAAACTAATGGGAAGAAAATTATAGTCGTCTCGCAGGTCTCTTAACTACAGGTTTCTGTGTGGATAAATTTAACTTGTCAAGGTTTCTTACAGAATGACACAACAAAAGTCAAATAGTCAACTAAAAACAGCAGAAAAACCAAAAAGTATTCAATTCCCCCATTTCAGTTAAATAAAACCAGATACATCATAGGCAAAGATCAGAGTTTGACTGGAGATTTTTCCCAAATGACACTATAATTTCTTACTGAGTTGTAAAGTTAAACACATACAAAGCGATAAATATCAAAAAATATATAGCTCTCCTAATTATATCAGAGTATAATTGAAAAAATAAATTGTTTACAAATAAATCTTTTCATTCACTATACTAAGATATACTAGGATTGGCATTTGAAAAAATTGAAAGAGGGCATTATGGAGTAGTATTTGACCATCATTCAGAAAGGGCATTATCCAGGAAAGATTGAATATAATAGTATTTATATAGAGAAGGGAAGTATGTTTGCTTAATTTGGGCAAATAGAAAAAGAACATTTCTTTAAATATAAATCCTTCTCAAAATAGAGTTAAAAAATTTATCCCAGTAACTCTTGCACAATAATAAAAAAAATTTATCTCATTTCCCTATTACATCAAAATTTCACAAAATAGGAAGTGTTAAGTTTATGTTATAACTGAGAAAGCAGAGGCCTGAGATGTTTTAACCTATTCGAGGTTGTGCCACTTTTACATAGGAAGGCTCAGATTTATCCCAAGTTACTGTCATTCCAGGACTCACATTTTGAAGCACATTATTTTGCGACTAGAAATGAAATGTAGTCATTGTCAAAATCTAATTTTGGGAGTTAATGAATGCATTTTGGAAACTATTGAAAAATGAAAAGCAAGGCCAAGTGGACTGGAGAAGAGAATTCCCTGGATAGAACAGAAGTTGTTAGGAAAGGACTAGTAGCAAAAATAATTAAGTAAAAAAGTAAAAGTAATAAAGCAAATGTGAGTAGTGTGGGGGATGTGGTGCAACAAACTGGTATTTTTTTTTTTTTTTATTTACCAAAATTTTTTTTTCAGCTCCTGAATACACATGACATCCTGAAATCACTAGGAGCACAAAGTCCTGGATTGGATGCCTAAATTTTACAACTAGCTCCTGAGTAGAATTTAAATTAGAAAATGAGAACTTGTGTTGCACCCAATGAGATTATCATCTGCAATAGGTACTGAATCAAGGGAAAGAAAAGGTAAATGAATTAACTACTGCGAGTTAACTATTTGACAGAGAAGCACCAACACTCACCAATTCATAAAAAATGCCCATCCCTCCACTGAGATTTTGTGCTTTTGTGTTTTTACCAGTCCCCAGGGTCCTCTAATCAGTTACCACATCTTATTTATCTTTATATTCTGTTGCCTTGTGCCTGAGACTTAATAGCCATTCAGTTCATGTTTGTTGAAAGGAGAGTGACTGCAGACTCAAAAAGTCTACACTAGATATAAAGAGAGATAGAATTTAAGACAACACACATCGTGACTAAGAGCACACTGAATTCAGATTCAATCAATCCCAGATTTTGACCTTTGCTGTCATATACTAGCTATACAGCCTTGGGCAAATTAACCTCACTAAGCCTCACTTTCTATCAGTAAACTGAGATAATAATGTCTACTGCTTTGCATTTTGTGATTATTAAATGAGATAATATTTATAAAGCACACAATGCTATGCACGGCACATAAGTGTTCAAAAAATGCTGTTAAAACTACAGTGGTTGAATAGTCAAAAAGCAAATATTGGAAATGACTCAAACTTGTTCTCTTAAGATAGGAAAAGCAGTCAATTTTTGTGGGCAGTAAAGTATATGCGGAAAAAGTGGATTTCTTAGAATAGAGGTTAAGTTTATCATTCCAGTGACTAATGACCACTTAAGTGGAGATATATTTTCAGGCAATAAAAATCACACTATTAATGATATGTTGCAAAGGTAGGACATAAGAAATAGAAAAATAGGTTTCAGAATAATTTGATTGCAATTGACAGTTGAACTTTGCAAGTTCTCTGAGGAAGGGGTGGGTAGAGAAGAGGACCCAAAGTTGAACTTTTTTGAGCCTAGTTCTATGAGTGAAATAACTAGCAAAGGTATCTTTAAGACTTTTAAAATATCTTGAATCAGAAAGTAGGTAATAAAACCCATAGAAGATAACAGGTGGTTGGGGAGGAAAAACACGAATGTATATTTATTAAAGACCATTGAGAAGTTGCCCAAGCCAGAAAATAGACAAATTAAAGTGGGCAGGAAATGAAACTGGCTCAAGGATGGGTTATTAGTCATTATTGTATGGGTGATATTGATATTGCTCTGTAGGAGAATATCTGATGGCATGCTCAGGATGCACACAATCTAATCTAACTAATTATAAAACCACACCATTCTTTTCTGCTTATAATAACAAACTGAGATGCAATGGAGTGTGGTATGTTTTTATGGAAATCTTGAATTGTATCCAATTGATTTAGAAAAAGGTAAATAACTTGGAGAAATCGAGATGGCTGATATAAACTGTGATGAAGGGTACAGAGTCAGAGGAAGGGACTGTCCAGCAGGTATCATTAATGCCTTGACCACCTGTCCAAAAGGATTCTAAAGTGTCACTTAAAATATAATAAGCAAGGGAAATTTACTAGAAATTCTCTTAGGAGGAAAATTCCATATTTTTATAAGTTTTTCAAGAAGGAAGGGAGAGGCTAAAATCCCACTTGGTTATGCTTGACTAAAATCAAATATTGTTAAATCATCTTCTAAGAAGGTTGAATCCAGTTAAGAGAAAGGCTTTTGATTTGTTAAATAGGGTCTTAGAGTTGAGGTACTGGCAACAGTAAACTTCTTTTCTGCACTTCCATAACCTAATACTTGGGTTTGTCTCTAAAATATGTTTAACAAATATTCATATCAGTTTAATAAAATGATAATATATTGGTATACATCAGTGATCAAATGATAAGTGTGATCATATGCAAAATTATAAGCTCAGCCTGGGTGTCCACAGGTCCCTGTTCAGTTCCAATGGAGGGACTGGAATTACAGAAACAATTATGAAAGAGGGAAGATGAAGGATAGGAAGTTCTTTATCCTTCATTAGGAGAAGGATACAGTCAACTAAAGCAAGAAAGATTTGAGAAAGATTAGTGTGTTTCATTTGTTTGAATTAATTCATTAGAAAGAAAGAGTTTTCAGGAATATTTGAAGTAACATCAAAACACAATGACATGCACTTCAGAAGTCCAAATGAACTAGGGTCCTAGATGATTTCCTTTAAAAAGCATTTGAATTGAGTGCTTTGAAAACATACCCAAAACAATAAAATCTGAAAAATAGGAAATGACAACACTCACTACAAAGCCCCTCAATCTTCAATAAAACAAAAATAGCCACAGCCCGAAACCATACATAGTCACGTGTACTGTGATGTACTGTGGAGTCCATACCAAATTGAGGAGGGGATCTGAGCCCCAACATCAACTCGAGAAATAGAAGAAGAAAGAGGTTTTCTTAAAAGGGTCATAGTTTTGAGAGTGATGTCTGATGATCTTATTTTATCAGGCCATGGGAAGGGATGCATCCTGTGAACAGGGAAATAACCCTAGAAATTTTATTCCACAGAATGTCAAGGAAAGTTGCACAGAAGGCACAACCATTTTACTGTTTATTCACCAGTCTTCTGGCTTAGGGAGGGTTCTGAAGGAGAAAGCTGCATGAAGGAGGGAGAGGAGACAGAAATTGCTAGGTTTCAACACACAGAGTTGTCTTGCTGAGAAATACATAGAGACAGAGAGAGAGATTAGATAACAAGATTGAGAATGGTGGATTGAATGATCCTATTGAAGGATTAGTGGTAATGATAAAAAGATAAGCAGGGATCACAGGAGTACCACAGGATCATTGCTTAGATAAGAGTAAAGAGGCAGAGGGATATAAATCACAAGAGGAATTATTCAAGAAGCCAGGAGAGTTCAAGTAGTAATCTATAATTTTAAAGAAATTATTTACCTATATCAGAAAAGAGTTTTTAAAAGGAGCTCTAAGTATTCAAAGCAAGGAAAACCAAGTTGATAGAACTCAGGGAATAAGTAAAATTAAAATTATAAATGTCAAAGTAGAAGCAAAGTAGAAGCAATACACAGAATAGTATACAAACTAGTAGAAATTATGCAAAATGAAAATGAAAAGATTATTCATATGTCTATGAATAATTTTATATATGGATAAAGGTGACTGCAGTACAGAAGACAAAACTAGTGCTCTTGAAAACTAAAGAGCAAACGGGACAGAAAAAAAAAAGATGTAATAGAAGAAAAGGTTTTAAAAATAGAGAAAGACTTAAACTTACTCATTGAAAGGATACAGTTAGTCCTAGGAAAAAATTATATAAGATGATTGATCTCACATATTCTAGTGGAGCTAACAAAATTTAAGAATAAAGAAAAATCTACGTGGTTTTCCAGGCAGCACAGGTAAATCATATTAAAAAGGGGGAAAAAAATCTTGGTCTCACAATACTCACAACAACATCCAGTGCCAGATAAAAAGGTGAGTAAAATTCAGAGAAATTCATTCAGAAAATTAAGATAACCTATTCATAATCCTTTCTTGAAACTGGAACTAGATGATGAAATTTAGTAAACAGACAATTAAAATGAAGCACACGAGAATGAAGAACGTCTGGTAAAATGACGAGGCATTGAGCATTTTCTCCCCGTTGAAGTATAGAACTAAATCTAAACAACATTGGGAAAATTATTGCATATGTTAATCTTATCAGTAACAAAATCCCAAATAAGAAGACCATCTGGAAGAAAGGATACATGCACTAATTTCCTTATAAATGAATAAGAAAGGATTGGGTCTAAAGTAAAAATAATTGTTTTGAACTTCAAATTCTTAAGATTTTTCTAAGGTTAAGTTTTCATTTAGGAGCTAATACTTTGGGGAGTTAAATAAACGTTTATTTGAAGTTTAGCTAATCTTTTAAGCTCATTTTAATTTCTTTGTTTTGTCTTAAAATTTAGGTAAAACTATACATCAAACATTTCATTAAGAAATATAACTATTGTGGTAAAATTGTATTTTTTCCTGTTTATTCATCTCTCTCTGTCTATATCAATATATAAAGAGCCATTTAGAATGTTGGTCACTATTAACATATTTATTCATGTATGTGTTTATTTTATAAGAGTGAGTAGTTGGCAATTGTTTCTTTGTCTATTAGTGTTTGAATTTTGTAAGTTATTTAGTATTTTCATACAAAAAAATTTTTAAAATACTCTCTTAACATTCAATCTATATACAATTATAAAGAAAAGCCCTGAGGCTAAGCAAGTCTCTGCATTCATTTAGCTTCAGTATCTCTGGAACTATGATGATCCTTAAGATTTCTTGCATTTGTGTATATTTAGTAAGGACATTTTAAGTTTCAGTATGATTTCTTAACACTCAGTATGTTTCTGATCCATCTCCCTGTGCCATTATCAATATGCTTAGGAATGTAAAATGGTTTTCATAAGAAAAATTAAAACACAAGTACAATGATATTTTCAGGATATTCCAAAGCCTAATATAAATGTTTTGGGACTACTTAGAATTACAGGATTTAGGACTTCCAGTCAAGATGGAAGTCTAAGTAAACATGGCTTGCCTCCTCGAAACCACAACAAGAATTACAATTAGACTACAAAACAGATATCACCCAGGATAATCAGAAAACCAAGCTCTGTGAAAGTCTGACAACCAAAGAATTAAAGAAGCCACATTCATCCAGAGAGGTAGGAAGGGTGGAGAGTTGCAGAGAGGTACAGAAAGGCATGGAGATGTGGAATGGTTTGTCCCACACCCACATGTGATGAATAAAAATTAAGAGAGATTCCTTGGGAGTGAGGGATCCCAATCCCATACCAGACCACCCAGCCCAGGATTCCAGGGTGAGGAAGATAAGTCCCCATAACTTCTGGCTGTAAAAACTAGTGGGGGTTGGGAAGTGAAAGAAACTGCAGGATTCTCAGGAGTCTCCTCCTAAAGGGCCGATCATGGATTTAGGATGGATGCAGACTCACTCCCTCTGGGCTGTAGTACCAGAGAAACAGCTGGGATGGCACCAGTGGCATTTAGAGAGAAATCGAAGTGTCTGGCATCAGGGCAAGTATCGGGAGATAGCTTCATCCTGGACAGAACTCCAGAAGCCAGGCAGTAGCATTGTCCCCTCTCTGATCCCTCCCCAAGACAGAGCCACAGAGTGGCAACATGGGTTGCCTCACCCTGGCAATTACCCAAGGCTCTGCCCCATCCATCTTACCAATGAAGCTTTCTTCTAATAGGCCATGCTACTCAGACAGGGAGTCAAAGTAACTCTACTGAATACACAGAAACAAACACAGGGAGGTGGCCAAAGTGAGGAGACAACGAAATATGACCCTAATGAAAGAACAGAACAGAACTCCAGAAAAAACTGAACAAAATGGAGATAAGCAAGCTATCAGATGCAAAGTTCTAAACACTGGTTATAAGGACGCTCAGGAACTCCTTGGGTACTTCAACAACATAAAAAAGACCCAGGCGGAAATGAAAGTTACACTACGTAAAAGAAGGAATCAACAGTGGAGTGGAAGCCAACAATCAAATCAATCATTTGGAACATATGGAAGAAAAAACATTCAATCAGAACAGCAAGAAGCAAAAAAAGAATCCAAAAATAATGAGGGAAGGATAAGGAACCTCTGGGACAACTTCAAATGTAGTAATGTTCAAATCATATGGGTGCTGGAAGGAGATGGGAAGGAACAAGAAATTGAAAACTTATTTGAAAAAATAATGAAAGAAAATTTTCTTAATTTGCTGAATTAAACAGACATACAAGTCTAGGAAGCACAGAGAATCCCTAACAAGGTGAACCCCAACAGCATGACACCAAGACACATCATAATTTAAATGCCAAAGTTTGAAGATAAAGAGAGGATCTTAAAAGCAGCAAGAGAAAGAAGATAGTCACCTACAAAGGAGTTCCCATAAGACTGTCAGCTGATTTCTCAAAAGAAACTTAGCAGGCTGGAAGGGACTGGCAAGAAGTATTCAAAGTGATGAAAAGCAAAGACCTATTCCTTTCCAAATATCTGAATTAAGTAGACAGCACCTTTAATGGCTCAAAAATGGGGGGAATGACTCTTGGGTGACAGTTTCTCATTTAATCTATCAATTAATGGAAAATACATATTAAAATGTTTCAATTTTTATTTTTTAAAACTTTGTTTATTTATTTTTAGAGAGAGGGGAAGGGAGGGAGAAAGAGAGTGAAACAAGGATGTGAGAGAGAAACACAGATCGGTTGCCTTATGCGACATGTGTGGGGACTGAATCCACAACCTGGCATGTGCCCTGACTGGGAACTGAATCACTGACATTTTGTCTTGCAGGATGATGCCCAACCAACCGAACCACACCAGTCAGGGCAACATTTTTCAATTTTTAAAATTTCAAATTTACTTAGAAAAGTCTCTCTCTCTCTCTCCATATATATATATATATATACATACATACACACACGTACATATATATGTATATATGCACATGCACAGAGTCTGGCACAAATAACACCCCTTTTTATTACAAAATCATAAGTATGTAACTCTGTAATATAACAATATCACACTCAAGCACACCATATGACATTTTAAGTGAAATGTTCAAATAAAAACTAAATCATTACACCCATATTATTACCCTACCAACCACACTCAAACAGGCGTTACTTCTGCTGGACCCTGTATATAAAATAAGGTTTAGTTGAAATTGTGAGAAATGATAGGAAAAACTCATTTTCTTAATCACTAACACACATGCCTAAAAGCTAGTAGTAGACATGTAATTGTAAGTAAATAAAATTTGTATCTTGTAGGAACCTGTTAAAAAAAAACTTTGGAGAATGCTTTTATTCAGAATTATTTCTAAATATAATATAAGAATTGCTGTTTATCTCTGCTCACAAGAGGTCTTCCAATCTGAGCTTAAACCTGATCTCCATGTTTAAAGAAACTGAGACAAAATCTTAGAATTATTCTTAACAGAACCTAACTTTTACATTAATTTTCGATTTGTCTACAAATTCAGGAACATTGGTTTAAACAGATTCCTTTAAGTAAATTCATGTCATCTACCTTTCAGACCTATTTTTTTAATGAACACAAGCAACATTAATCATGAATACCTTGACTTTTTATTTTTTTTATTTATTTTTTTAATATATTTTATTGATTATGCTATTACAGTTGTCCCATTTCTCCCCCATCATTCCCCCCACCCTGCACACCCTCTCCCACCCACATTCACCCCTTTAGTTCATGTCCTTGTGTCATAAGTTCTTTAGCTTCTACATTTCCCATACTATTCTTACCCTCCCCCTGTCTATTTTCTACCCACTATCTATGCTACTCATTCTCTGTACCTTCCCCCCCCTCCTCCTCCCACGCCCCTGTTGCTAACCCTCCATATGATCTCCATTTCTGTGGTTCTGTTCCTGTTCTAGCTGTTTGCTTAGTTTGCTTTTGTTTTAGGTGTGGTTCTTAATAGCTGTGAGTTTGCTGTCTTTTCACTGTCATATTTTTGATCTTCTTTTTCTTAGATAAGTCCCTTTAACATTTCATATAATAAGAGCTTGGTGATGATGAACTCCTTGAACTTGACCTTATCTGAGAAGCGCTTTAACTGTCCTTCCATTCTAAATGACAGCTTTGCTGGAAAGAGCAATTTTGGATGTAGGTCCCTGCTTTTCAAGATTTCAAATATTTCTTTCCAGCCCCTTCTTGCCTGTAAGGTCTCTTTTGAGAAATCAGCTGACAGTCTGATGGGAACTCCTTTGTAGGTGACTGTCCCCTTATCCCTTGCTGCTTCTAGAATTCTCTGCTTCATTTTAATCTTGGCTAATGTAATTACGATGTGCCTTGATGTGTTCCTCCTTGGGTCCAACTTCTTTGGGACTCTCTGAGCTTCCTGGACGTCCTGGTAGTCTATTTCCTTTGCCATATTGGGGAAGTTCTCCTTTATTATTTGTTGAAATAAGTTTTCTACTTGTTGCTCTTCTTCCCCTTCTGGGACCCCTATAATTCGGATGTTGGGACGTTTAACGATGTCCTGGAGGTTCCTAAGCCTCTCCTCATTGTTTTGAATTCTTGTTTCTTCCTCGTTTTCTGTTTGGTTGTTAATTTCTTCCTTCTGGTACACTCCATTGATTTGAGTCCCAGTTTTCCTTCCATCTCTATCGGTTCCCCATGCGTCTTCCTTCATTTCACGTATTGTAGCCTGCATTTTTTCATCTAGTTTGTGAGCAAAATCAACCAATTCTGTGAGCATTTTGATGACCAGTGCTTTGAACTGTGCATCTGATAGGTTGGCTATCTCTTCACTGCTTAGAGGAATTGACTCCGACGTTTTCATTTTTTCTCCGGTTTGAGCCATTTTTGGTGGGGTTTTTTGTTTTGTTTTGTTTTGGTTTTAGTCTGGTCGCAGCTATTATGTCTGAGGGGTGGAGCCTTAGCAGCCCAGTCGCTGGGTTGTGACGCTATAGGTGGGGGCGGGGTCCGAGAGGGAAGAATGGCGCCTGTTCCGCTCTCTTCTGGACTCCGGTCACTTCCGCCGCTTCCCCTTCACCTGGATTACCTGCGCACGCGTGCGTGCTGTTACGTAGTGAGGGGTGGAGCCTCAGGCGCTCCCCAGTGTGGGGCAGCCCAGTCGCTGGGTTGTGATGCTGTATGTGGGGGCGGGGCCTGAGAGGGAACAATGGGGCCTGCTCCGCTCTCTCCTGGATTCAGTCCCTTCCGCCACTTCCCCTCTGCCTGGACAGTCTGCGTGCGCGAATGTGGGACCCCCTGGTCAGCCAGCTGCCTTGTGCGTCCTCACTGGATCTGCACAGTTGCCCCCCTGTGCCCGGGGTCCACCAGCTGCCGCCTGTGTGCCCCAGGACCGCCAGCCACCGCCCGTGCACCTGGGAACTGCGAGCCGCTGCTACTTGCGTTCCTGGGTCCGCACCTCCACTTTTTCCTACTGCGACTCCGCCCCTCTTACCGGTCTGGATGAATGGTTGTTGGACTTCCGTACAGTTCAATTTTCTATAAGTTCTGGTTGTTTTTTTGTTTCTAAATATTTGTTGTCCTTAATTTTGGTTGTGAGAGGAGGCACAGTGTGTCCGCCTATGCCTCCATCTTGGCCGGAAGAATACCTTGACTTTTTATAAAAGGAACAGTTCATAAAAATCTGAGAAACTACTACTGGGAACAAACAAATTAAACAAATGACAATGTAATATAATAAAACTGCTGCTGTCCTCCTCTGGTGGAAGAATTGCTCCTTCTGTGGGACTAATACATCTTGCAGAAACAATTTTAAATAATATGTAACATATGGATTCAGCTTTTATTATTCTTCTAAGAGAAGACAATTATGTTTATGTGATAAACTGTTCAGTGTTAGTAGCATGATGTTTATATTACCGGCCACTTAAATAAGTTTTGACACGTTCCTATGTGGATCAGCAGCCCGCTTCTCTTCGGCTCTTCAAATCCCTCTTACAATGTAAGCCCTGTCTCCGTACGTTGGTGTTCACGTGCCCCTCGGCAACAGCACAAGTACAGCGGAGCTCTACAGGAGACCAGGAAGAAGCAATTTTCCTCCAGGAGATATGGCCAACACACACTCATCTCCTCTCCCTTTCCACACATTTTCCATCTGAGTTCTCTCTTAACCCTGAAGAGAAAGTTGGGACTTCAGCCCAGTCAGTGTTTAGCAGAATGAAAGGAAAGCAACTTTCAATACCTCTAACTTTGTTCTTTCTCAAGATTGCTGAGGCTATTTGGGTTCTTTTGTGGCTCCATATTAAATTTTTGGAATATTTGTTCTAGATCTGTAGATATGCCACTGGTATTTTCTTTTCTTTCCTTTTTTTATTATTTCCTCAAAGGAGGGAGGTGGGCCCAGTATTTTAGTAGGGATTGCGTTGAATCTGTAGATTGCTTTGGGGAGTGTGGATACTTTAATGATGTTCATTCTTCCTATGCATGAACAAGGTATATGCTTCTGCTTTTTGATATCTTCCTCAGTTTCTTTCTTCAGTATATTACAATTTTTCAAGTACAGGTCTTTTACATCCTTGCTTAAATTTATTTCTGGGTACTTTTCTGTTGTTGTTGTTGCAATAATAAATGGGATTGTTTCTTAATTTCTCTTTTGGACAGTTCATTATTGGTATATAAAAATGCCACTGATTCTGAATATTAATTTTGTATCCTGCTACTTTGCCAAATCCATTTATTAGATCTAGTGGCTTTTGGTGGAGTCTGTAGGGTTTTCTCTATATAGTATCATGTCATCTGCAAATAATGATAGTTTTATTTCTTCCTTTCCACTTTGGATGCTTTTTATTTCTTCTTGTTTGATTGCTGTAGTTGGGACTTCCAGTACTATGCTGCATAAGAGTGGTATAAGCAGACATCCCTGTCTTGTTCCCAATCTTAAGGAAAACTCTTTTAGATTTTGCCACACTGAGTATGATGTTGGCTGTGGGTTTGTCATATATGATCTTTATTATGTTGAGATATGATCCTCCTAATCTCTCTTTGCTCAGTTTTTTAAATCATAAATGGTGCTGGATTTTATCAAATATTTTTCTGCACCTATTGATATGATTATATGGTTTTTGTCCTTCATTTTGTTTATTTGGTGTGTCACGTTCATTCATTTGTGAATATTGTACCAACCTTGCACTCCTGGAATAAATCTAACTTGATCATGGTGTATGATCTTTTAATGCACTGCTGAATTCAGTTTGCTAATATTTTGTTGAGGATTTTAGCGTCTGTATTCATTAGAGATTTTGGCCTATAATTTTCTTTCTTTGTAGTGTCTTTATCTGGTTTTGAAATTAGAATAATGCTGGCCTCATAAAATGAGCTTGGAAGTTTTCCCTCCTCTTGAAATTTTTGGAATAGTTCAAGAAGGACAGGACTTATTTCTCTGAATGTTTGGTAAAATTCACCTATGAAGCAATCCGGTCCAGGGCTTTTGTTTGCTGGGAGTTTTTTTCAATTTCATTAGTTATAATTGGCCTATTTAGGTTTTCTGATTCAGTTTTGGAAGACTGTATATTTCTAGGAATTTGTCCATTATGCCCAGGTTGTCCAACTCTTTGGCACATGGGTGTTCAATGGTATTTTCTTGGAATCCTTTGTAGTCCTCTGGTGTCAGTTTTTACTTCTCCTCATTCATTTCTGATTTTATTAATTTGGGCCCTCTCTCTTTCTCTCTCTATTTTTAAAAATATTTTATTTATTTATCTTTAGAGGGGGGAAGGGAGGGAGAAAGAGAAGGTGAGAAACGTTGATGTGTGGTTGCCTCTTGCGAGTCCTATACTAGGGAACCTGGCCCACAACCCAGGCACATGCCCTAAACTGGGAATCCATCCAGTGACCCTTTGGTTCACAGGCTGGCACTCAATTCACTCAGCCACACCAGCCAGTGCTAGTCCTCTCTCTTTTTCTCTTGATGAATCTGGTTAAAAGTTTGACAATCTTAATCTACCTTTTCAAAGGACCAGCTCTTGGTCTTATCGATCTTTGTATTGTTTTTTAGCCTCAATGTCATTTATTTCCACTCTAATCTTTATTATTTCCTTCCTTCTACTTACTCTGGGCTTAGTTGTTCTTCTCCTAGTTCTTTTAGGGATAGGGTTAGATTGTTCATATCAGATATTTCTTGCTTATTAAAGGAGGCCTGTAATACTATGAACTTCCCGCTTAAGACTTCTTTTACTGTGTCCCAAAAATTTTTGGGTTGTTGTCTGTTCATTTTCATTTACTGCCAGGCAACTTTTGATTTCTTCCTTGTTAACTCCTTTATCATTTAATAACATGTTATTTAGCCTCCATGTGTTTGAGTGTTTTTTAATTTTTTTATTGCAATTGATTTCTAGTTGCATACCATTCTGGTCAGAGAGGTTGCTTGATATGATTTCAATCTTCTTGAATTTATTAAGACTTATTTCATGCCTTAACATGTGGTCCATCTTTGAGAATGTTCCATATACACTTGAGAAGAATGTGTATCTTCCTCATTGAGATGAAACATCCTGTAAATATTGATCAATTAATTTTTTTTGATCTAGTGTGTGGTTTAAGGTCACTGTGATTTTTTCATATGGAAGATCTATGAATTGATGTCAGTGGCATATTAAAATCCCTTAATATGATGTATTATTAATGTCTACCTTTCCCTTAATGTCCACCAGGATTTTCTTTTTATATTTAGGTGCTCCTATGTTGGGGTGCATATATATTTACAAGGATTATATCCTCTTGTTGGATAGATCACAGTAGTATATTTCGACCTTCTTTGTCTCTTATTATGGTCTTTGTTTAGAAGTCTGTTTTGGCTGACATAAATACTGCTACCTCAGCTTTTCATACTCTTTCCATTTGTATGGAATATTTTTTTTCCATTCCTTCACTTTAAGTCTTGTGTATATCTTTTGTTCTGAGATAGGTCTCTTGTAGACAGCATATATATGAGTCACGTTGTCTTATTCATTCAGCTACCCTTTATCTTTTGGTTGGGACATTTAATTCATTTACATTTAAAGTTGGATGTGTCATGCTACCTGAGGTTGAACTCTACTACAGGCCAACAGTAACAAACAGCATGAACTGCCATAATAATAGACATGTGGATTGATAGAACAGAAGAGAGAGCCCCCAAATCACACCTTTATTGTAATTAATATTTGACAAAGGAGACAAGAATGTACAATGAATAAAGATAGTTTCTAATAAATGGTGTTGGGAAACTTGGACAGATACATGCAAAAAAAAAGAAATAAATAAACTAGACTACCATCTTATGTCATACACATACACAAACTCAAAATGGATTAAAGACTTAAATGTAAATTGTGAAACCATAAAAATCTTAGAAGAAAACATAGGCAGTAAAATGTCAGACATTTCTTATAGCAATATTTTTGCCAATATGTCTCTTTGGGCAAGGGAAACAAAGGAAAAAATACACGAAAGGGACTACACTAAACTAAAAAGCTTTTGCTCAGCAAAAGGAAACCATCGACAAAATGAAAAGAAAGCCCACCAAATGAGACAGTATATTTGCTAATAGTACATCTGATAAAAGGGTTAATATCCAAAGTATATTAAGAACTTATACAACTTAACAGCAAAAAGACAAACAACCCAATTAAAAGATAGGCAAAGATATGAATAAACCATTTTCCAAAGAGGACATACCTATGGCCAATAGACATATGAATAAATGCTCAATGTCACTAATCATCAGAGAAATGCAAATTAAAACCACAATGAGATATCACCTCATGCCTGTCAGAATGGTAATTATGAATACATCAACAAATAACAAGTGCTGGTGAGGATGTGGACAAAAGGGAACTTTCATGCACTGTTGGTGGGAATGCAGACTGCTGCAGCCACTGTGGAAAACATATGGAATTTCCTCAAAAAAATTAAAAATGGAACTTCCTTTGACCCAATGATCCCTGTGCTGGGAATATATCCAAAGAATTCTGAAACACTAATTCAAAAGAATACATGAACCCCTATGTTCATTGCAGCATTATTTACAATAGCCAAGATCTGGAATCAGCCCAAGTGTCCCTCAGTAAATGAGTGGATGAAAAAACATGTGGTACATTTGCATAATGGAATATTACTTTACCATAAAAATAGAAGAAAATCTCGTATTTTGTAACAGCATGTATGGTCATGGAAAGTATTATGCTGAGTGAAATAAGCCAGTCAGAGAAAGACAAGTACCATATGATCTCACTTGTGTGTGGAATCTAATGAACAAAATAAACTAACAAAGTCGAAACAGAGGCATAGATACATGGAACAGACTGACCGCTGCCAAAGGGGAGGGTGTTGAGGGGCTGGAGGCTGGATCTAAGATGGTGAAGGGATTAAAAACACACAAACAACATATATATTATATATACTATATTATGTATAATATATGTTGTTGCATATACAATTCAATAATACATAGAGAGAAACAACAGTGTGTTGATAGAGGAAAAAGGGAGTTGGGGTAGGTGGGGTGGACAAAGAGAGGCTAAATGGGGATGGGAGGAGACTTTGCTTGGGGCAATGGGTGTAGATGACGTTTTGTTGGGTTTACACTTGAAACCTGTATGATTTTGTGCATGATTGTCACTCTAATAAATTCAATTCAAAAGAAAAGAATGAGCACAGCAAAATAGAAAATAAAAGAAAAGAAAAGAAAGAAAAGAAAGCAGCTTTTGAGCTTAAACTTTTGCTAAAGAAAGAAGCTATATAAAACTAGTCTTATCTGTGAAAAGTTTTTGAGTATTGTCTCCTCCTCATCCATTAGCAAGCTGGTATGAAATGTATTTTATAGAAAGAGTTTTACAGGGAGAGTGAAACCTGGAGACATTTTCTGAGGTACCTTCCACAATTTGTCTGAAAATGTTAATACCAGCAGAGAAAAGTTTGTCTCCACATCTTTCAGACTGAGTGTCTCCTCGTCCACAGAGACATTTCTGAAGGAGAGAAATGAGTTCCCAAATCATCACTTGGGCTCACTTGCTGGTTGTTACTATGTGTTTAGATGATGCCTGTTAAAAAGTGATGGAGTTTGCACTGCTGCCTCTGCTTCAGTAATGAATGTCTTATATAGAGAATATCGGTTGAGTTGGTATTTCCCAATGCCCCTCCTGATTGCCCAATGAGTGAGTTGAATAATTCTAATAATCAAAGGCACAGAGTCTGCATCTAGTTTGGAAATAAAACCACGGGTAATTTTCAAACATGGCGCCCTCAATTTTTGATGAGCTGTCACAGAGACGATTCAAAAATCCCAACCACTAACAGAGATCAGCATCTGTGGATGATTTCTTCTAACCCACTACCTTCAAGTTTCCTTCCCTGCCCTCCTAATAAAAACACACCCCTTTGCCTCATGCTTCCAATTTAGTGCAATCATGCCTCTTACTGGCCATTGCCTTGCAGGACACCAGCTGTCAAAGACATAGATGTAAGATATAGGAGTTTGAAACATAAAGCCTTATAATGTAAAAGACATGCATGTCTTATAACACAGCCAATATTAGACTCGAATGGGATTGTTCAGCAGGCTGAAGCAAGAACTCTAAACACTTTAAATGAAAGAATGCTAAATAGCAGTTATCACTTTCCAGAGTCTTTAGTTATTTAATCTATTTTAATCCAATATCTTTAGATAGCCCTGTTCCCATCCCTTCATATCCCCTCCCCACCAATAAGATGATTGTGAGAGAAGCTCCAATCCTTGGAAAATTTTAAGGAATTGTCTATGAAAAAGAGATTTTTGCTTCTCCAAAGATTCTGAGAATGTGAAGCTGGGTGAGATGACAGGAGACCCAGAATGTGCCATTTCTAGTACTGGTGCAGATAATTTCATTTATGAATAACATGCATTTTTTGCTATAATCATTTAAGACCTGAATTATTCTTATTCTTATTATTTATTATTATCATTCTCATCTGAGGACATATTTTTCCATTGCTTTTAGAGAGAGAGGAAGAGAGATAGGAAGGAAGAGAAAGAAACATCAATGTGAGAGAAACATCAATTGATTACCTCTAGTATGTGCCTGGACCAGGGATTGAACCTGCAACCTTTTGGTTAAGGGAACAATGCTCCAACCAACTGAGCCACACTTGCCAGGGCCCCAAAATATTGTTAAATTATCTTCTAAGGAAGTCAAGTCCAATTAAGAGAAGGAATTTTGATTTGTTGGAGGGGGTCTGCAAGTTGATCAACTATGATTGAAAATATGGACTCTGTTTAAGCATATCTGTATTTGAATCTGGTTGCCAGCTCTATTCCCTTAGACAAATTCCTTATCTTACTATTTTTCATTCTCTTCATCTGTAGATGAGAGCAATACAAGCACCTGTTACAGAGGATTATTGTGATGATTAGTAAGGTAATGCTAGTCAAACCCTTAGCACACACAACCTAGCACATAGCAATAAACATTAGTTATCGTTATCACTATCAATATTAAGCATTCAAAATGCTCCTGAGCATTTTGAGTGTAAAAATTTAGCATAAAATATTATCCTATCCATGAGGATCCAGATATTTTTGGTTGAGGAAACAAAGCATAAGTGCATGAATTAGTGTAAAGAGAAAATCTCACATATTAATTAGTACCATACCCCATATATACTTACTTATATATACTGGACACTAAACAGTAAAACACTATATTTTAAATCATTATTTATCATGAATACATATTAAAATAAAAACATGTAAAAGAGTAAGGAAATAAGTTAAATTCATCAAAGGAATTTGGAACTTGAGTTGAGTTTTGAAAAATGGGCTAAGCAAGAGAATCCTAGGAAAACAAAAGACCTAGAATGTGGAATCTGTTGTCATCAGCAAGCCATAGAGGTAGAAATAAACATACCATTTTCTGTCCATAATAGTTACATTTACTTGCAGGAGCAGAAGATTCCTGTTGAGTGTGGGTTGAAAATAATTGGATGTGGTCAGCTTCTAGAGAGCTTGGTGGACTCTGGAGAGAGTTCTTTGGCTTTGTTACTAACAGATACAGGAGATCTTCAGTTAAATTTTGTCTTTTCATTTTCTATTTAATTGTGATAGCACAAGTCTCTGAAAAAAAAAACTGTCCTATTCAATACTCTGAACTGGGGTAATTACTTTTACCTATCTATCTTTGACCCTTTAACTAAGTTGCTTCTAAATAAATACAAAATAGAAAAAAATTACATGAGTTTCTCTTATAATTTTAGAATGTGCCATAAACTTAGTCTGTTGGCTCTGTATTCAGATCAGTAAAAATTTAGGCAAGATGGAAATAAAAAGCCTTTCCTCAATAGCACTGTGTTTTCATAATAAAACAAAACAAACAAAACAAAACAAAACAAAAACAAATGTTGCAGTGATGGTAACAGAGAGAGAAGGTAGTTCTGTGTGGGGAAGGCTAGGAAAAGCTCAGAACTTCAATTTTTGCTCACAACAAAGTACACCCCTCCAAAATATGTATTAACAAGAAATCATGACTCATCTTCTCTTTAAAAAGTTGTGTTCTAACAGTGGCCTCTCTTGAGAAAGTATCTCGCTGATTTTCTCTGCCTGGGGCACATCCTTTGAGCAGTCTTTCTGGAAGTGGGGATGGATCTATGTCACTTCATTTATTTTTTCTGGTCCAGTTCCCCCATGATCACGAGCACACATTTCTGAGAATGCTGATTTGAATTAAGGGCATGATCTGTAACTGTGGAATACAAAGCATTAAACTGACCCACCCAGAGACTAGAAGTGCTGTGTCCTAACTTCATACTGGCAGTGTTTTCTCAAAGAGAGAAAACCGTGGCAGCTGAAATTCAAACAGGTTCAGATGTGCCTGAATCTGTTGGTGCCTATGATTTGAGTTAGCTAAAATCCTCTTCTACCAAATTCGTGTTTGCTTCCCATTCAGTAGCAAATAGAAATCACTACTTTACATCCTCTGATTTAACCATCCCTGAGAAGTTGATGTTATTAGATGCCTCCTATCACATCTTAAATGCTCTCTTAAATATTCAAATTATATAATTATGCTTAATTATGCAATACATTGTATTTGAATACAAAATTGTAATACACTTTTGCATTATTGTCATCTTACAGCATTTGCTTTTTAATGCTGTGGCATTATGAATATTTTTGATTAAACCGTATAAATGGAATAGGTGTTGCATGTTGAATATCTTAAAACTCACTTTAAAGAAATTTGCTATCAATGCACATTTTCTGTTTGGCTGGAAAAAATAAGAAATTCATAGTGTGTATGATGCAATGTTAAATATTAATACTATTTAAAGTTAATGGTATGCCTAAGAAAATGCCTAATAATACATTATACAATTAACTGCCTATCATATTAGCTCATCTATTAACAAAATAAAATAGATTCAAACAAAAGGGTTATGATTTGTAGTTTTTTAGCAAGGATTACCCATGTGTAAAAACTAAATTATTTATTCATTTTTTAACTGCTTGATACATCACTTTGCAATTATTTGCATTATATTTGAATGCTTTGTTATGTGTCCCTGATACAACAAAAACAGTTTTTTCTTCTTGTATGACGGCATCTTCTTCTGCACGGACGCCACTAACAGTAGCCAAAAAACATCAACCAAAAAAGCACCCTCCCCAATGTCTACATAGTCATTGGGATTTCTGGCCACCCTGGAATCACCAAAAGCCTCAATACCACTCTGCCAGATTCTTTGCTGGATGCTATTTGTTTCCATGCCCTAACCCAATTCATAGGTACATAGTTCTATACCACTATTCTGTTCCTCCCAACATCTACCTTCACCTGTCCAAGGTTAAGGCTCTCCTATTTCATACTCTGCGTCATAATTTTATATATCATGATGCTTATATAGCCTCGTATGCTTGGTTTCAGGGATAGTTTCTCTTTTCTTTTCAATGTTGGTAGCCTAGAATACCTTGAAAGCATGAGTTTTGTTCCTAAAGCTTTTCAAAGATTACCTATTAATGGACTGCTGAGGAGATATGAAGACCCATGTTCTGCCTGATCAACCTAACCAACTTACTGGGACACAATTAACCCTTTCCTGAACCTATCAAATACAACAAAGTTGGTATATATCATCTCCCAAAGCAATTACTACATGTTTAAGAAAAGCCCCCAAACACTATGAAATTAATTTTCCTGGAGAGTTTTAAGCATATTTAAGGACTTCTTGAAAATAAAAGCATTGGGTGAGTGATGCCTGACATCTCTTCAACACACCAATCTCCGTGGCATGACATTCATTGCCTTAACTATAAAAGCTCAATTATGCGTTGTACACAGCTTCTTACTTCCCAGCATATTGTACCATGGGAACACCCTCCCACTTCCTCGATCTCATTCATGTGCTCTGGATGGTACTCTATCTCTATGTTCAGGTCTAAAGCATGTGACCTTCTTCTAAGCCAATCAGCCCATCCCAATTCCTTAGTCATAGTGGTTATTCAGGGACATGGGGAAAAGAGATTCCTGATGAGCTAGAAGCAAGGACCCAGAGATATTGTGGCATTTTTACTACTATGTGAACCATGAAAAAGAAGGTAACATGGGGAAGAGCAGAGCTGAGACATCGAGAGAAACTAGGTCCAGATGAAGCTGGTTAAGCCTCAAGAATTTAATCATGGTGGAATTTTTATTGTTTTCTGAATTTTTCAGTTATACAGAAAAAAAATTTTGTTTGTTTAAGACAATTTGTCTTGCTTTTATCTCCCTTGAAGTAAAGAAAAGAAAAAGTCCTGATTAACTTTTAGTTTTATTTACTATTCTGTTTCTTTAACAATGCTGAGTTTATCAATTGCTGCATTCTCATATATTGAAAGAGCAAATATGTCAACAATAAAAATATAGAAAAATTCCAAATATGCCAAAAAATGAAAAAGTCAACATTTCATGATAGTTCCTAGTGAAAGGAACAATATTTTAGCTGATATAAGGAATGGGCTAATAGCCTATTTGAAGTCAAGAGATAACTGCATATTGGGATCTAAAGTAGACAGTGGATATTAGTATATTATTTTCAGGGTCTGCCTTACCTTGCACCCAGGGAAGAATTTAGGTAGGGAATAAAACTGAATTAGTCTTGGTAAAATTGTTAAGCAAAATGTGGCTTTTTTTTAATCTAACTCATTGTTGGAGTCAAGGCTTTTTTGCTCTAAGTTTCTTAGGACTTTTGAGCTCTTCATTCTTTATCATACACTCCTCCCTTTTTTGATGCTTCCAAAAATTTCCTGATCTTTGCTGTATTTTTTTGGAGGTATGTTAGGTTATATGCTAGCCTACCTGTTACACAGTTTTTTGTTCATGATAGTTCCTTAATGTGTAAACCTCATATGATATTTGCATTCCCATAGGCAAATTTTATTAACCCAATACCATAATCCAGAAAAAATCTGTGGCATGCATAATAAAGATCTTTAAAAAAAAATTCCTACAAAATACATCCCTAATGGATGGCAGAACATGTTCTCTGACTTAGGATACTTCTTAACACAAACATCTAATCAGCCACTAACAATCAACTGTACTTAGTATAAGGGGTGAAATTATTTGCCTTCCTGCCTTAGCCAGATAAATTGATTTTATAATTGTGGCATTTCAGGCATAGTAAAAGGATGGGTGGGAAATCATTTTGCATATGAAGCATATCCTTTATTGGCACATAAGCACCCACCTACACTGCCATTAAATTGGGTTAGTGCATGAGTATTTTAAACATAGTTTAAAAAGAGATTCAGATTCGAGTGTTACTGAACAGTGCTTTTTATATTGTCATTTGAATATGGATGTATTCAGTGACCTAAGTGAGTTTATATTCCTCCTCTTCCAGTTTAGATTATTTATAAGAATTTTTTGTTAAAAATAACACATTCCATCTAGAGAAAGCTAAATCAAGTACTTCAGTCTCTGCTTCCTTTTTCTCTCCCCTTGCCCCCATAATACAACTATTCATATGGAAAACAAAATACAGGCACTCTTAGAACGGTATCATCTCTTATTTACTTCACAAAACAGAATACAATATGGGTTGCTGAGAAATACAAATGAACTGTAATCCTCATCAGGTTTGGAAATAATGGATTCAGGCTAACATTTCCAGAAGAAATATGAAGGCAGTATTCTAAATTTCCTATTCTTTCCCAAATGAGTTTGCACAAAATGTGTCGCTGGGAAGAGTAATGTGCACATCACATAGTGAAATTTCCCACTTGCAAAATGAAAATGAAAAGTCTGCATTTTAGGATGGCGTATTTAAACACATGCACCATGCTGTTTTGTACAGTAGGGAAAAGAAAGCTCCCCCTACTGGAACATAACATAGCCTCATCGCTTTCCTGCACCCCACAGCTCTGTCATATGCAGGAAGGCACAGAAACATACCGTCTTCCCATTAGCCTGCACAAAGTCCTGGTTCTTTCATCAAAACACTACATTTCCCGCATTTCAGTTAATTAAAGGACAGCTGGACGTTTTGTTGTAGCACCAGACTCAGCTCTGCCTGGTTGTAATGGGGCACGTAAAAGGTTTCGATCCCAAAGACATTTTTACCCGAGATGAATAGTTTTAAAATCCACGCTTCTAATGAAGAAACTTGAAAAAGAAATAAAAATGATCTTTAAAGTGCGTACATATGCATGCTTGTGTTTAGAGCGAGAATAATGTAGGCAAACATATGTACACTTTAAAAATTATTTTTATTTATTTGTGTGTGTATGTGTAGGAAGAAATGAAAAAAGGAATCATGGTTGTGATATGTTATTAATGTTGGGTATTGGCATTTATTAGCAAATCTCTAGATATGGAAAACTCAATATATCTATTTTACTCTGTAAGCATAAAAAGCTAATGTAAATTTGAGAGGTTTAGAGGCAGAGCCAAACTAAAGATAAAAATAATTTTTTCCCATGAAAATATATGAGGTAACATGTTTTATCAAGTGGGCAAAGGGTTTACACTGAAAAGGATTCTAATGAAAAATGTTCTCAGATTTTCTGAGCTTTCATAGTTGAAGCTCTTGTTGTTTACAGAAATATATCTACAGTTAACTGAAGTTGAAGATATTTCTACCAACTCCAGTAGAATGAGGGCATGACCGAGGAGACATTAAGCATGTTCCCCATATCTTTTCCTTGTTTTAGTGCTAGTGATATGAGACACTTTGGGTACACTCCCCTCTCATCCCGATCAGGTACGTAGCCTTTATTTACAGACAATATATAATGGGAACAATTCTTGTTTTTGGAACAGGTTCAATTACAGTTCACCATTTTCAAGATGAGGACTGTGTTTTCATTCTTTTCCTTTTTTGATATAAAATCTCAGGGATTGTGACTCATTAAGAATCAACAAGTAAATAACATGGTTTAATGGGTTCTGTATCCCCATTGGACTAAGCAAATGACCTACTTCTAAAGCAGCTTTTGACTCTCAACAATAAAGCAGATCTCTGGGCTCAAGTCAATTTACACTTGGTCAGCAAGCCTCCCACTTTTTAGAAACTTGAGGCATTACATTCACATTGCTTTGAAAACCACACCAATGGGGTTTTTGACCAGGTGATTTCAAACTCTGGGGCATGTGGGAGTGTGAGGGGAGTGTCTACATCCATGGCTAAAACCATAGACATGGTGCATAGAAGATGTTCTTTGCCCCTTTTCTTGTCTCCTTTAATAGGGTCACATGCAACTATTTTCAGAAAAAGGCGTTTGGGTATGGCCGTAGAGTCTGGAAACAATCCCAGGTTAGAAATTCCACTTTTATGCATACTTTTAAGAAAAATAGCATAAATAGTGACAGATTGAAAGTAATACAGACATTTTCCTCCTCTCATACCTTATTTTATTAGAAATAAAATATGCAACTTTTTCTAGAAGTGGACGAAATATGATTATGATCTACAGTAAGTGAGGGAAATATATAAATCAGATTTGTTACACCTTTATAATGACTAGAACTGGGTTACCTCTTATAAAGGAAGAGTGTACCTCTAAACCCACTACACTAGGTATGTTGAAACCCATAAAATTTCCAATTACTGCTTCAGAATTTATTGTGCACATATGGAAAATAATACTTGTAAAACAGAAAGGGGTTTGTGCCTTGTGCTGTCAATACTGTGAAGAATGGGGTGATTATAAAGCAAATTAACAATACTTTTAAATGTGCATTCACTTATCTTTCCAATTAAATCCTTGTTAAACAACTGCACAGACAGTAATGGCGCTTCTGCAAAGCACTGATCAAGACAGTTTTATTGTAATTTTTACTCTGTAACAATTAATCAAGTAGGCATTTTCTTTATTATTAAATTATTTAGTTAATAAATATTCTCAATTGGCTAACATATTTGTAGTTTACATGTTATTTTTGATTTTCTTACAGTGGAACATATTTGGGAGCACTTCCATTTTCAAGCAGAGGGACCATTAAAAGATGTGATTTTATACATTTCTTTTCTCTAGAAGAACAACAGTGAACAAGAGAAGTCCTTGAAACTTTAAACTATTCAAAAACCTTATTTTGACCATTTTATTTTGTAAGGGATACAAACACATTGCTTTTAGCAGATAAGAAATGAGAGGTTTTGCTTTAAGGCATCTCTCTGTTGGGGTAAGCATTAAAATTAGCACTTTCAAGTTCATTAATACCAGTTACAGACTTTTAAGTCAGGAAGCTGCGTTATAGTTAACATTCCTTTTTCTTATCCCAGTGAAGTACCTGAATATTATTTTTTTGTATAAACACAAAAGGTAGTATCATTTAAGAAATGGATATAAATATATCTAGAAGGATTTTTTCCATTTTTGAATTTCCAGTTCTGTAATTTGGAGGTTCGAATTTATTTATGTAGCGTACTTCATTTTTAAAGTGTTTTAACTGACTCTTTAATGTTTCAGCTGTACTTTGTATCTTTTTAAAATGTTTAATTAAGAGGAATTCTTAGGAAACTAGATTAGCAGTGAGGACACTGAACTCAGAAATGACCCCTGCCTTTCAGATTCAGTAGGGCTTACATTAATTCAGAAGTAAGGGTAAACATATGAGAGATACAACATTTTTCGAGTCATAAAAAGAAAATTCCAGGCAAGGCTAGCTTTATAGTTCTCTAAGTGGTATGTTATGAAGTTAGTCAACATAACTTGTTGAAAATGCCATATGTAGTAACTTGATATCCTCACCATTGGTGTGATTAGCAGAGCCCCCTTACATTATGCTTCCATGGAGTCACAGAGAGCCTGAACTCACATACTCAGGTTAACAAATTGTCACTTTGGACAATCTGAGTAGACTCTTGGGGGATGGAGATGATAAAGTTCAGTAGAGGATAAGGGAAAAGGGAGAAGTAGAGAAAGAACTGAGAAGAAGGGTGCTTTAGGCATGAAGAGGGAGAAAGGAAGTTTTTTAAGATTTCCTATCTTGGAGGTGTCGGGAATGAGGGCAGGGTGACCTGAAGGTTCCAAAGGCACCCTTAGCCTCTCTATTTTTTGACTGATCATTGACCCCTGTTTCAAGTCAGGTAGATCTCTGAGGGTAGAAGTGTAATGTTGATGTCAAGGCATATATTTCTCCAGGTGAGTATTTGGCAACCAAAAATAGGAGCTTCTTTCTTAAAAGTCCTAGAGGAGAACATAGGCAAGAAAATCTCAGATATTTCATGCAGCAATATTTTTACTGATATGTCCCTAGAGCAAGGGACATAAAGGAAAGAATAAACAAATGGGATCTCATCAAAATAAAAAGCTTCTGCATGGCTAAAGAAAACAGCATTAAAATGAAAAGAGAACCAACAGTATGGGAAAACATATTTGACAATGATACCTCAGACAAGGGTTTGATCTCCAAAATATATAAAGAACTCACACGACTCCACACCAGAAAGATGAACAACCCAACTAAAAAATGGGCAAAGGACCTGAACAGACACTTCTCCAAAGAGGACACACACAGAGGGCCCAGAGACATATGAAAAGATACTCAGCATCACTAGCCATCAGAGAGATGCAAATTAAAACTACAATGAGATAGCATTTCACACCAGTGAGAATGGCCATCATAAACAAACCAACAAACAAGTGTTAGAGAGGATGTGGAGAAAAGGGAATCCTAGTGCACTGTTGGTGGAAATGCAGACTAGTGCAGCCACTGTGGAAAACACTATAGAATTTCCTCAGAAAACTAAAAATAGAACTACCTTGTGACCAGGCAATTCCACTGCTGGGATTATACCCTAAGAGCCCTGAAACACTAATTGAAAAGAACCTATGCACCCCTACGTTCATAGCAGCACAATTTACAATGGTCAAATGCTGGAAGCAATCTAAGTGCCCATCAGTAAATGAATGGATTAAAAAACTGTGGTACATTTACACAATGGAATACTATGCAATAGAAAGAAAGAAGGAACTCCTACCCTTTGTGACAGCATGGATGGAATTGGAGAGTATTATGCTAAGTGAAATAAGCCAGGCAGTGAGGGACAAATACTATATGATCTCACCTATAAGTGGAATCTAATCAACAAAACAAACAAGCAAGCAAAATATAACCAGAGACATGGAAATTAAGAACAAATGGACAGTAACCAGAGGGAAGGTGGGAGGGGATAATGGAGGGAAAGGGTGGAGGGATTTTCAGGAACATCTATAAAGGATACATGGACAAAACAAAAGGGGGGTAGGATCAAGGGTGGGAGGAGGGGATGGCTGGTGTGGGGGAGTGGTGGGGGGAATATGGAGATATCTGTACTTGAAGAACAATAAAAAAATAAAATTAAAATTAAAAAATTAAAAAAAATAGGAGGTTTTGACAGGGGCAGCTTTGTTGAGGTCCTTGGCACATGATGAGCATAATGGAGAATCCAGAAGTCTACTTCTCATCCTCCAGCACCTAACAGTCAGGGCAGGGAAAGAGATGTGATATGAAATAGACTAAAACCAGTGCTGAACGGCAGATACAAAATACTACAGGGACACAGTGGAACAGAGCCTAATTCCTACTGAGATTTATTCCAGAAATCATGAGATTTGCATTCAGGAGACGAGTTTACCAATCAGCAAAACCAATGGTGATGTCTCTTACTCAGAAAAAGAGATGTGTTGCTCCTTCCACTGGGACCAGACAATACTAATATACATGGATACTCCAGCCCCTATGGCTAATGGGATGTTGAATCCCAACATCCTAAGCAGAGAAAAGAGAGTGAGTCCTTATGGTTGTCAGAACTTAGATTAACAAGAAGGAAGAACAGGGTGCTTACTAAGGAGAAAAGTAGCAGGAGGTAAGGAGGCCACAAAAACACAATCTGAAGAAATGTAAAAGATGAGGAGGTGAAGAAACAGCAAGAAAGATGGTTATTTAAGCAAAACTATTCCAACAGACCTTTTAGAATCTTACAGACTTTAGGTTAAACAGACTACTAGACACCCTGCTCTGCCTGGGACCCTCCACAATGGAAATCAGGCATTAGAAGACCATAGCTAGGCTTCAAATCCAACATATTTCTAGATTTCCATGACTCACACAGTGGCTTCTTGAAATGTCAGTTGAACGAACAAATGCAACCATCAGCCATTCATTAAACCTCATAGGGACTTTTGTTCATCCATGAAGTGGATGGCTTTCTTGTAAAGATCTAGTAAAACAGAATTTAAAAGTGCCTTACAGAACTCAAGTACTGACGTTCTCTTGGCATATGCTAAGGAGTAAATGCCATACGTTTAAGAGGATTTACCTAATTCTTTAAAATAAAAATATATCTCTTTTCTTATTTCAGAAGAAATATGTATTCATTTTAGGAAACTGAAAAAAGAAGAGAATAAAATCAGCAGTACCTACTCTTAACATTTTATGCATCTCTTACCATTGTTTCTGGAATGGAGTTCAGCAACGTACAATGAAATAGTCCATTTTGAGACCGATCTCTAGTATTTGCAAAATGCCTCACTTTCTTTTTTAGAAATGTCCCAGTCCTGGGTGGGCCTAATCAATCAATAAATTAAAATGTGTGTAAAGATGCCATCGAAAAATTCCTTGAGGTCAAGTAGGACAGACAGACTTAAAAAGAGTTCATAAAAGATATGAACTCTTCTCTTAAGTATTTAGTGTGTTGAAGAGATAAGCTATGCACATTTTTGCTCATGAAATATGACAATATATACAGCATGAGATTATTGTGTATTGAGTAGCTAAAATGGCCAGCAGAGGATTTAAAAGGACTAGTGATTTCTGTGGGTTGGGGTGATCCAGTGAAAATTTGAGTTATATTTAAATAATTCAAGGAGGACATGAGATTAGCTCATTATCAAGTATTCTTTACTGTAGAAACCATACACCTCATTATATTACAATAGATGTCTCCATAAGGATGGTTGTGAAAGACTCATTTCAAAATAACTTCCATTTCTACACAGTGTAGCATTTTCCAACATAATAGTTTCATTATCTCATGTGATTGACTCATCCTAAGAGAACAGATAGTCTTGCTTTAAACATAATAAACTTTCCCTGGAAAGGCTGTGTGACTCAGGCACGATGGCTGTGTGATCTCAGTAAGAGATGATGTGGAAACTGACCCAGGTTTTCTAACTTTTAGGTAAGCATTCTCATTGAACCTCGTTGCCTAAAGGAAATGTTTCAAAAAGTACATGGAAAATAAGACAAATTGGAATATGGAGTTTAACTCAAATAAATCAGTCACCATTATTAATCTTGATTGAACTACTATAACAAACTACCCCCTAATTCTCCTATTCTCCTCCTATTTCTACTTTTGCCATCTAAATTTATTCTTCTCATAAAATCCAGAATGATTAAAAAAATATCAGATTATTTCCTGATTAGCATCCTCCTCCACTACAGTGACTTGGAATGAAGGACAAAACTTCTTACCTTGATCATTAAGAGCCTTGCTGGGCTGGCTTTGTCCATCTTTGACGTCAGTGTCCTGATCTCCCAGAAGCCTTCTTTCCCTGAGGCCAGTTTCCCTTCTGCCTTCTCTGCTCTCACCCCCCGCCCCATCTCCTTCCCATCAGGGCAAGTCTCTATTCAAGTGGTTCCTCCTCAAAGACATCTTCTCAGATTATCCAATCTAAGGACCAATCCTCTCACCCACATCTCTATCATGTTACTGTATTTTCTTGACTCTTGATATGATCTGTAAGCATGTTGTTTACTTGCTTATTATCTATCTCAACACTAAAATAAACACTTCACCACAGCCTGATTGTAGAAAAAAGCCTGGTGCAGAGAAGGTTTTCAACAAATATTTTTAAGTGACTAAATCCTGATTTGAAGTTTTCCTTAGAAAAATTAAAGCCTTACTTTATTCTTTAAGCAAATTTTCTTCTCTTCCTGATTCTTCTCAAATACTCTGCATTTGGTATTTATCTGAGCCATGGAAAAACCAGGTAAGTCACTTGTAATCCGTGCCAGAGGTGTCCTTTGGCAGATTGAAATGGAGCTGGCAGGGTCTTGGCAATAAGCAATGTCACTGACAGAGATCACACTCTGGAAACTCACATAAGCAGGTGACAGTACTGACTATGGTCATAGTACCACCTGGGTTGGAAGCCATTCATTGCTTAGGTAGTCTTTCTTGGCCAAATGGACCAGGATGTTAGTACTGGCTCTGGTCTTCCAGCTTGACAGCTGCCTCCTCTCTTCACCAAGTCTTTCCTATGGGGTCTGTGTTGTACGGTAAATTGTGACCTCAGGTGGAGGTGGGAGGTAGTGGTTGGGAGAAATATATGGTTCACTGGACTAACTGGACAAAGTCTAAATATTTTCTTTCTTGCAGCTATATATTTTTCTGTTTCAACATTATTCAATAATTCACTTATTAAATTTGTTCATATTTCAGTAAACAATTGTTTGAAGGCTATTATGTGCCAGGTGCAATAGGACTAGGTGACCAAAACCAGCAAGGTCTTGCTCACACACAAGCTATAATGTAGGGAGGAAGGCAGGCACTGAAGCAACAACTAAAGAAGCACAGCAGTTTCAGATAGTATGTGTTTTGAAGAGAAGAAAAGAAGATATTGGGACAGGAACTGAGAGGTGAGCACCATAAAATATGATTTCAGCTGTTACATCATTCATTTGTTGATGGGTACCTGAAGAGCTCTTACTATGTGCCAGGTAACATGCAGGATGCTGGAAATGTAACAGCAAATACAATAAATGACATTCTCATTGATGTACAGCTTCTATTTCCATGGATATTCCAGTCCAAAAACCAAGAAGACTGGTGACTTATTAAATGTAAATTGATGAGAAAATACCAGGATCTGCAGGCCCCATAGGTTCTCCTTCTTACCTCTCCAATCTCACCACATACCTTTCTCAACTCATTATTTTTCAACCACCCAGGCCAACATTCTTTATCAGACACATCAAGTTCATTTCCCTCTCAGGGCTTGGCTTTTGCTCCTGTCTACCTGAAAGATGCACTACCTGCACTTCCTTCAGATGCTCACAAGACTCACTCTTCTCAACATTCAAGTCATCTTCTTAGCAAGGCCTTCCTTGATTAACACACCTGAAACATGCTCCATCTTACCTACCCAGGCTCTCTCCAATGTGCTGGGACCCTCAGAGAAGAGGAGAGCCTATAGGGATACCTGTCATTCCTTCTCCAGTGGGCCCATGAATGTGAGGACATAAAAGAAAATGGGTTTTAAATTTTGTGTGACTCAGAGTCATTCATATTTTCATTTGAGCATTGCTCCAGCCCTTACATTTGTAAACTTGGGACATTTATCTTTAGGGTGTGCATGGGGACTAGAAAAAATTCCTTCCTGACTTTGCATTATCATAACCATTCCTTTTAAGAAGCAGCTTTGAGGTGATGAGGGTACATATTTGTTTTTCTACAGCACAATTTTGTTAGGAAATACTTTGAAACTACATGGAGAAGTTTGGAAAAAAGGTGTTATATAAATATATGAGTCACTGAAAATGTAATTACCAGCAACAGGGACTTCCTATATATAAACAAAACAAAGCATACTTTTGAAATTCAGTGTCTGGGGTTAATAAGAGCAATACAGTTTCACTACTATTTATTTAATTTTGATTTTCTCTCTACCTAGTCATTCTCAGCATTTCAGAGAGCCAAGATGGCAGGCCAGGTTATGCCACTCCTCCCAACATCATGGTTGACTTGCCTATTGTAATCACCATACTATGTTGAGGACTAGGAAGTCATCTCCTGTCAAGCTTTGCTGGGGAGAAGCAAAGAATGGGGATACTAGATTCTTTACTCTTTGTTTCTGACCTATGATTCTTCAATTTAAAATTAAGCGCTAATTTATAGGAATCTGAAAGAAAATATAATCTAAAATATAGCTTGAGTTTTATTTACTGAAACACCCAGACATGGCACCTAACTCAATCTACCAATGAGGCTATTTATTATTAGAAGTTTGTCATTATTTTATTTTATAAGAGAAAAATCTTTGCTTAGTTCATAAAGACTATTGGGCACTTTTCTATACTGGGGATACAAAGATGAGCCAAACTTTCCATTCTTGATAAAGTCATGGGCAGTTAGGGATTATTTATTAAAATAACATTTTAAAATTAGGTTTTCTCTTATATAAGGGTCATATAGACTGATATTATAGTATTATAGTCTTATAGTATAGTATTATAAGGAGAATGTAGTATTATAAGGAGAAGAAGACACTGTCTCTCTGCCCCACCCCCATAATAAATTGAATCCAGCAACCAGCAGTATGTTCTTTGGAGTAAATTTAAAATGAGTTCACTGTCTTCAGAACATATTACTTTTGTGGCCTTAGAAAAGTTGCTTAATCTTTTTGAGCCATGATTTTTATGTATGAATAACATGAATAATAAAGTATAGCTACCTTGCAAACTTTTATGAGATTTAGAGATAACTAACTTTGCACACCTACAATGTAGTAGATTCTCAATTAAATGCTAGCCATCATTAGCAACAGTGTTATCCTGTTACATGTAAAAACATGATTTACTTCTTAGTTTTGCTAGGATATGGTTGGGCAAAACATCTTTCCTTTTTATTTATTCCAGAATCTATAACAAAGGAAAAGGATGGCCATTATGAAAAATATGTCAATAATTTTAATCATACTATTAACATACAAGTTACATTTGTGGCATTTTTAATTATATTCCAAATCATGACTCAGGGTTTATAAAAGTTAGTGAACTATATCAATCAATAGCCAAAGAAGAAACTTCACATCGCTAGAAAACTAGAAAATAAAAAAGGGATTCATAGTCTATTTCTGCTTTCCTCAAACAAAAATTTCACATGTCTTATAGCTTGTAGGTCATATCTTCACTAGATAGCCAGAATAAAACTAGCTGGATATTGTGCAGAGGTTCCCCATTCTGGCTGTGCACTTCACTCAACTAAGTTGTTTTTCTTTTAAAATACATACTTATAGTTCCAACCCCAGACTTTTAACATCAGGGTTTCTATAACTGGGCTCCAAAATCCTTATTTTTGAAAACCTCCAACACTTAATTCTTGTGGCAGACAGGCTTTAAGACGACCCCTGATTATTCCCTACACATTGGCTTTACACTTTGTGTAATTGCCAAATCTAGGAAATAAATAGGAACTGTGACTTGCTTCTATCCCTCAGAATGCTTCAAAGATGACAGGCTGTAGCCTTCATGATTTTACATAAGATTATACTTCTGCTTTAGCTACGAGTCTCTCATCCTTGCTGCTTTGATGAAGCCAGCTGTCATGATGTGAAATGGCCTACGGAGAACCCCACAACGCCTTTGGCCAACCGCTAATCATGTGGAGACTTTAAGTTCAATGACCTACAAGACACTAACACTGCTGACAATTAGGTAAGCTGGGAAGCAGAGCTGTCCCCCATCCAGCCTCCATATGAGAAACCTTGATTGCAGCATTGCAGAGGATTCAGAAGTCCATTTCCAGACTTCTCACCCACAAAAAACAGGAAGATAATAAAGGTGTTGCTCTAAGCAGCTAAATTGGTGATAATATTGTTATGCAGCAGAAGACAACTAATACAATTCCAAAATGTGGTCAGGGTTGGGCGCCAGTGCTACATGGAGCATAGCTAGTGGTGTGCTATCCCACATTTTTTAGTAGCTACTCATTATTCAGATAATGACAGTGATTATTCATGATGGTGATGGATTTTTATGTTTCCTTGGGGATTTTTATAAATTTCCTTGGGGATTGCATAATTTTGGCTTATTTTACTTCTGGATGCAATGGTCAAATCCATGTGGAAAGGCCACAACAGAATTAAGACCTAAAATTTCAGTAGACTTGCCCTCTCCAGGGATCATTCTTTTGGAACATGGAATCTCTGAAAAGCCTATTAATAATGTAAGACTAAATTTTTCTTTTGTGTCTAGGAACCCAGAAGTCCTATTAATTTGGCTAGTAATAAGATTAATCATTGAGTAGCAGGGAGTCTCCAAAACATTCTTATAGTCAAAGAAAATTTAGTCATGTAGAAGTCAAAAACCATACTTGATTATTAATATTGAGTATCATATTTATATTGAGAAAACAGTAATACTCATCTGATTTTATCTAACTATTTTCATCTTAACTAAAGTTAATACTAAGTATCACTTGGTTGATTCAGAGTTTTTAAAGTTCTCACATTTCCATTATTATTCCTATTTTGGAAATGAAGAGTCTGTAATTCACAGGGGTTGTTAAAATAGTTTCTATTAGACTAACAAACAGCTCAGAATCGAGATAAAGAAGCCATTTCACTGGTTCTTATCCTGTACTTTCTCCCATTAGAGGGTCTCTTCCTTTAATTGTTTACCACGCATTAGGTCAGGACTTATGGCTTAGTATGTAATAAATTATAAAATATAATCTATAATAAATGCATGGTACAATTTTGCTTTAAATAGGTAGTTAGAATTTGTGCAGTCTGGAGACTAGAAATATTCATGAAGTTGTTATTAGACTATTAGGTAGAAACTAAAGATTGTATTAATGTGTATGAATGCAAAGAGCTCATTTGTTTTGATCTCTGTGTTCAGCAGTACCTACTAATGACAATACATTTCCTTAAGCAGCTAGAAAGCAATACAAATTTTGTCATCAGTGATCTTGGAGCTCCCTGACTCAGTATAGCTGAAAAATGAGGTCTAAGAAAGTTTCCAAAGCCCTGAACGATCTTAGAGTCGGGTTCTTTTATGATCAAGTGATCTTTCAGCCATAATGAGAAAAATAAATCATTGTTAAAAGATAATCTTGTCACACAGAAGCCAGAAAGGTGCAATATCCGTGATTCAACTTACCGGATTTACCAAAAAACCACCCTGCGGAATGGGATACAGAGCAAATAATACTGTTTGTTTTGTCGCTACTGTGGTTTATGGTGAGACTGAGTAGGCTTAAGGAAACACATCATTTTAAAAACAATAAGAGGGCAATATAAAAACACTCTTAATAGAAAAATGACTGGACTTGATACAAAGATTATTTTATTAGACCAGAACCAGAAGTTTTGAAAACCTTTTTCAGATATTTTTTTCCCATTTCATCCAATTGCTTATTTCATGATAAATGAAAGTTGTTCATATTCCTTCTTTCCCCTTTTTATTCAATTTTTGATAATATTAAAAGCACAGGGAGAGCTACTAAAGTTAATGTTTTGCTTTGCTTTGTGGTATGAATCTATGTAAAAGTTTTTAGATATAGCTTATAATGCAAAATTAGTTCTATAGTAGTTTATTTTCAATGTCTCTTATTCTTAGCATGTTCAAAATAAGCAAATTCATCTAATAAGCCAATATTTAATGTGGATTATTATGCTGATAAGATCTGGGTAAATAAAAATATGCAAAGTGCAACCACAAATTAATAGTGGAAAAAGAACCTCTTTCATTTAAAACGATACACACAAACACATCTGCACATACAATTATGATTCTTGGCCATGTACATTTATGGCATTTAGATACTTTTTTCCTCCTGGTGTGAAAAGTAAAAGAGGGTGTTCCTAGAATCTTCTTGTAATTTTTTCTATGTGAAGAACATGTCTAAAATCCTGATAAGAAGCAATTTCCTCCAATTTTGAGAAATGATTAGAGGGAACATTTGTTAGTTTACTAAGAACCACCAATCTAGAAAATTCCCAGCCAGTTCTTCCTGCATTGCTTCATGTTCTCCCATTGGCTCATGGGCTTGAGAAGATTCATAGCTGATATTTCCTGAAAAGGATGCCAGTGTTTCTTGCCCCCTTTTTACAAAGTGAAAGAGAAGGTCTAAGTAATACTATAGAAAGTCTGAGCTGAATTTAGAGTGGGGCAATAAGACTAGATGTGCAGCTCAAACCAGAGCGTTTGAATACAGGGAATTCAGCTTGGTGGGATTTCTAAGACCCATTGACAAAAGTTCTTAGGACAGTTATGCAGCATCCTTCATGTTGAAGTCTGTTCTTTGCAAGAGTACACTCACACAAGAAAATCATCAGGTCACAGATCATTCTGAAGAATCAACTCAGTGTCACAGGCTGATGACAGGTTGACATCTAAGGTCATGGAACAGCTTTCTTTGGGGGATGCCTTCAGAGAATGAAGAGTTGCATCAGCAGAATGTCCCTGACAGATGTCCCCAAATACAGCAAACAGGTCAGAGCACTGCTTACTAACGTACCAACAGCCCAGGAGATTGTGAGTCCTGATGCTTTTCCTGAAGGCTGCAAGGGAATACTGTGTTAAAGCAGTTTCTTGGTCCAAACACAGATACATGAAGCCTTACAGAGAACAGCAGTACCAAGCTTATTTTTTAACTTCAATGCTTTGTATTCTCCCAGGCTTCTCTCTTTTTTGAACAGTTTTAGCCAAACTCCTATGACAGTGCTTTGTCAGTTACCAGTACTAGAAAGCAGGTATAAACAGAAAGTCACTAGCAAGTGTGTGTAGCACTAAGAGACTGAAATGTACTTTTATAAGGAAGTAATCAACAATGAAGGAATGAGAAACGCCAAGTCACAGCAGTGGTTTTCAGCATAGGCTCTGAGCCAGAGAGAACTGGGATCTAGCTCCCTCATCTGTATGACCTTAGGGAATTAACATCTCTGAACCTCAGTTTCCTCATCTTTAAAATAGGAACAATAATAGTAGCTGTTTTATGGAATGGTAGAAAGGATTAAATTATTTAAGAAAAGCAGTATAGTACCTGCCACACAATTGTGAAAATATTAGCTACTTTTATAATAATAATTATTATTATCATCATTACTAGTTATAATTAGGATATTCTTTTCAAAAGCAGTCTTTGAATTTAACTTGTATGCCATCAGATCTGGAAGTATAATAAGGGTATACACAATTCCTACCAAGTTAGTGAGTCAAACGGAAAATCAAAACAAATTAAATCATTCAACTAGTGTATTTAGAATTGCTGATGATTAAAGCATTCAAGAAAGTTAGTGAAATACATAAATTGCATCTGAACTGTTCTTGAAAATCCCCCAAATCAGTTTTATTTGTCTAGCCTAATGGTGGGTAGGGCTCGTTCATTTTAAACACATATATTTAGAGCCTTCTAAAAAAGGAAACATTGTGGAATATGAACATGGAAAAGATAAAAGGTGTTAAAACAAAGAGGGTATACCAAAATCATTCATGTTCCATCTTTGAACACAAAAAAACCCAGTGCATTGCATTCACATATGATTTGTGCCTGTCATAGAGTTATCGTCACATTGCCACTTTATTTCATTGCACACACATATACACACATAGAGGAGGGGCCACGATGCACACATTCAGCCCCCTTTGACCCCAGTACGGATTCTCTTTGAAGTCAACTCTGCTATCAGAGACCAGGGTGCAAATGGAGGGGAAGTTATGGTGTTTGTATCAGGGTTATGGGTCTACACCAAAATTTCATTGAAAGGATACCTGATTAGCAAAATTTGAGAGAAACTGGTATATGCATTTCTTTTACCATCTATTCAAAAAACTCCACAACACAGCTTGGACAAAACCACCAGCATCAAAGGTCCTAAGGTAGCATAATTTGTGTTGAGTGTGTTGCATTCTGACAATGCTATAAACCAGGAAGACAGTTTACTGACAATTCTGTGCTACCAGATACCAACCCAGGCCTCTGTCCAGCTTTACGTTGTCAACTCTTATGGAAACACGAGCAGTTACACAGCCTCAGAGGATGCTGAAGTTTGGATTGCAAAAGACGAGATGGACAGATTTCATGTTTTCATTGCAGATTTTCTTTTTGCCTTTTCAAACTGCTGAGCATAATTTTTTTAAGGCAGGAAATACAACTAGTGTTTGTTTCTACCATGGCTTATGTTTTGAGATTTCTTCTTTGTAGAAGAAATGTGTTGCCCAGCTGTCTAGAATTCCAATCAGGATATGGTTTCAGTATGAAATATACTGCGAGAGTAATTTTAACTGGTTATAAGCAGTAATGCAAATAAGGCCGGGCTATTTTATCCAATTTTTATCCACAGAGAGGGCACTCTGGGTCAGTCTAATGGGGCCAGTCTGAGTAACTGAGGTAAAGTTTAGTTGTTTCCCCCTCCCCATACCCCAGGAAGGAGAGTAATTGTGAAATGCAAAGGTTCACATTAGTGAGCAAGCAGAGCTGTGGAGATTCTCAGTTACAGAGATTCTCAGAAATGAGTCACGTGGCTGCCAGTCAGAAGTACTGCAGTCAACATTTAAAAGGGTGGTTCAACCTGAGTTTAATGATTCTCAGTAATACTCTTTCTTTGTGCCCCCCGCAACACACGCATTATTCAGAAACTATTAATTAAGAATTTCCTCTATGGAGACCCAGGGCTACTACTGGTTAATGGAGGAAGATTCAAGGATGATTCAGGTCTTACCTAATTAGGTGTGTAGAGATTGTGTAAGTGGCAGATATTTCAACTGGTATCTTATTCTTTTCATTCCAGGACTTTGAGATTTTAATGTTTGTAAAATATAATCGCTGAGTACATTTCATACTATTCCTTACAAAAGATGGCATTATATTTCTGGGTCTTGTAAGAAATGGAATTTTGGAAGTTATATGTGCATGTAGTACAGGAAATTCAACTACCCAGTGAAACAGGACCCCAGGAGGGAATTCTTTATAATCTGGGCCTTGAAGAATAAGGAGACATTTATCAGGCAGGAAGCTTGTGTGTGGGGTGGGAAAGAAAACATGAGAGGATATTGAAAGCAGAGGGATGAGAGTATGCAAAAACATTAAGTAATGCAACAGCATGTAAATATGGGAGTATAGTTGGAAATGAATTGTGAAGGAAATCCAGAGGATCTGAAGCTAGCTTGAAGTTAGATGTGAAGCCAGAGTAGGACTCTGTGTAGACTTTGTGTAAATTCTCCTGAAGGCAGAGACACCATTGACTGTTGATAGTGAAAGGAAAACTCACATGTTTTAATCAACTACCACGAATGAGTCTGTTCTATCACTAAGGGAATGCCACGTTATCTCATTTAATTTTCTCAAATGTTTCCAAGACATTTCCCACCCCCATGCTCTGCCCCCATCTTTACAGACAAGAAACAGCACAGAGAGTTAAACAAAATGGCAAGGACGTATGTCTGATTTTAAACCTATAAACAGTTTGTAACACCGCATTATGATGCTTTAGTCTCCTTGTTTTTCTGTAACATTTTCTAATCTTTCATTTCTTATTTTAATTCATAACCTTTTTAAACAACCTTAGAAATACTTTACTGCACTTCTATACAAAATAATGAAATAAATGTCTCAACATTTGTCAAAACTTTCTTGTACATAGAAAAAGTGTTGCAAATTCTATGTATACCTATTTGTTCTAAAATAATACTGTTGTATGATCTGCTCTTCCAATTCATAGTCTTTTTAAGGTAAATTTTAGGTTTATAGAAAAGCTGAATGGAAAACAAAGAGTTCCCATATATCCTTCGTACTCTTCCCCTACTTTCCACAACCCCTCTCTCAGTTTCCCTTATTAACATCTTGTGTTAGTGTGGTGCATTTGTTACAACTGATTAGCAAATATTGCTACTTCATTATTAACTGAGGTCCACGGTTGAAATTAAGTTGCACTCTGTGTTTTGTGCATTATACAGATTTTGATAAACATAATGTTGTGCGTCCACTATCACAATATCAAAACAGGACAGTTCTATGGCCATACATATCCCTTGCACTCACATATCATCCCTTCTTCCTTCAAATCCTCTGCTGCCACTGAACTTTTACTGTGCATAATTTTGCCTTTGCCAGATTGTCATACAGTTGGGATAACTTAGCATGAAGCCTTTTCAGACTGGTTTCTTTCACTTAGCAATATGTACTTAAGGTTCTTCCAAGTCTTTTTGTGGCTTGATAGCTCATTTATTTTTATCATTGAATAATATTCCATTATATGGATGTGCCATGGTGTGTTTATCTATTCATATATTGAAGGTCTTCTTGGTTGCTTTCAAGTTTTACCAATTATAAATAAAGCTGCTGAAAAATTTGTGCGCAGGTTTTTGTGGGGACAGAAGTTTTGAACTCATTTGGGTGAATACCAAGGAGTGCAATTGCTGTGTATTATGGTAAAAAATACCCATACTACATACAAACATAATAAAATATGTTTATTTTCATAAGAAACTGCCAAACTATCTTCCAAAGTGGCTGTACCATTTTGCATTTTCCCAACAGTGAATGTGAGTTCCTGTTGCTCCACATACGTGCCAGTACTGGGAGTTGTCAGTGTTTCAGATTTTAGATATTCTAATAACTGGGTAGGGGGTTCACATTGGTTTTGACTTGCAAACCTTTAATGATATATGCATTTCCTAATTTTTAGTTCTTTGACTTATCAATTATGTTATTTTTCTAACACCTGCAGTTTTGATTTTCAACTTTTTAAAAAATTTTATTGTTGTCTGTCTGCATTTTCCCCCTACTGCTCCTCCCTACCCCAGCCACACCCCCTTCCCTCCCTTGTTTCCACCCTCCCCCTTGGTTTTGTCCATGTGTCCTTTATAGTAGTTCCTGAAAACCTTTCCCATCATTTTCCCTTCCCACCTCCCCTCTGGTTACTGTCAGATTGTTCTTACTTTCAGTATCTCTGGTTATATTTTGCTTGGTTTTTGCTTTTGTTGATTGTGTTCCAGTTAAAGGTGAGATCATATGGTATTTTTCCCTCACTGCCTGGCTTATTTCCCTTAGCATAATGCTCTCCAGTTCCATCCATACAGTTGCAAAGGGTAGGAGCTCCTTCTTTTCTCTCTGCTGCATAGTATTCCATTGTGTAAATGATTTTCAAGTTTCCCATCACTCGTTTATGCATTTATTTATCAACATATATTAAATGTATATAATGTGCCAGTAATACTTTTAAAAATTAGGTTATTTTTTGTTTCTGTTACTCTTTTATTATTCTTTTCTTCATTTTTAGTTTGTCATATTCCTCTCATTATTTATTTCACATAAACTGCTAACTGGTCCCTGTCTCTACTCTATTTATCTTCTTGTAAACTATCTTTTATTTCTTTGGTGATAACTGGTAATTTCATTAACTTTCTCCTTCTCCCATTAAAAGCTTTATTATTATATATTCACAATACCTACAGCACAGAGTATGAAATATTGGTAGATATGAAACTACTAAAAATGTCTGAATTAAATAAGTCACTTACCTTGGTTGACGATAAATCTTAGTTTCTGTATTGTTGCCAGATTGCCACTAACTCGATATATTCCATCAACATCTAGACCTGAAAATAAAAGGGCATGTGTTATATTTGCTAATATGAAAACTTTGATGGTCAAAAGAAAAAAAATAATAATAAACACGGGAAGAGAGACAGTAGTAAATCACCACCAAACATCTCTCCATCACAAAGAAAATACATTCCTATGTCCTAAACCAAGCAAACTTCAATATTTTGATCCCAAAAGACTACTCATGAAGTTAGGTGACAGTTAACGATCAACACGTCCGAATCTAGTTGAAACATAAAGGAGCAGTAGGTAGCAAGGGATTTCACAGTATAGTTAAGATTCTTTCCCAAGGAAAATACAAGAATTAAATTGGGAGTAGGGTGTTGCAGGGAAGAGGAAACTTCATGCATTATTGCTCTTTTTTGGGAAGATAGAATAACCCAAGGTATTTTCAGTAACATGTATTGCCTTGCATACTATAGTATGAAGTTTCTATTCCAGATATATAATCAATATGATAGTCTGTAGTGTATGGCAGTTAATGGTGTGCCCTGTTATTGGAGGAGAGAAATAAAAAGGAATCCTCGACAAAACAGTGAAACTAGTTTCAGATTATTTTAAAAATGGTTATCTATAATTCAAAATAACTTATGCTGGCAATGGCTTTGGATAATCAACCACTTGTTTTCCACACATCTGTTACACCACATAGTTACTTCTAATACCAAGTTATCAAGAAGATAAAGAAACAGGAAAATGAAAAAAAGAAACATTCAAACATGATCATTGTCCCTAAAAGTATTGATAATATAATTTTAATGTCAGGAGTATAAATTCCTTGATGTGTCCATGCCTTTAGGGAACCGGGGTGAGATGGCTGGCCAATACAGAGGTCACCACCTCAGCAGAGTCTCTGAGGTGGTACAATGCCACGGTTGAACATTGTGACTTACAATTGAAAGCATTAAATACATTGGTAGAAATTACTGTCATAGTGTAATAGCATAAAGTCTTTGTAAAGCTCTTTATTGACATGAAATGAGCTTTTTTCATCATTTATCATCTCTGTTTTTCGATACTTTATTTTAGGAAATTTCTATCATTGTGCAAAATAATTCATCAGTGAATCAGGATAGAGTAACAAAACATGTAACATTGGTATTAATGGCATAATTAAAAAAAATCACTCATTGCTTTTATTTTATTTGTTGTTATTTCTTTGTAATCATTCATTATTTTTACAAAACTCTATCTTCTTAGGGAAGTTTTAGGTTTTTAGCAAAATCGACAGGGAGGTACAAAGATTTCTATCCCACAAGCATAGCCTCTCTCATTATCAATGTTCCCCACCAGAGGAGCACATTTATTACAACTGGTGAGCCTGCACTGATACAACATAATCATTCAGAATCTATTGTTTACATCCTGATTCAATCTCAGTGCACATTCTGTGGTTCTGAACAAATGCATAATGACATGTGTCCATCATTACAGTGCCATACAAAGTATTTTCACTGCCTTAAAAGTTCTTCCCCACAGAGCAATCTTCACAACGGTTGCTGCTCTTCCATGTACTAAACTGCAGAGCAACTTAGAATAGCTATTAGCAAATGTACTAATTAGTGTGAGTTTTGTATTTCTAGAATAATTTAATAATAAATTAAGAAGTCTGTGTCCTTTCCTGAGAACTATGAATTTGTGAGGAATTGAAATAAGGTTGCACACTTAGTGTGTAGTCAAAGTATAAAACATACACATTAATAAAAATCAAATACATTCTTTTTTCCTGGTGCACAATATAGCTCCATTAATCAAAAGATACTACAGTTTGTTTGCTTTAAGTACACTATACATTTAGCAACTTAAATGTGACAGTCCTCTTAATTAACATTTTTCTAATATTTGATTTCTAGTTTTGGTATATAACCATGTTGTTCTTTAATTTATGCACATATATCCAAAACTTTATAATTCATTAACCATTTTTTTCTTGCTTTGTCATTAGATGGTATTGGGTACTTAGTTTTAAATAGCAATTTTAAATAATGTGATAGATTTAAAAATATTAAAACTTATACATTCAAATAAGTGTGTCCCTTTCAAAGATTTCCTTGTTGGGATTATGCTTAATTTTTTGAAACATGGGCCATTAAGGAAAATATTTTGGAATTCTCTAAAATCACCTTTAGAGGCCCCATATTGTCTATAGAAATATGTTCAAAACAGCAAGTTCGGGGCCTTTTGTAATAGTTTTGGATTTGGAAGTAGTCAAAGGCCATTTAGAACCACAAATGGTGAATAATGTTATCTTGCTTGCCAATACAAACAAAGTTTGGCCAAATGAATGTGATCCTGATATTTTCCATGAATTATCAGTTGCTCTGAAGGAATTTGAGAGACAGAATATTTTAGAAAATAAAAACATCAATGGGATATGTAGGTCTATATTCTCCAAATGAGAAATCTTAATGCTTTCAAAGAAGAATCAAATTTCCCCTATTTAAAATAACGATTATAGATGAGATGTCAACATCTATTACAATAAAAATGAGAAAATGTACTATATGTATTTTTAAAATTAATTTTTGTTTTCCTAATTAGTTGAACCCTTATCAGAGGTTATTAGTGAATTAAACTACTTTAATTTCAAAGTATTTTTATTGTAGGTAAGATTCTTCTTAATCCTTACTTTAATGTGCATGTCTTTTTATATAAGGTATAAAACAAAGTATATTTCTATTTTGAAACTAGGGATTTTTTTCTAATATTATTTTATATGTTATTGAAATTCACATGTTGTCTAGAGTTATAAACTGAATTTCAATTACTAAAATTCTTCAGTAGCAAAAACCTTTCTTTTTCTCTTATATGAATTTATAGTTACACCGTAAGAACTGCCCCATTGGTCTTTAATAAATTTTGGTAGAAGTTTTTTTTTTTTCCTTTTCAAGTTCAGTAATCAAAAACATTTGAAAGAGCAGTATGGGTTAGATATATTATGTATGAGCAATTGAAAAAGTGCTATACTATTAAAACAAAGCAGCCTCATCCTAAATTAATAACCCAAATTTCTTTTGGGATACAAAGATGGAGGGCTGGGAATGAGGACAGGTTGGCTAACTCAGCCCAGTGCCACCACTGTGGCTGTAGAACTAAGTCACAGCAGAGAAGCTGTTTTGTCACTTAACATAAACACCAGAAAGTAAAAGGAAGTAAAGCAACACATATTGAATGCAGTTTGAATCGGACTTGACACAACTTCCAAGCCTTTTGGACGCAGAGATATCAATACTATTTATCTTGTGAAGGATAACGATCTCTGACATTAGTGGCTCCTGCTTTCAATGGCTCATGCTCCCCTGCTATCATACTTTTAAAATTACATAAATAGAGTGAAAATGACAAAGTGCATATTAAAAGGAAGTGTATTACATTTTGCAAAATAATCTGGAACATATCAGTGAATTTTAGCAGTTATAAATTATATGGGGACAGTCTGGAAGTTGATTAGCTTTTCCCTGAATTATTCACAGAATGGCAAACCCCAAGGTTTGGGAATATTACCCAAATTACAATGATTCACGTGCCATCTTCTTTCTGCTCCAAGAACTTTAAAAGTTATGCCAAACCAAACCAATGTAAATTGGTGGATTTGGACATCCTTCTCATGACCGCATCATCCTCATTGGATTGGAAACTACTTATTTTGGAAATATAATTAGATCTCTTACGATTTTTAAATGTGCAATGTCTTCAAGGTACCCATGTTGTACTTTGGTGGCGTTTGGAGAAAAATCACTTTGAGAGATATTTCTTTCAAGAAAATACCATGACTATGAATGCTGACAGGAATTTTGCCTGTTATGCTAAAAATACCTTGGGAACACGATGAAACTAAGTCATTTTTCATTTTTAAAAAATTGGACTAGCATTAATGGCAGCAATGAAAATTCTCTGAAGAAATCCACATTCACCAAAATGTGAATTTTGTTCATCAATGGACCTTCTGAAGTTTCAAAATAGTGTTTACTATTGACAGGAATCCTCAGGTATTGCCATAGGGGAGTTTCAAAAGTCTTCCCACTCTTTTTCTTCTGAAGAAGCTTAGACCAGAATAGATACACAATTAGGAGTTATTAGAGCCAATGATGGTCTAAACCCAATGGAAAGAATGCAGCTGCCATGAGTAATTCCCACCATAAATTTAAGATACTTTCCAAAAAGAAATATAAGAGACCGGCACTGTTTCCAGAAATGACTGGTTTATCTGCCAAAACACAGGTAGTTTTTAACAATGCAGATGAGCACATTAAAAATAGTTGCAAACTGTAGATTGGATAGCATTCATGGTAGCACAAACGATGGATAAATCACAAAGATGTGAACTTTGAGCCTGGTTGAGAAGTGTTCCCCCAAAGCCTGCTTGTTTTTCTGGAATATAAAAGAAATGCATCTGAACTTCTGGAGTTTGACATGTGGGCTGGGAATTTTGTACAAACAGTCCCTCTCTTGAGATTTATGGCACTTCCTAATTCCCAAGAGGCCAGAGCTACCGTAAAAACAGCCATTCTCACAATACTTTGGTGTTCTAATTTACCCTCCAGCAAGAACCTTTGAGCACAGGAACACCCAGGCTGCCCTGAAGACTGCTGCACACTTCTTTCCGTCTTTCTGAAGGTCCTGCTGGGTTCAGAGCTGAATATGAGGTGGGAGGGGGGGATTGTGCCATTCTGAGTGGCACAAATTTCCTTCTCTAAATTAATGTTTCCAATCTTTTATTGCTAAATTAATTGTCCACACACTTTAAAGTCAATGACTGAGAGTACAGGATATAATTTGAATCTCTTTCTAAGTTTCATTTTGACTCTGTCTCAATGGTTGGTATTTATGCTACACCTATTGCTGACTTTACTAATTTCTTGTGAGATGTCCATCCTTCGAGAATGATTGCCTTAGGAGATAGTGGACACAATTCTGACTTTCAAACAAGAATAATTTTATTCTATATAAAAACCTTACGATTGTATAGTAGGTATTTTAAATAGATTTTTTTCACCATAAGGCAATGCATTTCCTTGGTAAAAAGGAAAATGAAGCCTCACAGAAGAGTATACAATGAAAACTAATACCTAGTCTAGTCTGCTGTTCAAAAGTAGTCATTGTTAACAGTTCTGCTTTAGTTCTTTTTGTTGTTACTCATTTTATGTTAATGTGTCACATTTATGTTTATTAATTTACATAATAATGATAATAACTACCAATGAATGGTATTTATTGACTCCCTATCAAAAAAGTTAGAGTCTAGTGATAGTTACTAGCACTTATCCACATACCTTCTTTCTCTTTGTTATTGTTAATTTGTTTGTTTCTATGTTCAATATATACATTACCTTTTGCTATTAAAAATAAGGAACTTGGTACATCCTTCTTCCTTCCTCTTCTCTTCCTCATCACTTCCAATTTTATTCTTTATGTTATTGTCTTTTTATTCCAAGTTTAGGATATTTTACTTTATGCTTTATAAATATCTGGTTATTTATCCATGTGCTATATTAATCACTATTTTTCAAGGAGTATGATTGTATTCAACATTAAAATTTTGTTTCATAATGGAGATCTCCCAAAAGTCAAGGTCTAGTGTATCCTCTTCTGTATCTTTTCTGGGTTTCTTATATTTTCAAATTAAGCACTTCCCAATAGAACTTTCTGTGATGATGAATATGTTCTATATATTAACTACATAAGCCAGTAGTCACTGGCCACATATGGCTGGCTGCTGAGCACTTGAAATGTGGTTAATGGAACTGAGCAACTAAATTTTTCTTTTATTTAATTTTAAATAACAACCACATGTGGCTTATGACTACCATATTGGACAATGAAGCTCTAGGTCAGAGTCAACTACTGTTCCTTTCTTGTATTCCACTGTTATACTTGAATTTATTTTTGAATTCTTTTTTTTAAAAAAGTAGTAAGTTTTTTTTACTTCTTCCATCTCAATGACTGTTTTCTTTTGCTTCATAATTAATTTATTTGAATATTTATTTGACTTTCATGATTTTCTAATTTTCTAATTTTGAAAAATAATGTTCCATTATCTTTTAGCACTGTTGCTGTCTGGTCTGATATCAAATTGATTCTTGATGGTTTATAGGTAAATTGCTTGTCATTCAAGATTTAAAAGAAGAAAAAGATTTTTTCTTTAAATTTATGGAAGTAAAATTCGCTCAGATATGCCCACAGCTAGGCTCTTTCAATCAGAAAACATTTTCTTTTCCTTCCCTCTATTGTCTCCCTTCTCTATCTAGAACTTCTTTAGAATAAATGTTGTTCAAATATCAGGTTACACATATAACTAAAAAAACAGTTAGAAGTGAACACATCTCTCTTCCCTCCTGCTCCTCAACTAACTTCAATCTGACATGGACAGGCCGAATGACAGGTTCCTGTAGAATGAATGGGTGATGAGCAAACAGTAGCTAGAGGTTCCTCACTTAGCAAAGTAAGGAGGACTTTATTCTGAATATGGAGTATGTGAACTATTTTGCTCTTAGGCAAAGCTCTCTTGCTCACTGCATGTCATAGAGGACCTGAGATAACTCCTTCTCTACCACTGTCCTTCTCAAATGCCAGTGTCCTCTCCTTTGTCCTTGTAGACCTTGTTCTCAGGCTCAAGCAGCTGCTGCAAGCACTTCCTTGGTGCAGGATAAAAGGAGCAGGATCCAACTTTCCAGATGTTAGATCCAATATTTAGTAAATTACTTTTTTAATCATCCTCTTGCCAATTTCTGCTCTTTTTATGTGTTAACTCCAATTTTCGATATTCTCTAGGACGTCCCCAGAAAGAACTGTGCTTAATTATGGTGTCTGGGAATGGTGTTTCTTCTGCTATAATTTCTTTACTTGTTTGATCCCATCTGCTTTCTGTCTTCCTGGAATTTCTATTTCTGGTCTGTTGATGTCACCTTTTCTGTTTTCAGCACCATTATTATATATTTTTTCCACACATCTTTTCTATTATTTCATTGGGATTTTTTTGAAGGAAGGAGAATCAGACATGTTTTCTTAGTCTGTCTATTTAAATGGAGGCCTGCATTGTTTTTCATAAAAATGGACTTTTTAATGCCCCAAACAAAAGTGTTATTAGATTGTGAAGACACTGCTGTATGATAATTTTCTTCTTTACTGGCAACTGGGACAAAATGACCTGTTATTAAATTATGAATCTTTAAAATACTAATTATGTGTCTCCAATTCTAATGCTGGGGAAATATACCTAAACCAGAGTTTAGGATCAGTGTACCCCACATTTTCTCATTCCTATACTTTTCTGTGCTTACAGAAGTTCATATTGTAATTTATGCTTTTTCCAATGTTCATTTCATTACTGATATTGATGTAATTTTCTCTTCTATTTGTTTCATTAGTCCTTTCTTTATAATTTTCATCTCAATTTAATAGTTTGTCCTACTATCCTAGTATCTGTACTATAAAATTCTTGTTTCATCAGGCAACTGTGGCAACACATTTTCCTTTTTCTTTAAAAAATGATATGAAAATTTGCTCTGGCTGGTGTGGCTCAGTGGATTAAGTGCAGGCCTGTGAACCAAAGCGTCACTGGTTCAATTACCAGTCAGGGCACATGCCTGGGTTGCAGGCCAGGTCCCCAGTAGAGGGTGCATGAAAGGCAACCACACAATGATATTTCTTTCTCCTTCCCTTCCCCTCTCTAAAAACAAATACAAATAAAACCTTAAAAAATATGAAAAGTCTCATCATTAATTTTTCTTCACTATCTGTGTTTGAATTGAGTAACAATTTTTGATTACTCATTCATGAATTAAATGTTTTCATCTACCATATATTTTATAGTTAATTCATAAAGAAAAAAATATCCTCATAAGATGAGGAAATAGCAAGTATTTGCTGCTAATTTTTAAAAAATTATTAAATGTTTTATTAAATTAAAAATATTAAAAAACTTTAAAAATATTAGACTGAAAAGATGTCACTAAGAGAAGGGTGTTTTGTTTAAATTTCTGAGAAAACAACTTAGAATCTGTGATGCTAATAAATAAACATTAGCTTATATTGTTTGTGTAGCCAGTGTTAGATAGGGGCAAATTCCAGATTTAAATAAATATCCTAGCATGGAAGGAGCACAAAGTAAAAAAAAAATGATACATGATATTAGGACTTTAGAGAATCTTGGATCAGAAAGAGGGATGTTGGTTTTTCTTCAAAGGACTTTTCACTGAATATTTGGGGAGTTAAGGTCATTATAAACCTCCTCTCTCAATTGATTTAAACTGTTATACCAGAAAATAAAATGAATAAGTCTTAGCTAAAAACATCTATCTATCTATCTATCTATCTATCTATCTATCTATCTATCTATCTATCTATCATCTACTTCATAGTTTCAGTTCTGTCCAGTCCTTACCTCCCAACTAGACTTGTCTTTTTGAGTCACCTGAGGAGACAAACTTAAATTTGGGAGGGGTAAGGGACAAAATATCTCAAAGTGTTAAGTGTGTTACTGGTTATATTTCTTAGTGATTCCATATTGTACCATTCATGCCTTCGAAAGATCTGTGACTGTATTGATTAGGGGTTGTGCGGGGGGAGAAAGGGCTAGCTATCTTGCTTTTTAACTATTATTAAATATTCTTGTATAGAATTTCATTGTTGGAAATGTATGTATTGCATTAGTTTCCCAGAGGAATATACTGGGCACTTAAGTAAATAGAGGCAAATCACCAAATTGTTTAAATGTTACCAGGAACACAAAAGCCATCTGTCCTCAATGTACACAGTCATTCTTCATTGTTGAAAAATTTCCCTTATTTTTATACTTAGTTTTTGCCATAATATTTCAGAAATATTCTCATAATCAGAGGTATTTATCCATAATCTTCAGGTCCAGAAATGTAAAGAGTAGTATATAAAATATGCTGTGAAAAGTCACATGACTACCAAGAGCTAGAACCTAGATTCCATTGGCTATGATTTCTTTATGTTTGGGCTTATTTTCACATATAACTTCCATACATTTAATTTGACTTAGATTCCATTGGCTATGATTTCTTTATGTTTGGGCTTATTTTTCACATATAACTTCCATACATTTAATTTGACTTATATTCCATTCAGACTTATTATTGGGCCAATTGCCTTAAAAATCATGTCTGTTAATTTAACAGATTGCAAGATAAGAACAAGTTCCAACCTGGTTAGTGTGATATTGGTGGAAGCAATTTGCATACGCTGCTTAATGCCAGGATAGAAGAAATGAGACTCTAAGGATGTTATCCCTCATGCGCTTCCTCATTTCTTATACATTAATTCTTACATGTCTGTCTAAACTCAACTAGGGATTTGAGGCCTAACAGCATAAAGCCTGCAGCGTGGTAGACAAATAAGATTCATAGAATTATGCCAGGCTCCGGAAATGTCTCAAAGTAAAAATGTATCTCAGAAGGACCTTGAGTTTGCCTGTGAAATTTCAATGAGACATCTCATACCCTTGATTTGATAAGACTAACAATAATCAACTGAAATGATTTCTGGAATGTGGGAACCAATGTGTCTGGAAATAGTCTTTGATAAATTCTCTTACATGTTTCTTCTTTTTAAAAATCAGTCTTGAGGACAAATATTGGCCAATGATTGTGATTATCATCAAGTGAGAGTTCTTGTCTTTAAGGAAAACTTCATGTGTCTGGAAGATATTGAAGTTAGAGGTTGTGTTTGGTTCATTTCATATCATTCTCTGAGATTCTTTTATGTATGAGTTTCATTGTTATGTTATGCTGTGATTTTGTTGATGTAAATAGATCATTCTTTTTTTCATGTGCCTTGCTTAGAGTGTTTCTTTAAAATAAATATGAGTAATATGAATAAATAGTTGAATTTGGTCAACCATTATCATCTGGTGGTTTGTAAGCAAACATGCCAACATAAGTTGAAGACGCTATTCATAAAGAGAGCTTGGGGCCAAGGAAGGAGAAATCTGCAGACTATGCCCACGCATACTTTTTTCTTTTTAAAATTTTAGCAACAAACTCTTTCATAAGTTAAAGACAAGAAATAAAAGGCTTACATACACAAACAAGAAAACACTAAAAAATGGCTCCTTCTGTGATGAAGTCATAATAGTTACATTAAGTCAAGCCTTTGATCCCACCATACGTAAATTAGACATTGATTTAAAATTCATATATTTGCTCTCATTCTTTTCAATCCTTCCACACCTATTTTTAAAAATATCTAAACAAAGTGACCTCATTGTTTTCCACTGGACTTTTTTTTTTAAAACATTGGCTGGGATGATTGAGATTCAGGAATGTGGGAAAATGGATTCCCAAACCACGTACCTCCCCTTTCATTCTGAACTGTAATTTTTGGCTTGGCTTGAATCACAGTCATCGCATTTCAGCCTGAATCTCTCTGTAAAGTGATCTTTCTTAAACATTTCTCTCACTCATCAAGGGATCAGAAACAAAGCTATTCTAGCCTTTCAGCAAAACACTTACAAGCAGCTTTTACAGAGAAGTTGCAAGAGCTAAATTTCCTCTAAAATTGTTTGAAAAGCGAACATTTTCAGTGCCTCATTGTCCTTTTTGTGAATCTTGTCATCTGTATGCCATGAGCTGCAGCAGCTATTTTAATCTGTTTTTGTTTGCAATCCATTTGGTGTCCACCCAAGGAAATGCAGGTGATTCTAATTAACTTACTGCTGGAGATGGAGGGAAAAAAAATCTCTCAATTGTATTGTAGAGAATTATACACTTAAAACCTTCTACTATTTATAACATTATTAATGAAAATGATTATAGGAATATATTTACCAACTAATTCATTGCTGTTCACTTTTTAAAATCAAAAACAAGTCTTACGGCCCAGGAGAAAGCCACACACATACACAAACACACAGACACAATACAGACCCCAAGAATGCTTGCCAACTTGTATTTAACAAGAGTAGCAACTTAAAAATAACATTATTTTTACTTTGTGCAACATAGTTTAATATCTGAAATAACCCTGTTCCAATAAAAACCTATTGAAATACTCTCAGGCCTAACTCTGCCCTGAAGGTAAAAGTGATTAATTGAAAGATTTTGGCAGATCTCTGCTCACCACCAGGGCAGTTTAATTTAGAACACATTCAACCATTTCTCAGTGTCTCTGTGTTGGTGGAGCATAACTTTTGATCTTCTTTGGGGAGGTGCCTCTAAATTCAGACCCTTGGGCTAGACACTTCCTGGAGGGTTCTGATGGCTTGTTCTGCTAAGCACTCAGGTGAGAAAGAACCATTTCTGGCTGCTGTTTCTAAAGTGGGTTAAGTAAATTGAATTCCAGACACAAAAGCAAAATAGCCTACAAACCCATTTGAGCATATTAACCATAAGCAGAGTCCTATTTAGATCTTTTCAACTTCTTGATGCTCTCCCAAACTGCTCAGAAATTCTGGTATGGTTAGACTCTTTCTAGTCACAGAAGAAGATGGTCCTGATCATGAAGCAGATGACACTGAAATGACCAAGTTTCCTTTTCTCAGGGAACACAAAGAAGATTGTTTTTGAGAATACAGAAGAGACAATCACATGGGGATTGTTGATACTTCTGCTAAACACAAAGATTGGACTATTGCATAATCCTCCCTGTTTGGCAGATGGACCTGTGCTGAATTGTACTTAAATGGAAGGACAGAAAATTTTCAATATATCCTGGATGGAAAGGCTTTGAGTTGATGAACTCCAACTCTCTGCGCAATTGAACACATGCTGATTAAGTACTCCCTATGTAGCAAAAGTGCGCTAGGTGTTGGGGATACATAGAGCAAAGAACAATGAATACACAATCCAGTTATTATAGAGCTGGTGTCAGCATTCTTTTCAGGCACTATGAGTGAATCCCACGTGCAAATTCATGTTCTAGTGGCAACGGCACCTGCATCTTTAAATGTTTTCTTGTATACAACACATCTGAGCAATACACTCAGGTTGGTATATACTCTGTAGCCAAGTTGAGAAATAAATATGAATATGACATATATTCAACTTCACGTTATATCCTAAACAGTTAAGCAATGTATGCTATACATATTTTTATACCATAATATATATTACATATTATTAACAATGATTATCTATGTATAGTGGGGCTATAAAACAATTCTAGATTTATTTATTATTTTATTAATTTCCCAAATATTTTAGAATATGTGTACATATATTTATATGTATGTAAATACACATATATAATTCAAGAATAGATGGCAATAATATTTATTTTATTACCAAAATATTATGCCAAAGTTGCATTTTTTAAATTTTGATATGGTTTTATAATTTCATAGGCTAACTTGTAAAAGGTTGGGTTAACCTCATAAATTTACTGTCTCCTTGATTGCTCTATTTTGTATCTAACTTTGCTATAAGATACTTTAAGACCCATGATATCAGATTCCAAATTTTCATGAGACACAGTAGAAATCTCAAAATTTAAGTATTGTACAATGATTTCATTATTGGACAAATCACACCCAGATTTGGAGATACAAATATAAGGTCTCTGGAATAGAGCTGAAAAGACATAATCATGTACTCCAATTAGAAGCTCTAACTGTGCCTGGACAATTTGTACTATTGTCACTCATGATTAGAACTGGTCCAAAAAAACATATAGGTAAAAGCCCTGAGCTAGCACAGTTGGCTTTCTTGATTCTATTACCACACTGTAAGTAGAGATTTGGCAAAAGTTTCTTTTCAGTGGTATAGAAAAGGCCTGTTTTCTCAGCTTCATTCTTGACTACTTGAGGGCTGTTAACCATCTAGGAAAGAACTGCACTCACTCTAATTACTTAAAACATTTCTTGTTGACTTAAAAAAAGGACTTCCAATACCAGTTGTTCCCTTATTTAAACTCATCTAGCACTAGTGTAATGCAAAGCAGATTTCCTGCTTCTGGATGATTTTGTCACATAGGTCTACATCAGAAGTCTTATTGAAGTGTTTGTGTGTGACATATATACACACATAATTACCATCTATTGTTAGATATTTAGCATCTATCTTTTTTTAAATCTGTTGTCATGGAAAAAGGGTATACTAAACTAAGGTGTGCTATATAAATTGATGTCCATTAATACAATATTTATTGAATGTCTACCTTATATATTTGATTGTCTTGGGGGTAAGGAATCAAATTACAAATACACTTAATGTTTTCCATTGCATGAAATGTAAATAGTGTCTTAATTTTCCCATTTCCCCCAATGACTGGCGGATTTTGAATTTTGAGAATAATGGGAGAAAAATCCGTGATCAGTCACTACAGCAGACTCTTGAAGTGCTACAGAAGATACAAATGAAAGAGGACAGAGATAAAAATTTGAAACCATTTTGGTTTCAAGCTAATCCAAAATGGTAGTTGCTATTACCCATATGCCTACCCTGCCCAGATTTCCTGATATTTTCAGATACACTAAGACACAGAGAAATGGAGTGTTTTTACTATACTTAAAGATTTGTAGGATAAGGGACACATTTTTCAACTTGACTCAACACAATTTATCCTTAAACATGATTTATTCTTATCATTATAACAATTTCCATCATATAGAAAATGTAATAAATAATCTATCTTTCTTCAGGGACAGCTTATACAATTTTTCTTTTAGGCGAGTGTAATGTTCTAAACCAAGGTTCAAGAGCTGAACTTACATAAATCCATGTAAAGCTTTGCTCTACAGAATGAAACTCTGTGAAGAGGCCCATCATTCTTCCTTGGAATCATGAGATCTCTGAAAACGAGGTCTATCTCCTCTCTAGTTACGGTTGCAGAAAACAGTCCTGGGGGGTTTCTCCCACTGTGTCATTTTTCTGCACCTGCAGTGTGTGTAGAGCTGCTGTGTGTAGACACTGGCTCCATCTGATGACACTTCTCATCTCTCTAGTGCCTCAAGTCTCCCCAGTAACTCAGCTCAAGGCTTATTGGCTTCAGCTGGAGACACATGGCCCTAAGCAATGGTGACTCATAAGATCCCGGATACCCAATCCACTTTCAAGTTTTCAAACACACCTTACCTAAGACTGTTAACAAAAGCTCTTCCCAGAAATAAATGCATTTCTATTATTTTATTGAACAAAATATTAAAAGAAAATAATGACCTTATTTTGTTTAAGCTTAAAGCAAAGTGTGCTGCAAGCAAAACCTCTAGAGAGAAGGAGGGTACTAAGCTTGGGGACACAGCATGCTTTCAGGGGTGGCAGTATGACTCCCTTTGCCTCCCTTTGACGTATCAAACCAATCCAAACCAAACCAGACAAACAAGCAAAACCCCTTTCTTCCCTGATGCTTAAAAATACCCTAACAGGAGATAAAGCCATTTAATGTTAAGTTATTGATACATTTTAAAGCAACTGTACTCAGGGTAATACTTCAAACTCAGGTGAAAATGATCTTCCTGAGGCAGCTTTGCCAGGAAGAGAGCATTGGAGGTCAGATACAGTGCTCAAGGACACGTTGTGTAGTAATATAGCCATTTAGCAAAGAAAAAAAAAAAAAAAAAGAAGGGGGTGAATAGGCACCCAGAATATGTCATGATCTGTTCTGGAATGGTACATGTTCAGACCCCATGCTTTGCCCTTGTAAGAAATTTCAATAACAGGTTTGATATTGTCTTCTTATGGTTTCAGGGTTTCAGACTCCTTCCATGTCATATTTATCACAGGTGTAAATCCTGCAATAAATATGGAGCCAAAACTTTACTATTTGGCAATGTTCAACAAGTGGAAAGCAATCCCTCTGCCCAAACCTTTCCCCCATCCTGTTAAATAAGAGAGTGGCAATAAGTGACTCGGGACTGTGAGTATGAAGGCATTTTGGTCTTATATGCCATGTTTGTTAGAAATAGTAGGCAAGAGGGTCTGTCAAACACCTCTAAAAGGGAGGTGGTTATGTATAAAATAGAATTCCTGTGCAATCTCCAACAATTTTAGTTAAACAGAGGTACTATAACATTTTTTTTCTATTAGTAATGAGAATTTGTGGGAGTTACCTTAAAAAAGGAAAAAGAACTCATGGACATGGACAAAGGCATGGTGATGGGGGGGGGAGGGGGCATAAAGGGATTAAGTGGTAATGGGAAAAATACAATAAAAGAAGAAGTTTTAAAATAGAAATATGGAATTTTAAGAATTCTTTTAAATCTTCTTCATCTACATAAAACATTACCCAGGTGATTGATCCATGGGGTTAAGTATGTATCCTTCAAAATATTAAAATTCCTTGTATTTTAGTCTGTAAAGGTATGGGAACATCTTGCCAAAATATATGAGTTTGACCTGTGATCCTTGATTTAGAGTCACTGGCTAATAACTTTTTGCCCATGGTACTCTAGCTGTTTCTCTGGGCTCTTCAGAAATCTACACTCGATCTCTACAACTATTTTCAATTAAGAAGAGTTGATTTCTAGTCTTAATTTGGTTTCTAGCCTATTAACTTCCCCCCTTATGTGTCTTTCCCACTATTTTGTCCAGTAAGAAAAATTGCTTTATCTGTTCTTATCCATGAAAAGCTTGTGAAAAGAAGCCTTTCCAGTGGGAAATGAATTTGAATAGAAAACATGGACAGACACATACACATATCAGACCAAGGATTAAAAGATGAATATTATACGTGAGGAAACATTACGAGAAAGTCTCACTCTATTAGTTTTTCCAAGTCACTGTTCCAAGCCAGTCTTGGATTATGTGTGAAAAGTAAGAACTCTATACTGTGACAGGTGCCGGCGGGAAACTCCCATTAAAGCTTATGGAAGTTATGCCTGTAAAGTCTTGGCATCTGAGAAAATTCTCTCATAAGAATGTATTATGCATCAGATTTTTCTCACTAGAAAAACAATGCAAGGCTGTGACTACTTAACAATATTCCCAGTCACTATTTCGTTAACACCATCCATTGGTGATGACATGTTTGGTGACCTTGTGCTATATGAAAAGTATATTCCAGTCCTCATTCCAACACTGTGAACGTGCATTATCTTCAGCACCTAACCATAGGGAGATTGGCCTGCCATCTGTCTGTTCTGATAGAAGCGCAAACTTGAATGTTTATGTGCAGTCGGTGGATTCATGTTTTGTGGAGTTAATGGATTTATAGCAATGCACTAACATTACAAAGATAGACTCTTCATATGCAACATAGTAAATATTCACAAACTTTTATTGGAGTTAGGGATGCAGTCTGTAGGTATCAGGTAGTAATTAATACAGGCTTTATATACATATTATTGACTCACACAGAAAAGCAGTACCTGTGGCACACAGTGAGTGCGAAATAAATGCCATCTTTGTTTTCTTACATAAATCACCCCATATCTGTATGACCATACCCTCAAAGACCAGTAATGTAGTTCTTTGAACATAAATTTGCCTACCTTAAATAAGCAAAAGATATTTCTCTGACTAAGCTCAATTCTCTAGAGATTAAAATATTTGTTCTTTTACTGACATTTGCCTGTTGGATACACTTCAAATTTTTTTCTTACCTTATTCTATAAATCTACCACTAGTAAGGAATTTTATTTAAATGCAAAGGGTAATTTGGATTTAAAGCATTTATCAAGTTAAGGACTGAAATAAAACCTTAGACGGTAGGGAATATTAGAAAACTCTCACTGAAAGCGATTGTGTGTCTGTGTATATACAGATGTGTGAATCCATATTGGGGTGTGTAGCTATGCTGTGGATTGAACATTACTAGCTTATACCTGTAATGGTATTTATAGATTTAAGTATTTTATAACTATATATCTATATATCTATATCTATATCTACTCTTTAGTTAAAAGTCCTTAGGGTAATATAACTACCTTCCAAAATGCACCTACATGCACACACACTAGCACCAACCCAGGCAATCTGCCAAAGAGTGGCTGCTGTAAAAAAAGGTTTTGCTTTAGGGCAATAGCAGACTAGCTCACCACCCCGCTGCCCTGTCCACTCCTCACCACATGTATCTCTGCTGTATCCTGAACTTCCCCTCCTACAGTGATGGAACATTTCTTCAGACTATTTTATTGCCAATACATTTTTACTTTGTATGATGAAATGAAACAAGGGACTGGTTTCATTAGAAGGAGAGGTAAACAGAGCATTAATTAAATTTGCTGATGATACTAAATTGGGAGGAACTGTGGACATCTGTGAGGACAAAAGAATCGTACAAATAGACTTAAGGAGTTTAGAAATACAAGCAGGAAATAATAAAATGAGATTCAGCCTTAAATAACGCAAGCTAATACATTTGGGAAAAGATAATCAGAAACATAGCCATTCAGTGGATGGTGGATGCCTGCAAAGTGGTGATGGTAAAAGAGACCTAGGGGGTGATAATGGGAAAAAATTATACACGAGCTTACAGGGGAGTAGTCACAATGCCCAGAGGTTTATATATAAAAGAATATAATTTTTGAGCCAGAAAGATGATAGTGCTACTCTTAGGATACCAGTAGGTCTCAAAAACATCAAATTTGGCTTCAGTTAGTTGAATCCCACAGGTTTGCGGAAAAGTTTAACACTATTTGTTGAGAGAACTGTTTTCTCCTTGTTGAGGATGAGGAAGTGTGCTTCGTCCAAACCTGTACTGAACACCTGAGTCACTGCCCCAGATTGTCCCTGTCCCATACCATTGAAGACTGTTGTTAATATGGTATTTATATTCATAGAGATATAGATACATATCACGCTCTGTTGCAAAGGGGAAAAACCCAAAACACCTTACTTTCACTTTTAATGTAGTTACTTTTGGGATAATGTGACTCCACATTATGTTTAAAGAGCCATTTAACCACGATCTCTTCTAGCAGTTTGATGCATCTTCAGTATATAGGATTTGATTCTCTAAGGATGAATTCATGGATGAATTATTGAGAATAAATCTTGAATAATATCTATATTCTCATCCATTTAATCATCCATCATGAATTGAGCACCTACTCAATGCCAGTTCAGATAAGCTAAGCATTGAGGAGACAAACTGGACACGATCCCTGGACTCCAGGAGTCATATTCTCCATGGGGAAACCAGCCGTTATGGTCCCATGTGGCAGCGAAGCTATCACTGGAGCAAAGGAGGGATGCCTTGATGATTTCCCGGAGACACGGAGAGGTGGTTGAGGATATCAGTCAGAGAATAGGCCTGGTAGAAGGTGACTCTTGTGTTATGCACAAGAGGATGAATATAAATTTCGCAGGTAGATGGATAGGAAGAGAGTCTTTAAAAGTGAATAGCACCTAGAAGGAATATCAGCTTTTAGAAAACTTCAAGTAGTTGGTATTCTTGGAACATAAAAAGCAGCTTATGAGGATATGAAGTGCACAGTAGACAGAAGTCTATGCTTATCCTTTTTAATGGGAACCTTTAGTGTGGAATTTTGTTTATACTGATGGAGAAGGAGAGCCGTTGGAGGATTCTATGCAGAAATGACACAATCCCATTTGTATTTAAGAGGGATAATTTGGCAGCCTTGAGGAGGGTGGCCAGTGCAGAAATGAGAACAAAGACAGTTCTATCGATTAGGAGGTTTATCTTGAAATAAATTGTGGAGGCCAAGTCAGGACCACAGAAAGTGAAAGGAAGAATCAGATTCAAGAGGCATTAAGAAAATAGAGATGATTAGATTTGGTAAATGATGTAGTTAGTCTCTAACAAGAGAGAAGAATTTATGATATTCAACATTTTTTTAGGGCAGTGGGAGAAATAGGTCCTGATGCCTTTGACTGAGTTAAAGAATAAAGGGAGAGAACAGGTTTGTTAGAAAATATGATAAGGTCAGTTTGTAAAGTTTGAGTTTGCAATGCCAGAGGAAAATTCTAGAAGGGCTTCTCCTAGACCTCAGGTCTCAGTGTAAGAAATAGCTGGAGGAGTCATTCTTATATAGGAGCTTTGACATCAGTGAAGGAATCATTGAAGCTTTAGGCATGATTGAAATTACACTGAGGGAATGAGTAGCATAAGATACCAGAGACAATAATTAAATCCAGAGGAAATTCATGTTTCTTGTGCTGTCAAACTCTAGGCCAAACACATGGACTTTGATATTATGCTATGCAATTTTAAATTCATGCCAACTAACTGCCTGCCTTTTAAACAAAATTAAAGAAAGCTTACTACGGTGATTATGATACTATTTTTTAGGTGTTCCACTGCTCTGCAGGGAGACTAAAGAGTTAAGTTAGTGCAAATTGTCAAAAATCAAAACATCGTAAGAAGGGCATCATTTCGAAAACAAGAAATATAATAGTCATATTTTAATGACACTAGGTATTCAAAGTTGTAATAGAGCTTTTGATAGCATCAGCAAAGCTTAACTTTTTTTATGCTGCGAAGTAAATTTGTAGAAAATGAAATCAATATCCAATAGCAAAATCATTTTAGAAGTTAGAATATTGGTATCCTGTCTTCATTAGCTTCATATTGGAAGATCTATATAGTTGACTATATATTTCTTATTTGAAATTCTTCGACAGGTTCTTTCAACTAAAAACATCATTAAGATAGAAATTTCCTGAGATATACATAAAAATAAACACTGAATCAAGAAGGTGAGATGTTTACAGGGATATAAATTAACACAGAACTGTACCAACATGGTGTTCAAAGTCTGAGTTAAAAATGTGCTCAGCTTTCTGTGTGGTTATGGGGCCTGAGCTTGTGCTGCCCTAGTCTCAGGCATGTCATTTACAAGTCTTAGCTGCCACTCAATTACTGTTTTTTATTAAAAACAGCAGGCTACTGGTGTTGAAACAATGCCTAATGGGATATGACTTCCTCTTATGAACTTGAGCAGAGAATCGATATTCTTTTAGCTGCTGGATGGTGAACTTAAATGTAGTATCCAAAAATTGATGAGCATAAAATCTGTAAGAAAACATAACTTCAAATCTTTAGCATAGCTGCATAGAGATGGAAAGAGTGATATCATTTACAAAAACATAGTATACTGTCATCAGGAATGGTTTAAATGTTTAAAAAGCAGATTTGCAAACCTCATTATTCTCTACACATCATGCAGCTGCCTTCAACCAACAACCCTTGATCACTGATCTTTTCAGTTTCAACCATATGCAGATGTGGCAATGGTGTGCAACTTTCCAATAATTTAAGCAATGTTGAATATAATTTATCCATTTATTCATCATTTATTGAGAATCTATTATGAGCCACTGTTAAGAAATAAGAATAAATCCACGTTCTCCATATAAAGAGTGCATGATATATTAAAGGTAATATTTTAAATATTTTTCCATAAGCTGTGCTTTTACCCTAAATCTTAGGACATTTGTATTTCCTTAAAAGGAAAATGCTTTTACATTTTGAGTCTACAGTCTACTATAATCTCAAGAACTCTTCCAGCGGTATCATTTCAGAGCTATTTTGGTCTTGCACAGTTAATTTTTCTTCTCAAAGTGTCCTGCCCTTGATTTTTTGTTTGTTTGTTTTTTTTTTTTTTTTTTTTTTTTGCTGAACTGAAAATAGGAAGTGGCTTGCAAAGTACAAAATTCAGCAAAAAGGAATAAAACTAGCAAGAAAGACTATTTTGACTCCCCTCCAAAAAACTTCTAACTCCACAGCCTGTTAGAATATAAGATAAACTCTCGCAGAATTTATTAGAATCTCCAAGACAAAATTTTTTAAGGAAATGAGCAAATTACTCTAAAATATCCTACTGAGGAAAATATGCCATGTTCAATTACATAGACCAATGCAACAACTTCTCCTAGAATCTGCTTGTCTTTTTCACTGTATATGTAGATTAATGATTAATGCTTAAGTCGGACACACTTCATTTGAAAGTGTAAAAAATCCTTGGAAAGGATGATATTTTTTCTAGACATTTTGAAAGGGAAACATATTAATTAGGAAGCCCACAAAAGAGTATAATGTTTTGGTCTCATTCATAGTTCCTGAATTAATTTAATACTTCTTAATTTTCATAAACTTTCAAGCTCCAGGGAAATGCTTATGAAAATATAATGTATAGATACTTGTTCAATCAATAAACAACAGATTATTTTACAAAATGGAGTGACATGCTTGTGAAAGTTTTGATAATTTATTTTTAAAAAATCAATTGGTTCACATTATGCACTAAGAATTTAAAAAAATTCTATTTAGAAACTACAAGTCCATTTTAGAATCCCAGGGTACCAAATATCTGAAAACCTCCGCATTAGCATCATCATCATCATCATCATTATTTTTAGCTCCTATTTATTGAAAACTTGAAATCTTTCCAAATGCACACATTTAAAAAAAAATTGTAAACATTTGCTTCCAAGCTAAATTATCTTGCTTTCAGCCAAGATTATTTTTATGGTTGACTGTTAACTTCTGACTATATGGGCTTATAACAAGAAAACTCCCAGCCCCAGACCTATAATGTAAATGACACCATGGTAGGATATTTTAGAGCATTGCATCTAGACATGTTGAGGTATTGCATTATTTAAATTCTCCTTTCAAAATAAAAGGAGAATTAATAGCCTAGGGTAGTGATTTTCAACTGGTGTGCCTGAAGAATTTTTAAACATTCAATACCTGACTATTTTTAATATATTTTATTAATTATGCTAGTACAGTTGTCCCATTTTTTTCTCCCCTTTACTCTCTTCCACCCTGTAGCCCTGCCCCCACCAGCATTCCCCTCCCTGACCTTAATTCATGTCCACAGCTCATACATATAAGTTCTTTGGCTTCTCCATTTCCCATACTATTCTTAACCTCCCCCTGTCTATGTTATACCTACCATTTACGCTTCTTATTCCCTGTACCAGTTTTCTTCCCATTCTCCTCCACTCCCTCCGGCTCATAACCCTTGATGTGGTCTCCATTTCTGTGATTCTGTTCCTGTTCTAGTTGTTTGCTCAGGTTTTTTCTTTTCTTTTCTTTTGTTAAGGCTTGGTTGTTGACAGTTGTGAATTTGTTGTCATTTTACTGTTCATATTTTTGGTCTTCTTTTTCTTAGATACGTCCCTTTAACATTTCATAGTCAGGGAGACTGACCTCTTTTCCCTTAGATTGTCAAAAAAAAAAGAAAAAGAAAAAAGAAAGAAAAAGAAAACAGCCAATACAACAATAGCTGTCCAGTGTGAATGTACCAAAATTATACCAACTTTTTTGTTAGATAGGCAAAAAATATATTTTTGGTGTGCCATAGAATTTTAGTAATTAGTTTATGTGTGCCATGGCATGAAAAAGGTTGAAAATCACTGGCTTAGGGTATTCATTTTGGCACTGTTTCCTTCCAACTGACTCCAAGGGAAAAAATATGTTAAGAACCTAAACTTTGGAATGGAGGTGGGAATGGGGGTGGAGGTTGGAAATTTGACTCAGGTTTTATGTGGAGAGAGACATTATTTATCCTTACGCGTTCTGGCTTCGGAAGTGTGGGGAATCCGCCAACTGGTTTGACCAGAGCCACATGCTGGGTGCGTTAGATAGTCTTTCCAGTCGGTGAACTGCACTTCAGTCCTACATTAACTTCGGTCATGCTTAAGCTCTGTCTTTGATAATAAGAATGTTGTATATTGCTGGGTGTAGATAAACTCCATTAAATGTCACTAATAAGTACAGTGAATTAATTACTAACAATGTCTATACATGGAATTTGTGAACATTCAATGTAAGCTTGCCATTCATGGCAAGATTTAACTAACAAGCACTTTCTTGAACAAGAATAAATTTCTCTGGAAGAGAGGAGTAGGTACCAGGGGTACCTCTGGCAGAGATGGTAACTGGTTCAACAGTCTGTCTTCTCTTCATTACAGACCTCACAAGTGCTCCCTTTTATCTACATTGGTTTCCTTAATTGCAAAACACAGCTCCCCCCCCCCCACTCTGCCCACCTTGTCATATGTGATTTCTTTTGGTTGTCTTCTTCGTTTCTCTTTCATACTCTTGCTGACTGTTTCCTGTTTACTCTTTTTTGATTTTGTCTTTCCTTCTAGCCCTGAGTGTGGCTTTCTTACAGACACAGAGGCCCCAGCCTGACTACCCCAAACGGCCAGTGCCAGCTTGGACCCTGCACAGCACTATCGCTGTCAGGGAGGTGGTTGCCATCGGGTTGCATTAAAACAAAACCAAGCAAAGCCAAATACAAAACACCAAAACACCAAGCCAGACTTAATTTTAACCCAGAAGTAAAAACTAAGGGAAATTCACTGCAAACTTTCATAGAGACTCTCTGAGGATCATCTCTATTATAAATGCATGTGGGTGCCTAACTTTAGGAATGAAAAGCAAGTACTTAAAAAAAATAATAAAAGCAACACATAGGTCAGTGCCCTCAAAAACATTTTTGTTCAGTCCACGAATATTCTCTGGGGAAAAAGAAAAAGTGCTTATCTTGAACTCTTGATTTTTTTTTTCCGAGCATGTAATTTTTATCAGTTTGTTTTGTTTTTGTTACTCCCCCCACCCCCCACTCACTGCTTATAAAACTAGCAAGCAGAAGTCTCTCTGGAACAAGATAGAATCATAAAAGTTTTCAAGAATCTCGTCACAAACTAAACAGTACAAATTGCACATTCTTCATGGAAGTATCAGCCTTTAGTGCGTGCCTGGATCCAACTATAATAGATTATCCCAAAGTGGGAAAGAATGAACAGTACAAAATTAGCAGAACTGAGAGCAGAGCTTGTCTAGTGAAGGCAACACGATCTCCACTTTAGGGGCCTGGGTTCTCAGGCAATGGGAAAGACTATGTAAAGTTTTATTTTTGCAAGTGAATACTTGGTAGGATCTCAAGAGGCAGATTGGTGCATTGAATTGCGTATGAGGAAAATTATATTAATAAGTTACCGCTTAGAATCTTTTGGAGTAATAGTTACACTACAGTCATGCCTGTTATTTATGTGGTAATATATGCATGTACATTTCTTACCTAGTATAAAAATGCAACATATGTAGTAATATTATGTAATTATGTACATTCCATATTCTGAATTTTTATGAATAAGATTAGTATAGGTGTATAGCCATGGCTTCTTACAATATTAACAAATATTTCCAAATTAATATTAACATAGGGAAATACATTTTGTTTCTAATGTCATGGGTAGGTTAATGTGACATTCTCTCAAACTCCATGTAACAGCAGAGGAATTACCAGAAAAAAAAACAGTTAAGGTATAATAATAATTTTAGCCATTCTTTTTCCAGGATGCTATAATCTACCCAAAGATAACTAATTGTTCAAAGTAAACATTCCACTCTGACCACAAAAGGAATCCATTACACAAACATATAATTCACAGTCATTTTTAGTGGGTTGTAAACAGTTTGGAATGAGCATAAAATGGGACAAAAATCAAAGTGAGCATTTTGAAATGAAAAAGTGTTTGCTACAAAAGGTCAGTCCCTTTGCTTGGCAAACTATGTAGAAAAGCCTGGGAAAATGCTGATCACACAAGCAATGAGGGAATTTTAAAGCCAACAGCCTCCTTGTTTCTTTAAACAGACATCGGAACCTATAACTGGATCCTGTCAAACAAACGACAGCAAAAAAATATAACAGCTGCTAAGAAGTCAAGTTGAGAGATAAAGTTTTCGAGGCTAAGGACCTTCTCAGAAGCAGACTAAAGGTCTTTCTTAAATCTTTAAGCAAAGTCATGGATCCCAGGGTGGCTTTTAGGCACCAAGTCAAATATGTAAGTTTGTGTATCGTTCTTGTCATAGCATTTTGGGTTCCAGAAAAACAAATAAGAAGACAAACTTGTTGATTAGCATCTGCTGAGGCATTCTGCAGAGTAGCTTATAGCTGGAATCATCCAATTTGAAAAACTTGGTATCATTTTTATTGCAATTTAAAAAATAACATAAAATGTACCATCTTAACCATTTTTAAGTGCATAGCTCGGGAGCGTTGAGCACATTCCCATTGCTGTGCAATGGATCTCCAGGTGTCATTTTAATGTGGTTAAATAGTTGGAGGGCAAATTAACCAGAACTGAAAATCAGGAAGGAAGAATGAGTTGTTAAAGCATATTTAAAAAGATGAATGCCAATCCAAAAAAAAAATTATTTTAAAAAATAGTCTTATTTTTTTACCAAAAAATATATTGGATGCATAAAAATACATTTAAGGTAGAAATATGCTCACTTATTTAGTCAACTCTATCATTTCATAAAAGAAGTTTTCTGCAACATCTGGTGGTGTTGGGCAGAAAAAAGATTGGCTTACCACTTCAGAAATATCTTTTTGGGAGTCTCACACCAAGTGAGTCCTTACATTACATTGCCACAATGTGTCAAGCAAAAATAACCTGGAAATTAGGCCCAACTAATCTTCTCCTGGTCTTAACAGGAGGCAAAAACCAGACAAGTATGTGTTTATTATTTAGCCTTTCTTACATCATTGAAGTTTTTAAAATAAAAATTATATATATCTAAGGTGTACAACATGATGATTTGATATGATTACTGTAGTCAAGGTAGTTAACATGTCATTTCTCCACCCGCCTCCCATTTGTGTGTGTGTGATGAGAAAATCTGAAATTTTCTCCCTTGGCACCTTTCCACCACTCAGCACAGCACTAACTGTGGTCCTCACATCTGTCCTTTACACTCTCAGCCTATCCATCCCACATAACGGCAGCTTCATGCCCTTTGGCCAACATCTCTCCCCATTTTTCCCACTCGCAATTAAGTCATTTGAAAGCAAACATCTCCTAGAATAAAAAAAAAATATAATTGTAGTGGTTATTCTTTCTTCTTGTATGTTCTTGTTTTTCATAGCAGTTATCACAGTTTGTGCTTTGTGTGTGTGTCCTTTCGTTTAGCGTGTATTTTCTTTGTATTTTCAGCTGGTATTACAGAACAGTGATTTTCAATCAGTGTGTCACAGGACTTCTTAAAACATGCAATACCTACCTATTTGTCAGGGGCAATGACCTCTTTTCCCTTAGGTTGTCAAATTTAAAAAAAATGAAAACAGCCAACAGAACAATAGTCATGTGATGTGAATGAATCAAAATTATACCTATTTTTTGGTCAGATTGGCAAAAAATAATATATTTTCTGATGTGCCATAGAATTTTTGTAATTAGTTTATGTGTGCCATGAGATGAAAAGGGTTAAAAATCACTGGTATAGAGAATGACACACAGAAGACACTGAATAACTTGCAGTAATGCAACAGACACTTAGTGCCTGTTACTTCTTCCAACCAATCTTTATTGAGTGCTTACAATGTGTCACATATTATGTATGTATGTATGGCTTTTTCAAATAACTTCACAGAGTTGTTAGTTGTATGCTTTGATAAAAGGAACTGTGGATTAAGGTCCTAATACTAATTATACCAGTTTAGACTATATTCTTTGTTTCCTTTACATCTCCTGGTCTCTTGTCTCTAAGAGATACAAAAGGCCCGATTTTTAAGTAAGCTACATCTATACACTTTCGAAGCCAATTGTAAACTACACAAAGTATGTATAAAACAGTGAAAAAGGGATGTCTCACTGTTTAGATTACGTGCCATCTGTATGTCACAATGCCTCCCATTACATGCTTGTTCCCCCAGACCTCAGAAAAAGGGTGGGTCAGATGGTCTCTTGCTTTTGGTCAGTTTACCACATGTATTGAGTATTAGCTGAAAAATAATTTGATGTTTTCACAGAAAATTCTTTGGAAGAAGGAACATAAACGGAAGTTTTCTTGGCCACTTACGATATCTTATATACGTGGTCTGCCACTGTAAAGGCAAGATGAGAGACAACGAGTCACTTGGAAGGGCCTTGAAGACTAACACGCTCCTTTATGGGTTATTCTCCAAGTTTTGTGTGTGTTTTCTGGGCTGAGCAGGCAGTGTCAGAAACCAGAGAAGTGATTTGAATCCAGTTATAATAGTTGGTAAGGAAGAACATGCTCTGGTGAGTCAGAGGAATGAAGAAAACTAAATCAAGATAAGGAAACATACTAAACAAGTTATTCGCTAAATTGGTTTACATTCGGCTCACTAAAAGATTTTCTTATAGGCATGTCCAAGAGATGCAAAATTTAAAATGTAACCAATACCACCTTACCAGGAATGCATCTTGTGCCAAGCACTGGGTAAAGTTTCCCTGGGGAGACTACAGAAGCACGAGCAGTTTGGTTCTGCCAAGTGCAAGAAACTAACTGAATGAAAGAATTAATGAAAGGATGGATGGATGGATGAATGGATGAATTAATAAATAAATGGTGAGATCTGCTTTTCAGACATTGTTTCATTTGAAATAAAGCATGTAAGGAATGTTTTAAAAAATACAGTTACAGTTTATAGACTTTTTTAGGCTGAGAAAATAATCTTAAGAAAAAAGAGAGAACGGAAACAAATCTTTTTTTTTTTTTTTTTTTTTTATAACAGCCGATGTACTGCTGTAGTGAATATTGAGGCCATTTCCCTAAGACTGTGAGAGTAAACACACAGTTTTCATTAAATGTGCCTTTCCCATAACTGGTCCATAAACATTTCCCATGACTCTGCAGTTGAGTATCTTGGCTGAAAGAGGATCTGGCCATTAGAAAGAGGGCTCTAGATATGCAGAGTCCCAGCCGTGCCGAGAGACTTGGCACCTTTCTGTGCTACTTCCTAATACCAACCCCGGCATAAAATGTCATCAGAAGCCTGCATAAACATTGGACTTAGATTCACATAAATTATTTCTGTCCTAAGGTGCTTTATGCCAGAATTTAGTAAAAACAGCACTTTGAGTAAATAGAATTGGCGTATAAATGTAAGAATATTAATCCAACAAAATGATCATAGAAAAATATAATCAAAAGTACACACTTGTAAATCTTGCAATAATGTGAGAGGTTTATCTTGTGCTTCTGAGTTTTTATCGAACATTTCCAAAGAGTTCCTTTAAGCTGACGCTGCCAAAGTGCTTTGAATTATCAGTTTCTTTGCGGAATTGTGCTCTTTGAGTTTCATTAAAATGCTTAGAAATTATTTTAATAATCATGTGTGATTAGTGCCTGTTTAGTACAGTATCTACAAATTCATTTTAAGAGTAAACACCAGGACAATGAAATATAATGCCAGATATGGTTGCTCCTGTCAGCAAAAACATTGTCTTATTTTATTAAAAACTCCCACGAAATGCCATGAACAAAGGATGCAGTTTCTATTTACAGACATTTTCTACTGTATGATATTATGCTATCTGCATACCACAAGGCTTTATGTAGCAGAATTTTCATCTTGCCTGGGGTATGTACATGAATAGAGAGGTACAGAGTCCTTTTTCATATGTGCACACATCTCATTATGTACAGCTTCCCCCAAAGTCCTATTTGGATTTTTGCTCTAATATAACAGGCTCACACCGTCAGTACTATTTATAAGTGAATGAAGATTTCTTAAAAGTGATAATTTAGCTATTGACAATAATAACATTATAACATATTCAGTGATCCATTTTGGCTTTAAGTACTTATTAAATAATATTTATTCCTCAAATATGTACTTATAAAATTAAATGAGATTGCAACATGCAATAAAAGCACATTTCTCTCTCAACTGAATTGACTCCATTCCTCACAGACATTTCTCCTTGTGTTCATTCTGCTTTTACTGTTTTCTATGCTCGCTCTGAACTCTCTGCTCTTGTCTCTGATGAGTTGATATGCGTTCCCCCAAAGCCGCTCCCTTTATCCACTTTCCCTACCCACTCATCCCCTTCTTGTTATTCTCCATTCCCTACCGATATGGGAATAATAGGATCCCAAGGCTATCCTTACAGTATAATTAAAGTATGAATTTCCAGGAGTTGGAAATTGCAGACCATTTTTATTATGCTTCTATAATAAAGCCAGGTAACACTGAGAGAATTAAAATAGCTTTGACCTAGCAGATAATTTGGTAAAGATTTTTTCTCCTTGCTTCTATTGTTTTAAGAGATTGGGAGCTGAAAGTGGGAATAGATTCATCAATTCTTCTTCTGAAAACACCTCTGTCTTTTACATGATATATATCCCCCTAGATCCTGGGAATATGTTGTAAACTTGTAACAGATGGTGATGAAGCTTCATATTTTTGTGTAATACATTTTTTAGATTCTTCATCTACTGTATGTATCTTCCAGGGAAAATGACCTTGAATGAATAAAGTCATAATCTGAAGGAAAAACACCTCACAGACAGACTAGCATAGAAGTGATGAGTCAATTGGGTTTTGTTTTGTTCCCCTCAGTAAGATGAGATAATTTCAGATGAAAAACTGAATGTTGAAATAGAAGGATCAAAGTTCATCTTAACATTGGAGGTGCATCTGTTAATTGTTCCAGGAAAACCAGTTAGCCGTATTCTGATTGAACAGAAACACGTGGAAGATGGAATATCACTGTTTGCAAGTGGAAATGCTATTTGCTTCACTGGGGTAATGTTGGGGGCTTACCAAAAATTGTTCTGGCACATCTACCAGCACGAATGTTAGGAGGGTTCTAACACTCTGAGTGCTGATATTTTATGAATGTTTTATCACTGGCTTGAAAACAAGAAGTTTGCAATTGAATCAACAACATGTCAGACAGACAAAATATTAAAAAAAAAAAGAACATTAGTGGGAATTACTGATGTCCCTATTGTAAAAACAAACTGAAGTTAATAAGAAACTTGATCCTCTTAACCGATTAACAAAAGTCAGGTTTTAATTGCATGGCTTCCCAGACAAATCGAGTGGTGCTTCGAACTTAGCACTGGTGGTGGGAGGGTGGCGTAAGGGGAGAAACTGCTGCATCTTCAGTTACCCACCTCTTTTTTCGACAGCTTCAATGCATTGCTTTACGAACCGCGGAACTGTGGAATTTTCACGTTCACACACTGTGTGCAGATGAGAGCCAAAAATTTGATCTGCAAAAGAAACAAAGATGAGCTTCATTAAAATCCAAGCTTGTGTTGTTCTTTAATTTGATTTTGTTTCCATATGCACTGCATGATGAAACCTGTACCTTGCACAGGAATCAATTTTTTGCTTTAATTCCAACGTGTCTACTGCACACATACAAAGACCATAACACTTTACTTCGTGGAACAGGACTCCAGCCCGAGAGAAAGAAAACTAACACTCTGCCATCAATGACGCAGGGGTGACTGAGTACATTATTGTTTCTCTGGGCTTAACTTTGCTGTCTAAAAAATAATGACAAGAAATTAAGTGAATTTCTACAAAATAATAAATCTTAATGAATAGATATCTTGAGTGTTTAAAAAAAGTTCAACATGACCAAAATTAGGATTTTTGTCAGTATACTTAGAAGAGTCATTCTGTGACTCACAGATATTTGACAAGGCAAGATCCAGGGGACTTAACTTTGAAGATAATTTCTAAACTTTTCTTCTGCCTCAAACACCCTTCCTCTTCTCTAATCTAAGTATCCCATTTCCTGTAGGGCTCAACTCAGAAGCAGATTCTACACGAACTCAATCCTTCCCCTCTCTGCTTTGTGCCTCCGGTAGCATTGGTTTTTACAAAAACTAGTTCCTCAGGATGTTAATATGTGATGTGGGAAAAAGTGCTGTGATCAAAATGGTTTAGCAACATTGGGTTAAACAAAGCTAAACAGGTTTCTTTTATGTATATTTATTTTAGAGCTTATGATATGCCTGTGTGCCCTGGGAATCTCCATGAGGGGCTAGAGGACACGCCATTTCTCACACTTATTTGAATAAGATCTGTTTATTTTAAGGGCATCTCTCTAGACTAATGTTTCTGAGAACACTCTAGGTGAAATTCTAGCCTACCCCTCTCATTTAGAACATGATTCATGCTACATTACATTGTGTATTTATATGTGTAATGCATGATATATATTTTCTCGAAGTAGATTCTGAGTGCCTGTATCATCTCTGTGTTCTTATATTCACCAGTGTTTTGCACAGAATCTGGCCCACAAGATTCATCCCCACAATTTTAAATTTGTGGTGAAATATACACAACATAAAATCTACCATTTCACCATTTTCACATGGATATTTCAGTGGCATTAAGTGTACAAATGTTGTTGTGCAACTAATACCCCAAATCCATTTCCAAAACTTTTATAAATAGCATAAATGTTTATTCCTGATAATAAAACAGATATTTAGTAGTTCCAAGGGCTTCCCATCTTGCTCAGAGTGAAATCCAATTTTCTATTACCACTTCCAAGGCAGCACATGACCAGACCTTCTACCAATTAATTGCTTTCATTTGCTTCTTTGTATCCGTCTCCCCTACATCACTTGCATGAAGCCTCTCTGTCCACATTGTTGATCCTTGTCCACACTTCTGCCTCTGAACTTTGCACTGACTTCCTCTGCAGGGGATTCCATTGCTCTAGGCTTCTGATCAAACATCACCTTCTGACTGTAGCCTTTCCTACCTATCTTAAAAAAAAAATGGCGACGACTGCCAACAGATATTCTATATGTCACTTCCCTGCCTTACTTATGTGAAAGCACTTCTCTCCACCTGGCATATTACACTGAAGTGCTTACTGGTTAGTTGCTTCCCTTGCTTAGAATGCAAAACTCAGGGGAGTTAGAATATACCTATTTCTTTCATTACTGGATACCCAGTAACTGAACAATGTTTGGCATATACAAGAAGTTCAATAAACATTTATTGAACAATGGACTGCAAGTCATCATCTGAATCACCAGTAGAGGCTTTCAATGAACTTAAAAATTATTTGTAGCAGAATTGAGGAGAAAATATAAAGTACCACACAATAGAAAGCTAAATGATTTATTATTGCAAAAGGATAGTCATAATGGAGTATGGCGAGGCTTCAGGGATGTCATGATTTTTATCCATTTGTTAGAAAAATTGGTGACTCGAATTTGGGACAACCCAGAAGAGAGGAAACAATTAAGGTTAACGCACTAATAATAATGCACTATAATGTGAAAAAGTGCACTTTCATTCAGGAGACACAAAGAAGATAAATTCAAAACACCTCACCAAGTTTAGAGAGTAGAAAATAATCATGGGTATTTGCTTTGAATACTTGGTTAAGTACCAGAGATATATTCAAAGTAGTGAGCAACCATTATAAGAACGAATAACATAAAGTATTTTAGAAAAATAACCCAGAACTACAGACAGAATAATTTACTCTGGTTAGATTTATAGTCAGAAAGAATTGTTATAAAATATAAAACCCTTTAATGAAAATAATAATTCAAATCAGTTTCACAAATATGTACCTTCTATCTTTATAGCAATGAGGTAGGTATATTAGATTGTAAAAAATAATCAAGAAGTTCATAATCTTGGAAGAGCTAATATAAGTCAAATAATGCTCAAAACAGAATATAAGAGATGTCAGAAAAGATACTAAGTGCTAAGAAAGGTGTCCTGTAGTATAGGTCCTTTTGTGACATTCGGTGCAGACACAGATTATGTGTGGTGAGGAGTGGGAGACATTTGTGAGGTTAAGAGTCACTTACAAAACATAGATTCCTGTAAAAAGTGTATATTAAAATCTGCAGAAATTTCCTTTCATTAGGTAGATACAGAAAGACATGAAAGTATTCTAGGGCATTAACTTTTTGATTTATTTAGTTATTTGCAAAAGAAAATCTTGAGTGCCTGCTGTGTGCCAGGAGCTAGGAAAGGCATTGGTAATATAACAACTGAGACCCATTACCTGCACTCTCTAAGTTTCTTGTCTAGTAGGGCAGTGTAAAAACAAACCGGTGGAAACACTTCATCATGAAAACTCCCCTAACTGGGGAAGCACAGATGCAATGGGAGGATGTGGTGGGGCAATGGACCAGCCTTGAGCATTCACAGAAGACTCCCAGAGAAGAGCTGAATCATTAAGAGTAAGGAAGACTTAAATTGGAGAGTCAAGAGAGGGGACAAAGGGCACTTGGGGAAGATGGGGGAGAAGAACACAAACACATTGGTGGTGGGAAGAACGATAGGATGAATGTACTGTGCTGAGGGGAACATTCACTCTTTCTTGTGTAGAGAAATTTTGATGTATTAGGCTTTAAGAGGTGATAAACATTGTGTTATGAAAGATCTTGTGAAACACTGTGAAACACTGTGTCAGGTAGGTTAAATTATTTGAGAGTGTGCAGATACCATTGATTTCCTAAACACATGCCCCTCTCTCCCAACTTCTTCTTTCTTGTGTTTAGAGTCCACTCAAGACAGAACCTGGAAATATTCTCCAATGACTTCTGCTTCTCTTACAGCTTTGGGCAATTAGATAGTTTTGGTCAGTGAAACATTGGGGCAAGTGACTTGGGGAAGCTACAAGAGAAGACTTTTTTCTCTGATAAAAGGAGAGGCGTGTATGAAGACACACTTTCTTTTTTTTTCTTCTGTTTTGAACATCACTGTGAAATCATGTGATTTTGGAGCTACCTCAGCAACCTTGTCTCTGGGAGGCAACAAAGGTGTAAACAAAAGATAGAATGATAAAAAAGACCTAAATCTACAAAAACCCCTGAGACTTCAGTGAAATAGTTGAACTTTCAATCTAATCCTCAAACACTTTCTCATGATTAGATTGACTTTTTGTTATGTAAGATAATAGAAGTCATTTTTAACAGGGTATGCTATCACTTGCAACAAAGAGGTTCATAATCAAATCTGGAGCACAAATCATGTGGCAGATTGGATACGAGGAGATTAGAGGTTATTGTGATTGCCTAGGAAAGATGTTGTGGAGACCAGAATCAGGAGACAGAGGTGTGATAAATTTAATCATTGTTTACAATTCTCATGTTCTCTGAATTACATTTATACAGTTAAATCCTTTGCCATGTGACTGGTAAAACTCACTAGAGTGGGTAGCATTTTATTTCCTCCACTTCTCTGATGTTAAGCTTAGCCATGTGTCTTGCTTTGGCCAATGCAGTGTGAGTAGAAATGACAATGTGTCAGTTCCTGACTGAGGCCTTAAGACGTAATACAGATGTTCTGCTTTCCTGCTTAACTTCTCTGCTGTGGCTGAGACAAGAGCTTCCCTGGGTAGCTACTGACCCTTCAGTCTGGGCTCTAGAATAAAAATGTACAGCACAGAACAGAAGGCAACTATCCATGATGAGGCAAAGCCAGTCAGACCTACAGCTCAAAGCAGGGCTGTCCAGTCTAAACTATCTGACCCACGGACACATGGGAAAAATGCTTTTTGCTGTATGCCACTGAGATTTTGGGTTTATTCATTATGCAGCAATAGCTAACTGACAAAAATGACAACCCGTGTCTTTTGGTGATTTAAGCAATGTTGCAAGGATAAAAACAGTTGATAGAATATGGAAACTGATGCTGGAAAGCAAATAAATAGAGAAAAAATGTTTCTGAACTTGCTAAGAATGTAGAGTTATGCATCAGTTTAGATTGAACTATAAGAGCCTCAAGGGAAGTTGCTCTCACATTAAAATGTAAACTTATTATGCCTCACCTAATATCAAGGCACTTCTTATTCTGTATTCTCTCTAGATCAATTCAGTTCTATCGAATTCAAGTCAGTGAATATTTCTTGAACACCTACCACATGCTGGGAGTTGTGAAGGAAGCAAAGAGTCATTCATTCATTAATTATCTGTTACATGCCCACTATGAGCCAGCCACTGTGCTCCAGCCTGAAAATGCAATGATGCATGAAGCATGATCTCCTACAGTCATGGGGAAAGAATAACTTTCACAACACTTATAATGTGATTAGTGCCTTTGCAAGGGTGTGTTATAATGATGCAGATTTATTGTTGTCTTACACTAAGCCAGGCAAAGTTCAAAGTACTTCATATATAACTTATTTAATCTTTATACTAATTCTGGAGCATAAAGACATTGAGTCTTTTGTCTATAGTTACAAAGTATCAGTCTCTATGAATATATGTATATTCTCTACCTATCTATTTATACCTATATCATCTACAACTATATCTATACATCTATATCTTTATCTATATATCTATATCTATACCTATATGGAGAGAGAGAGGACCCCAAACTAAGACCATGGAGAAAAGAGGTGATTCATGGGATTTGTTTGGAGGAGATCAAGATGCAGAAACCTAAGGGTTTGGAGAATAGTGAGACTGATATTTAGAAATTAACACAAGCATTTTAGATGCAGCAGATTGGTGATGGGAGATAAAGGTGAAAAGTTCTCATTGGATTTTGGCAGTATTCAAAGGCTGTAATGACCCTAAAGAAAATGGCTTTAGTGGAAGAATGAAACTGAAAAGCAGATGTCTGTGGTCAAAATTTGAAAAGAAGGTAAGGATGCAGAGACAGCAAAGACTCCTTTAAGAAATTTTGTACTGTAAATTATTATACAGAATGGCTGGACTTAGGGAGGATTTTGACTTGGGGTGAAGAGCAGAGAATTTAAATTCCAGGGGAGTTTTGATTGCCCTGGTGCTCTGAGGGGTGAGGTACAACGCTGCCGGCTATTTTCTGTTGCTCTAATGGGGGAGGTGCATTACTGCCACTTACTGGGGGGTCCAGGCAAGTGCAGGCAATCCCTCACAGAAAAACTATCCTTTCCTTATTGCTAATAGCACCCTGGTGAGAAAGGAGCCAAGATTTATTGAATTTTACATTAGACAGAAGGGAGATGTTTGCTTTCGCTAGTTACCAGAAGAGCCAAAATTTCTCTTCTCACTTCTAGTCTCTCTTTAACCTGGCTACATTCACCCAGGAAGATATGGCTCTGGTGTCTAAGGACTTAGCTTTCCAGCTGGGTTGTCATGTGGCCCAAGGTGAGCCAGTGCATATCTCCATACAAAAAAAGATTCAGAATTGGAATGCTGCAGACTGAGGTAGGTAGTGCCAGGGGGTTGAATTGTAAGGCTGCCTACACTAAGACATTGGAGGCCAGGGGCAGCCATTTGGGGAGAGGACCCTGTGCAGTGGGTGAGTGGGCAAAAGAACTAATCTGAAGAGAGAGGTGAATGAAACAGATAAACCTCAACTCCAACTTTCTGATGCCTAACTCCAGGCACCATATATCTTTGCCATGAGGTGCATTAGAAATTAGAGTGAATTTCTGTTTACTGCAACCAAATACAATTGACTAGAACACACGCAAAGCATTGCCTCTAATGTTTGAAAAGACAGATTACAATCACAATGGAAAGGGCCAGACTTGGCAAGAGAGCTCTGAGCGATCTACTGTCATAGATGGCACTGGTTAGAAAACTATGATGGATGGCTGTTGGTGTTTCTGGCCCCATAACTACCCTTCTATTCTTTGGTAAGAATACCTGATTCTCCTTTGGGGTTGACACCTTTCCCATTTTACTGCTGTTTGTTTGGAGTAGTGCTGACTCCACTACCTCCAGCTCCAGGGATGAACATGTATTTTCTCTCCTTGGCCATAATAATTGGTTCAGACATGGACACATGGTCTAGGTAGATCTATCAAGTAAAACCTAGTGCTACTGGGAAAGAGGAACCCTCTTTCTACAGGTGTTGGTAAACTGTGAGGATGTGAGTTTGAGGTTCCATAAGTTATGTTGTCACTTGTTGGGAAGAAGTACTGGAAAATTAAGGCAACAGAGTGGAAAACAGAGCTGAGCAATAGAGGAAACGAAGATCTGATAGCATTTCCTGCCCCTAGATCCAGCCATGCCTGAATATTTCCTTGCCCCTTGGACTTTTCAATTAAGTGGTCCAATAAATTCCATTCTTACTTTAGTTTGGACAAGTTTATATCAATTACAATGGAAAGAATCTTGCCTACAATATTAGCCTCCAACATAAAATAGTGAATTATATAACTTAGAGAGATGATAATGCACATGAAATGACTTTGCAAAGTAAAAAGTGCTACTCAAGGAAAGTAAATCATAGAGATTTAGCTAAAATGTCATTGTCAAATTTAAGGGCTTTTGTAGGATTGCCATCCATCCATAAATCTGATACAGTCCAGAGTCTGATAAGCTAAGAAGGATCATTAAATTATAGAAATGTGTTTTAACCACAGAACCTTCATCTTAAAATAGTGCAAGGAAAGGGGATAGGAGAGAGAAGATAGTCTGTTTTCTAGGCAAGCTTTCATGAACTAGCTTTTGCCCCCTAAACTTCCATGCCTGATATCCTGGCACAACACTAAAGTGCATTTCTATGTTCCCCTTCCTTATGGTATTCCAAAAAGGGAGCAGTCCCAGAACCCTGAGCTCCCGACTCCCCACCTGTATTCCCATCTGTGGGCTCACTGGTAGTCCTTTCTTCCTCTCTTAACAACTCTTTGTATTTAGCAAACACCTCTTGCTAAGGATGCCAATATTTTTGGAATGCTCTTCAAATGCCTATGGCCTTGGCTAGTGTGATCATTATAGTTTCATTCTACTGTACTGCTCCAGCGCGTATACCGGGGTGACAGACAACACATTGGTTGGAGAAAATCCATTTTCTGCAATTTTTCATTGAAAGCATCTTTTGGTGAGAAAAATAAATAGGCCTTCCACATGACTGCACTTATAAATCCTGTTGTTTACACAATGAATTAGCGTTTAACTAGGAAATGGTGGATTTTAATCTTTAAGCTCTCAAAGTTTTGACCGATTTAGTTAGTTCATCAGCATAACCCAGGTTAAGTCTCCCAGATTACAAATTAGCTCCATTCTCCCTCATCTCTGCTGTATATTTTTGACAAATTATGGAAAGAACACCCAGTAATGGGATCTTTGTCAGTTAGATTCCAAATGAATCAAAACTATGAGGAAAACTACTCAATAGAGGCAGTTAAATGTTCAAATAATGTGACGGTGTTATCATCATTTACCCAGGAGACAGTCTCCATATGCTTTTCAATATGATGTTATTCTGCTTTCAGGACAGAGGGCCATTGCAGTTTCTCAAGCAAATTTTAAAAAGGAAAAACAAAGCACCTAAAACCACAAACTGAGCTGCTCAGCACACACACACAGACACATACCAGACAATTATTTCGGTCATGAGGTATATGACCAAACCCTTGTGAGGATTTTTTTTTTTTTGCTTTAATAGAACAAACAAACAAAAAAACACCTCCCCCCCACAAAAAAAAACAAAAACAAAAACAAAAACAAAACTGTGGACATCTTAAGCAGAGAAGAATTATTTGAATAATATTGAGAGATGTGCGTGGAAGGGAACTCAAAGTAATTTATTAATCAGTCAAAGAAATTACTGGAGTCGGGGGAACAGTCTCAGAGATGTTTAAAATCCAAGGGGCTTAGGAGATCCATAAAATAAGAAGCAAGAAATACAGCAAATGTCTTGTCAGTCTGAGAGCTGGTCAGGATGCTGTTTTCGCTGTCACCCACCAGCAATAGTCGTAATGGCTTCTAGTTACCCAATGCTTAAGATTGGGAGTTCCAGTAGAGGACGACCAGTGGTTGGGATTAAGTTTACAATGGGTTGGGATGAGAAAAAGATATAGCCCTGATGGCCTCCATAGCATGTAGCGTTCAGCTGGGACCTTTCTCCCTCCAGAGTGCCGCACACAGCTGGCAGATGATTGCCCACTGAGTTGCTATTGTATAAGGGAGGGGCAGTGGGTACTGAAAGGCAAAAACGATATTCTTAATATGGGTAATTTCAGCAATTTAATGCAATTCATCCTTTGATTTTAAACTATAAGTCACATTTAGTTTTCTGTTATAGGATTGGTTTCCAGGAGAAAACTTTCAGATGACTTTGTCAAGGAATACTGTTTCTACTCTTTTATTTTTTCTCCACTTTCATCCTCACCACCTTCTCTTTTTCTCATTTAAAATACTCCCCATATGAGTATCCATCAGATAGTTTTCCACAACTTGACTGAGAACTGTTGGAGAAATGGGTGATTTAAGTAAGCATTGTAGTTTACTGGTAGCTTATGTCTTTGAATTAAGATGCAGAAAAACATGTGTAATGCCAAAACACTACTGAATTTACTCTATCTTAAGTCCTTCAGAACATACTACCTCATCTTATGATGCTTTGGATGTTGATTAAACATATCAGCTACTGGTTTTTGGTACACAGATATCGAAAATTGGGCTGATTCTGTGCTGAATCTCTAATATACACTGGAAGTTAATCTCTCTCATTGCCTTGTTTACTTGTGATTTGTTTCTCATAAGAGGCAAGTACAGGAAAAAAAGCTTAATTATTTTAACTTTTAAGTAGTTTAGAATGTAAATAAATAGAAGTTCTAAATAGATACACTTCTGTGTATAGTTTCCCTCCACATGTTTATTCATATTTTTGTGTCTCATCTAGCCTAACAGATTTCGAAGTTCCTGGTGGATAGGGATAACGTTTACTGTGGAAAGACTGGGGGGGACTTGCTTAGGCTCTCTGGAGAAGTTTTCCCCAAACAATGGTAGGCCACAGCTTCCGATCGAAGTTGGGCAGTTGGCTGCCCGACAATGCAGTGGTAGCATTGTTTCACCAGACAGCCTAGTTTCAGTGACAGGCCAACTGCCAGGAAGACAGGATGGCAGAGTTCCTCCCCTGCGCCTCCCAAAGTTCCCCTTCTCCCTTTTCAGGCTTCCAGCAGTCTCACCTTCCCCACTTTCACCCTTAACCCCAAACAGTATTTCCACGAAGTACCCTTTGGCTCCTTCCTCTAGGCTCCTAAACTCTCATGGAAACAAAACTCAACTCATTTTGGTTCCAATTAATACAAAGGACATTTTGGTAAGTCCACCAGCCAGAAACAAATTTGTAGCTTGAATAAAGAGTTTGCTAACCCAAATGGAGGAATGAGCATGAAATTTTTCTGTATTTGTCCACTCTAGGCAGCAACTGTGTCATGCTTTTCCCTCTCCCCGCTTACCCAGCAGCACAACACACACACACACACACACACACATAACATACTCCGCCACACATGTATATGCTCTGAATCACAACAGTACAGAGAATGGTGTAACCAAGTGAATATTTCATGAATTTTTTAAATCCATCCATTCAGTCTATCCATCCCTGAGTATTTTTCAATGCCTGCTAGGGATAGAAGAGTGAATAGAACACAAGGTCTTCATACAGGCTATTGTAAATGGGGAAAACAAACACATATACACATGAATATATAATATGTGTCAGATGGTGATAGGCATTATGAGAAAAATAAAGCAAATCAGGGGGATAGAGAGCTCGTGAGAGGAGTTGTCAGCAGTGACATCTCCGAGCCAGTCACATTGAACAGAGACCAAATGAAGTAAATGGATGTATCAGCACAAAGGGAGGGCATCCAGTCTGGGGAGCAGAAGTGCGTAAGGCTGTGGGAGTAAGTGGGGTGCGTTAGCAGAGCAAGTCCGGTGTGGCTGGAGTGAAGTGACAGACAAGAAGTACAGTTGAGGATAAAACTGAAAGGTAGCCTGAGGGCCACAGCAGCTAGGAGCCTGTAGGTCAGCGAGGACATGAAATGCCATTTCAAGCATTATTTTATTCTAAGGAATTAGAGACTATTGGGCAGAGGAGTAGCATAATGTGATTTCTGTTTTTAAATGACCCTTCTATTATAGTTCCTGTGTGAAGACTACATTTGGAGGGTCAAGAAAAGAAGCAGAGAAGCCAGTTTGGGAGGCTGGTAAAACATTTCAGGGAGAGATGATCGTGCTTAGATAAGAGTGGTAGTAAGGGAAGTGACTAAAAGGGATAGAATTTAGAATATATTTTTAAGATGAGATTTTCTGAAAAGAGCAGGAGAGACAGTGTAGAATGGAGGGCGACTCCTGCTGGCAAATGGCAGCAATATTCTCTGAGGCAGAGAACATGTGGGAGCTGGGGAACCAAGGGTTGCTCTGGATAAATGTGATGTGTCTACCAAACATCCAAGGAGATGTCAGATGCACATTTAAATTGTAAGTCTGGAGCTTAAAGATGAAGTTTTAAGTTTGGAAAATCTAAAGATGGAATTCGAAGCCACAGGATGGGGATATTTCAACCCCAGAATATCTGAACAGTGCCCAGGAGTCTAAGAAGGGGGATAAAAAGAGAACTAGAAGGAGTTAACACAGGGGAAGCCCAGCATTGTGGAGCAAGTGAGAGAAACACACTCCACCAAAGCAGTGCCCACTACGCTTCCAAAAGGAAGAAGAAACTATAAATAAATAAATGACAATTCTAACACCGCTGAAAGACTTCATGTCCTGTTTCCGTTCCTTTCTACCTCTTTCCAGGTAACACCTTCTCTGGAAGTAGAGTGGATTAAGATGGTCTCTAGTCTACTGGAGATAGCTCACATTCCAGTTAGAAGACATTAAAATAATAAAATAATAAAATTGTACTTTGTGGATAAATAGAAGAGAGGGCTAGTTCAGAATGAGGAAGTCAGGGCTGACTTCACGGAGATGGTAAATTTGAGCTGGAAGAGTAAACATGAATAAAAGTTTTTAGGTAGAGGAAGTTGGAAAAGAATATTCAAGGTAAAGAAACCTTTATAAAGTAGAACAAGATAAATGTAATTTCTTGTATTTCTCTTATATTCTATTACTTTCAGTCCTGGTTGCCAAATGAATACATGAATGAATGAATGAATGAATACAATGTATAAAAGAAAGTGATTTCTATGTGAAAATTGTGCCATCATCACTTAGTTATGAGAGAAATATGTTCCAGTTTACTTTGCATTAGTGCATTTTGGAAGATTAACATGGCCAAATTTTGTTTCGCGAAGACTGATTATTTACATGTTTGGCTGACGATACTCTCTGCTTTCATTTGCCTGTCTTCCTTTTATAAGAATTACGGAGGGGGCTGAAAGGGGGAAGAGGGATGAAATTTGAAGATGTCCAAATTTGCTACCTTCTCCTGTATTTGTGGATAGTTTATGTTCCTAAAATAGAAAACTATTCAGGATTCCATTATTCAATTACATAACTTACTTTACTTACTCTGAAGTTAACACTTACTGATTAGGTTGTCTACTTACTTGACTTACTAGGAACTTCACTGGGGGTTGAGACTATTATGAAATCAATACTTTTATTTCTGTTTGAGTGACAATTCTAAAGAGAAAACTTAATACATACAATTTATTCAGATGTGTGATTAAATTAATTCTGAATAATTTAATTTCCCTTTTTAGCTCGATGAATACGGACTAAAGCTGGAAATGTCATTCAGTGATTGATAAAAGTTGAAAGATTCTTTTAGGGTGGAGAGAGGGGAGAAATTTTGACTCATTTCAAATTTAAGTAAAATCTAGGAAAGAACACTGTACTGCTCCTAATAGCGGCATAGATTTGCGAGTATCCCAGGTGGTAAGACTTCAATTTATTTGCATGAATGCATAGTTCAATAAGAAAAGATTCAAATTTAGTTGGAGTAAAACAGCTAATGATTTCAAATATTACTTGTAATATATTAATATAACAGGTTTGAATACCTATAATGGAGTCTCTTTCATTTGGGTCTTAGGGGTGTTCTCACAGCCACTAATGCTGAGTGCTAGGTACTCATTGAAGTACCTAAGAGGAAAGCACTTTAGGTTAAAAGCACTTTCTCTTCTCAGCCTCAGGTTAAAAGCTATTTCAAGATTCTGTTAAAGGCATCCTTTAGTCCTCAGCTTCTGCTTAAAAGCGGCTTTTGATGAAAAGTGCTTTGAGGCAGGTAGAGGATTTTATAATAAACCATATTAAGAGCTGGGGAACCATGTGGTTCTGTGGACGTGTTAGTGAGCTCCGTGGAGGTGCGGTGTGAGCTCTGAGCAGCTTTGCTCATTCCTGTGGGCTGCTCTGAACAGTGAGATCCACTGGTTATTCTATGCAAAGAAACTGAAAAAACATTTCCAGGAATGTAATTCAAAAGAGAGGGTTATAAGCCCAAATTGGTAGGTCATGCTGTATACATTTCCGAAAACATTTTGTCTCTTTTGGGCTTTCAGTCAAATACAATGTGTGTTTCTATTTTTTTAGCTCTTACCATGGAAAGTGTGTCTGTATAATAACATTTCTTCGTTTTTTAAAATTTTATTTATTTACTTTTAGAGAAAGGGGAAGGGAGGGACAAAGAGAGGGAGAGAAACATCAATGTGTGGTTGCCTCTCACGCACCCTCTACTGGGGACTTGGCCCGCAACCCAGGCATGTGCCCTGAATGGGAATTGAACCAGCAACTCTCTGGTTTGCAGTCTGGCACTCAATCCACTGAGCCACACCAGCCAGGACTCTCTATGCAATAACATTTCTAAAACAGCTTATCCTGTCCCAAAGCTACTCACAGAATTGAATAAATAGTATCTCACTGTGAGATGCACTTTGCATATTGTATACTTTCTATGTTTATTGCACACTCTTCATTTACATCACTTTTTTAGCTAACAGGACTTTACATGGTAGGGGATGGTGACATATAAAAATGGAATGAGTATCTCAGTTGGGTCTGCCTACTAAACTGGCAGAATGACATTCACCACCCAGGTGTCTAATTTCGAGCATTAATATTAGTTGGTGAAAGCTTATGGAGGTCAAACACAATTCTGAGAGATAACAAAACAGTACATATATTCTAGTTAAGTTCCAGGGAGTAGACATGACTTCTGTTGAAAAGGCCTCAGACAGAATGGCAAGATACTATTTTTTCACTTTGTCAGATTCAAAGTCTAAGAGCTGTTGCTTTAGGCCCTAAATTAACACGCAGGTGGCTGGGGAGAAGGGCAGTCTTCCCATCTGTTCTGGCACCAGAGTGGATCCGGAAATGCAGTGGGAACCAGAGGGATGGTAGCATTGTTTGGCACCTGGAACGTTTTGTAGGTTCAGAGGCTCCTGGGCAGCACCTAGGCAGCAAGGCAGCCGTCTCCTGGAAGATGCTGGCTGCATGGCCATGGTGAGGGGTCTTCCCTGGTCAGTGTAAAGGCAGTGAGCTATGAAAGAGGAGGAACATGAGGCAGGCTGTCCCTATCATACACAGGAGGCTGCAGGTGCTCCCAGAAATAGCTAGGTATACCTTGAAGACAAAGAAAGGCTGAGTTTTTACCATTATACAGGTGGGAGCTACACCTTGTGATATTTGTGTTTTATGTCAGTGTTACTTCAACCACATCCGCAAGCCGCTGCTTCGTGGCCCATTGTGGTGAGATAGGAATTAAGTAAACTTAGATAAAAAGCATTAATTCCGTAATATAGCTTTCTAATACATCTTCCCATTGGTCTTCTAAAGTTAAGCCAAATTGGCAGAGTTTGGAAGTGATTTTTAAAAATATTTTTCTCTAAGCAGTGTCTAAATTTAGAAAGAAGGAATCACGTCTTTCTATACATCTTTGTGGACCCAGTTGGTATTTGGCCCATCACTTGTCACACAGTAGCTCCTCCATAAACGCTCACCAAATTAATAAAAATAATGGGTACTAAGTGAATAATAAAGTCCAAACTCATTAGCTTGGCACTATGAAAAACACCTGCCACAGACACTCTCATCAAATCCTCTATATTTCATCCTAGACCTGCTTCCCCAGCTTTCCCCCAACAGTGCACCTTGAATGTCTTACCCACTTCTCCACATGTTCAAATGCCTAAGCCAAGACTCAGATTAAAGATGATAAAGGAAATATTAATCTTCCCACAGTTTTCCCATTTGCAATCTGTGACCTGAATGCCCCCGAAAGCATCTGACATTTGATACATTATGCCGCATTTATTGTACATTTATCTCCCTTACTCATGACTCAGGGGACTCCTTTTTATGTAACTTTGTATCCTCTTAGAACATAGTGATTTAAAGAATATGTGAGAGCAGGCAATGTAAATAACAATCAAAGCATAAAGGAATGCATGAATAGTTCTCCATCCTTGTTATTGGATAGTATGTGCAATGCTACAGGCCTAGTGCTAGGCACACAGAATGCTCAAAATGTTGGCTTTATTAGTCCCTTGTCACAAAAATCTCACCACAATTGATCTGTTTTGCAATTTTCTGAAGGCCTGCTCTGCCTTCAGGAGAAAGAGCATTTGTAATATGCCATACTGTCGTAAGAGTAGAATTAGGAATAGAGTATAAAAATTAATAGGTGCTATTTACTATGCTAATTGATCTTTATATAGTATCAACAGTCCTGAGATGTATTATTTGGAAAGTGTTAAGGCAGGAAATTGCATTGCCTTACCCAAATTCACAAAGCAAGTAAGTAAGTAGCAGTGCCGAGACTAGATTTCAAATTTATTTCAACGCAGGGTGATCTTTATGGGCTAATGACTGCAACACACTGCTGTCCCAAGTGAAATAGAGCACCTGTGGCTCTCTCAAATCGTACGGGCAGTGTTTGTCACCGCCACCTTTTCACTTCACACCTGTGTACCCAGACCCAACGTGGTAAACAGTCTTTCATATATTTAATTATTTCAAACATTCTTTATATATTTAAACATGATATAAAACTAAGTCCAGTTTTGTGTTTGAGTATATCTCTTTCTCAAGAATGAGCTGTATTTCTTGTTAGACATATTTTGTGTCTAGGATTCTAGGCTGGTCATAATTGGGCTACCAGGCCGGGGCCCCTCTCCAGCAGAGGCTGCCTACACTGTTCCCAGACTCCGATGGTATGCCGAATCGATGAGTACAGGCTCCTTGTAGCAGATCTCAGACGAGTGTCCATGATCCAGCTGATGGTGTGAAACTGAAACTCCACACATCCACAGTGGCATCTCAGACTCTTGACTTGGAAAATTGCATCTGGGAGACAGAAACTTCCTCAAGGCTTTTGGTAATTCCAAACTATAATAACTGATTGCTGGAATAGATGTCTTTGGGTTATTACAGGGAAGTACTTCCTGCTAAAACTTTACCCAGAAGTATTTACTATATCTCCACAGTTCTTCAGCTATGACACCCCACCTCCCAAACGATCTCCAATGGGCTATTTATTCTCTATCTTCTGGTCCTGGACCAAGGTTGTAGTCCATTTTCTCCCACTATCCACTTCTTGTCCATCACTTCCTTCTGAGGCCACAGCTCCCTGGCCAGGGCTTCTGCTGTCCATTTTGTCCTTCAGGCTACAGCATGAGACAGGCATAGCTACTGATGTAGTGTCCCGGTAGGCGGCACTGTGCAGTTACACTTGGAATCCTTATATTCTTTTACGGCATAACCACCTTTGGAATATTTTCTCCATCTCACTGTGGCATGTTGAATTCAACATAACCTTACACACTGATGTATTTTTTGTTGTCATGTGATTAACAATGTTTTTCCTGACCAGTATTACTTTTCTTCAAGATTATTCATGCATACTATAAGTATGCAATCTTTCTGATTAAAGGGGCATCGGTGGAAGTGTGTACATGTAAAGGAAATGTGCTAGAGAACTTGAGACACCTGGCATCGTTGGGAGTTCTGTTTTCAGTGAGGGGAGGGCCGAACGTTGCTCCCCACTCCACCCCGTAAATGTTTGCCTTCTTCAACTGGTAGTTATGTAAACAGATTTATAATGAAATGAGCTCTCACTTCCTCGTTGACATGTTAGTTGTTTCTAAAAAACATTAAGTGAGGTCTTGTCAAATTCTTTACATAATATTGAATGTTCTCCTATGCTAACTAATTTTTCTCAGATGGAAAAACTGTAACACGTTCAAGGCCCCAGTGCATTTAAAGTGTGGAATCACCAAAGAAGGAAACACAGTATTTCACTGTTCAGAGAATGAATGCACGAAGTGGTACAAATGATGGAGTCTTGGGGAGTAAAAGCTTGTCTGAAATTTAGATTATTTGGAATATGAAGATATTTAGATGTCCTCAAGATATTTTCAGACCATCTGCTTTCTTATTCCTCATTCTCTACTTGCATGATAGATTTTTTCATGGTGAGGTTAACTGAGGCCAGGCAGCTCCTGCCTCCATCTTTCCTTTTCCTCCTATGAGTTTGAGTTCCAAGTTCAAAGGGACAAGTTAGGAGTGATATATTCAAGTTAATGACCCTCACATGTGTTTAACTTGGATGACATCTCCTCTAAAGTCTCCCTCCTGTCTAATATGGGTAGATAAGAAAGTCATTAAAATATTGGAGCTCAACAACTGTTGAAACAGAATGAAATTTTTTTCTCCTGTGCTTTTACATTTCCAAGGGAAATAGATCTTATGAAAATGTCAATCCTTGTAGCAGCCCTCTTAGATGGCTCTCTGCACAAGTTACCCATCTCACACAGAGCCTGATTCAGCGGCTGCGCGCAGCTCGGGAAGGCACAGAGTTATGCAGTTTTAAGATTTAGTGTAGCTTCACAGGTTATATTTGTGGCAAAATTTGAGAAATAAATGTGTAGCATATTTTCTTATAAATGCGGGCCAAATGCATAAGAATTTATTTTGTTTTAGAATTAGAGCATTATTCATAATTTGACTATCTTACATGTCTGAACATACATATGCTTTAGTATATACCAATGTTATTGTCAAATATATCTAAATCTCTTATTCCACTAATTGTTATTACACTTGATATTTGCTACATGTTTGGTATGTGCTAGTTGGGCACAGTGTTTCAGTTTTTCATTTAAAAATTAATATGTGAAATGGGTACATAGTACTTAGCTTTATACTACTTCAATAAACCCCAACCTAATTTTATTATAAGCTGATATTCTCCATCAGCTATACAAAGTGCTTCTAATATTTTTTTCATGGAATATCAAAGGTAAAACACTAGAAACAATTGCAAATAGAATGGGGTTAGTTCCTAGTATGGGATAGTGAGAGCACTGAACTCTTGGAACAATGTAGTTGAAGAAGGCGTGTATAAACAGGTATTATATTGCTTTCTTATAAACCTCTTTACATTTCTCTGAATTCTTTACTGAGCTTTTCCCCTAAGCTATATTTGAATTGTGAAAGTACATTTTAGGAAACCTTTTTTTTTTTTTTTAAATCTGTTGCTGATTTGAGGGTATGGGGGGAAAGTTTTCTTAATTTTCTTTGGTGTTCTTTTTTTCCTGTGTAAGAAGAAAGTGTTCAGGTCATCTTTTTAAATAATGAAAGCAAATAACTGTTCCCAGGAGAACAAGAAAGCAGAGGAGAGGCTTTGTTTGACTTATCTGGGATAAGGCACTTTGGAGCTTCAGTTTTTGTAAGTCGAAGAGAGAGATATACACAACACTCCAACCCTTCTATTATGACAGTTTATGCTTCCTATGCAGCTTATTTAACTCAAATGCCTGGGAAATAGACACAATTACCACCTTATGGAATGCTACTTAACTTTAAATGTTCCCTACAGACCAGGAAACCCACTTCATCAAAATTTATCTCAGTTTCTCAGAAATTATTTTGTCTGCAGGCTCCTGAATATTCCTGTGTAATTTAAAAATTTAACTCAAGATTGCTTAGAAATAACTGTGATATAAAAAGAAAGAAAAAATTCCCACATTCAGGGAGTTTGTTCACAAGAATTGCTGTGAAAGAGCTGTGTCCTATGCCATGTACACTTTAATCATTCACTCTTTCAGCTGTTATCAATTTAAAACCAATGAAACCCCCACACTGAGTCCATTTGAGCAGTCAATTTTAATATCTCGAGGCATCTGTAGTTATTCTGAATTGGCTGCAAAAGCAGAACTAACAAGTTAAGCTCTAACCATAAGTCGACATCAGGCTGGTAAACCATACATCAAACACAGACAGTTAGTCAATATTCCAGTATGAAAAACCAACTAGCATTTTTAAGAAGAGCAATATATTCATAATATGTTTGGCAGTCTGGTTTGCATTGCTTCCTTGATGGCTGTGCATTTAACTTTCTAGTCAACAGGGTGCTTCTCACGCCAGCAAAACAACATGTTTGAGGGAAAGCTGGTCAGTCTTCTGATTTGTGGGTAATGTTTTTAAATGTGAATAAAAGGGATGGAGGAATGTGCCTTTTGTGAATAAGAATCTAGAAACTATCTTAATAGTTGCATTTTATAAGAAAACTCTTTCTGCCATATGTTCTGGATCTTTGAGCACAGTCCCTATTTCAAATATTATGTCATTGTCAGGCCATGTGTCTCAATTTTGTGTTTGGAAAATATGGTTACTTGAAATACCTCTTTCCCTCCCCGGAATGACTCCATGACAGGGTTGTTGCCTCCCATAGAGAAAAAGAAGACAATGAAGAAGGAGGAGTATTCCAAGATCAAGGCCGTCATCACTTCAATCAAATCGTTTCCAAATTTTGGGGTTGGGGGTCCTGGCCCAGGGGGAGTGAAGGGTGTTTATGACATATAAGTGCCTATTCCCAGAACTCTTTTATGTACTTCTATTTTATCTTCAAAAAGAAATAACATATTAAAGGGAAATATCTAAGGAAGAATAATGCTACATAAAGTTTATGTTTTCAGATCTGTTGCCCCAGAAAATGCTTTGATAAAACACACTTAGAGCAATATAGTCAATTTCAAAGAAAAATTGGGAGATACACCTCTCCACATTGCAATTTAACTGACACTGACAGATCACCAATTACGACCATTCAAATTCTGATATGGCCTCTTCCCTCCTTCCTGCAGAGAAAAATAGGAAGTGCTAGTGTAGCACTTTTGCAACGAGGAGCTGTTTTTTTCTGGTGACTTAATTTTACAGAGGCTGGTTAAATTTCAATGTCACTAACCAGGTAGAATAACAAGTCAGAAGGGGGAGATGTTTTGTATTGAACAAAAATTGTCTCCCCCCCCAAATAAAATGATATAGTTCTTTTTGTCTTTATTTTGAGAATTTGTACAATATAACTGATTTATAATAGACATGAATTTGAAGGGAAATATTTGTAATCCAAACTTTCGGTGATGTTAAAGGAAAGGAAAGAGCACTATCTTCATCTTAGGATATGTCAAAATGATTTGTCAATATTAATACTTCCTGTACTTGTAGCAGTCCACACATCCAGTGGAATGTGGACCCTGATGCAGAGATAATGGTTGTGAGAGCTCTGATATGTATTCTCTTTAAGACACATTCAATGTGCACAGAATATGGACTTTCAAATCCCAATCGTACCATGAGTAAAAGAGGAGTGGGACCTCTTTTCTCAAGTATTATAGAAAATTCAACTCATCTCACTGCATAGAAGCCTTTATTCATTCATTTGGTTAGATGGCCAATTTCAGGTCAGAATTAAATTCTGTTTTCCTCCCCTCCATTATCTACGTTATGACAAATGAAATTGCCAGCTAGCACTTTGTTTAAGCAATAGAAGTATAAGAACTGCGAAGGAGAAAGTGAAGAGCCAGCACTGGCTTTGGGTACAGTTCATATGGCTTACAGAGGCCCTGAAAAGCTAAGAAAAACTAAGTTGAAGAAACTCCCACTGCCTATGAAGTCAGGTTTAGGGTTCACAAGGGAACTTATGTGGTAGGGGAAGACTCGCTGGGGAACAGTGGCATATCAATAATAAATGCTAACCTTTAAAAAGGGGGGTTCTTGTGAACACTGATGAGGGCCCTATATGTCTTTCTTCTCTTCAAGTGGTTTCTTGGAAGAAAGACTTAGGATGTGATTAGAAGATTGAAATGCTTATGGACCACCTCTCCAGCAGGGGCAGCAGCCTCCTGAAACACGAAGGAAATACCCTGTTAGTGTGACTCCTGGTCATCTGCAACTGGTTGAGGATGTGTCTGAGACAGCTTGTAAATCTTGACTGGTGCAGTGTCAGGGATGGAAGAAGAGGTTATGTATCTTTTCTATAATCTATGCCCACATACGACTTGAGTCCAACATAGGATATGCTTAAAACACGGTATAGATTCATGTTATGAAGCAAGCCTGCCTTTAACAGTTACTGTTTCTTACTGGTGTTCATGCTCTCTTAGTTCTTGTTTTACAGAGACCTGCCAGTCCTGAAATGGGAAGGCTTAGAGACAGTATCTCAAACCGGCACCAGGATTAGACTAACCATGTAGGTAGTATGCCAAAACTCTGCAAAATCTTTTAAGGATAGATAATCCATGAAAGGAATAAAATGAGCATTTTCTGCCAGGGCAAGATTTAATACAGGGTTTAGAGGTCATTGGCTAAAAATAAAATGCCAATATGCTGGTTGTGAATCAGTCAGGTCTTATCCATCCTCTATTCCCAGCACTGAGCATGGCTATTCCTCGGCACCCAGTCAGGTTTGGGACTAAAGCCTGGTATTGTTTGGCATTTTCTTTCAGTTACAAAAGGAGAAAGATCTTGAGAACTTGACTCAAAGTCCAAGAAATATAATTTAAAGGAAGAAAAAGGGAGAATTATTACTATTGATATTTGCAAATACACAAAATATAGTGTGTATTTTGTGTTATACCAGGACATTATTGGTAAAATCATTTTTAGATACTTAAAATCAAGTATTTATAAGTCACTATCTCAAATATTATTAAATTCTAACTAATGCCTGTGTAAAAAAATTCTCTCTCCATAAGAAAGTAAGTTCTTGAACCACAGGGAAATCGGTTTGTTTTTCTGGCCTATTCTTTCTCCCCTTACCTAATTTGCTTTCATTTCTGGACCTCATTTTTCTCTTGTTGCTCTAAAGTTATTCTGCTCTCAATATCTCATAAGAACTGGATCATTTCCTCCCTGGATAACGGGCTTTTAAAAGACATGGGCTTAACCTGCTAGTCAGGTACACTTTTTTCCTCAACATTTGCCATCTTTCACAGTGACCTGTATTTTATTATTGAACAAAAACTAGCTACGTGGTACTCTATTACCAACATATTTGCTCCCAAGAGCCTTTAAATATCAGAAAATGCCTGGGAACTATAAATGTAAGGGAACCCGGAAGCTTATAGGCCAAGATAAAGAAGCTTAAGGTTGGCTATTAATTTCGGTTAATATTAAATCATGACATAGCTCACTTGTAAGGATCACAGTTCAATTATGAACCATATAAAAGTTTAAAGGAAAGAAGATTTACAAGATATTTTTAAGCACATTAGTGCATATTGTGGAAGTTGTGAGAGCATTACAGGACCAAGCAATGATAGACCCATGCCCCAGTCCATAAATTCAAACACAATTATTCTCAGACTAACCCTGATCAAGTAGCAAAGTTGGAGCATATCTTTACTCAAAGGTATGTTGCAGTGTTGCTCATTTATTTTTTTGCTTAAATTATTATTGTGGCAAGTCAGTTACTTTGTCAAATATCAGTTCTAACAAATTATCTAAAAAATACTTTCTTCTTAACTCAATGATTTGCTATTCATAAACAAAATTTAGGGATGATAACTTGTACCTGCAATTCAAATGGCAAATATTTCTTTACTTCTCAATACAATTAACATATTTTACAAAAGTACTATAATTTCAAAGACACTATTTTCTCATAGGACAGAAACCTTAAACAATTAGTTGTGTCTGTGTCAGCAATTACTTAAATGTTCCAGCAATTAGATGACACTACGTAAGTGGGTATAACCAGGAAATAAAATGAGCTCATGCTCGTTTATGTATAAAGAGTACCATGATAAAAATTACCAAAAAGACGAATATAAGCCAGCACAAATTATGTTTATGCTTCCCTTGAAGTAAGCAAATTACTCCTGCCTTTTCTTGACTCTTACTTGGATTAATTTCTCAATCTTTAAAGGAATACTTGGGAGAATAGTTTTCTGGGGCCATCATGGTCATGATTTGCTCCATAAATCTAACTAGAAAAAGAAAGAAGTGGAAAATAAAGAGAAGAGAGATTTTTTTTTTTTTTTTAAAGAGGGAAAGATGGAAGGAGAGAAGAAAGAGAGGAAGGAAGGATGGGAGGAAGAAACGAAGTTGAATATTAAGGTAAGTTGGGTCTATTAGTTCAGTTGGTTCATTAGATTCCACAAACGAATAAAATCATATGATATTTCTCTTTCTCTGACTGGCTTTTTCACTTAACATAATGTTCTCCAGGTCCATCCATGCTGTGGCAAAGGGTAAAATTATTCTCTCTTTTTTTATGGCCAGGTGGTATTCCATTGTGTAAATGTACCATAGCTGTTTTATCTACTCATCTACTGATGAACTCCTGGGCTGTGTCCAATCTTGAATACTGTAAATAATGCTACAATAAACACAGGGGTGCTTATGTTCTTTTGAATTAGTGTTTCAGGTTTCTTCAGATAAATTCCCAGAAGTGGAATCACTGGGTCATAAGGCAGTTCCATTTTTAATTTTTTGAGGTATCTCCTCAAAAGACACTTTCCAAAGTGGCCGCACCAGTCTGTGTTCCCACTGACAGTACAGAAGGGTCCCCCTTTTTTCCACATTCTTGCCAGCACTTGTTTGTTGGTTTGTTGATTTATTGATAAGAGTAAAATAGAGAGAGTTTCATAGATAGAGAACAGGCTGACATCTCTGGGGGAAAGATTTGGGTGTGGAGGGATCAAATAAAAAAAAAGAACACATGGATACAGACAACAGCATGGTAACTGTGGTGGGAAGGAGGTGGGTGGAGGCGGGAAAAGTTATAAGGGGGATAAATACTAATGGAAAAATATAATAAAAATGAACTATTAACATTTTTTAAAAAGAGATAAGCTGGGCACTGTGGAAGGTTCTTTCCACATACAGTTGCAATTAGCTTTCACAATGTAAATTTCATAAATTAAAAAGTCAATAACCAAATATTAAGTTATATAACTGGTAAATGGCAGAATCTGTGTTTTAACCTAGCTTAGTCAAATTCCAAAGCTGCTGTATTTTCAAGTACACTCAGTTTTCTTAATTGTAAAATGAAGTTAAAAATTTTCTATTGTAAAAATTCCATAAAAATCGATTCAGTTAATCAAGAGTATATAATTCATTCTGTATCTTTCAGAAATATTTGGTGTCTGAGGCAGTTGTGAGTCTCTAAATGTCACCCTACAGCAAAAGCATATCATCAAGAAGTTCTACCTGTGCACATGAAGCTTTAGTTACTCTCTGTGCAGCCTCACTGCGTAATAAGAATGGACAATCATTGCCCACCAGACATTTGAGGCAAGTCACTAACATGCTAGAGACAAAATGAGGCAAACGCATGAAAGAAAGGCACCTATATGAAAATGATGATTCAAAGAACTGAAAAGAATATTTTAAACTAAAAATGAAAAAGTCCAAAATGACAATAAAATTTATCTATCTTTAAAAAAGTTACCAAAGATATAACTTAATTTTTCTATTTTCCCATTTATTCAACTAATATTTATCGAGTACAAAGTGCCATCCTCACTCTTAATGTAGTCAACAAAGTTTTTGCACTTGTGGCATGTGACAGTGAAATATACAAAAAAGAATAGACAATAAGAGAGGCATCTAAAATTGTAAATAAATTGCTAAACTTAAAAGAAATTTATAGGTAGACAGAAGGATAAAATTGAGAATTCTGCCAGCATATGAGAAATATCAATTCTGATGATCTTATAGATCATAAATACCCCCTGAAAAAAGGGAAACAGAAAATTGATGACATAAACATCAACATAATAATAAAGAGGAAACATTTCAGAGCTGAAGAGAATCACAACTCAAGTTAAATGTCAAGCACATTAAATTTCAAAAATTCTGCCCACTTTTATGTTGATTATAGAATCTCAAATAAATACAAAAATCCCAAAGATTCTGAAAGAAAAAAAAAATCAAAGTAACAAAAATAAAAAATGAAACCTGCAACTCTGTATCCTAAAGGCAATGGAATTTTATGCCCAACTAAACTATTGATCAAGTGTGTGGGGTTACTGAAGATATTTTTAGACATTCAAGATCTAAATGAATTACACAGTGAGCTGTTACACAATAATAAAACAATTTAAAGCAATAAAGGTAAGCCATGGGATTCAGGAGACAGTGAATACAACTTAGAAAGTTAGTGAAAGGAAGTCACAGGGTAATAAAGGTAAAGCCTGGAAAGCAACCAACTCAAATTAGTGTAACATGGTGGAAGGACTCTAAAAGGCATTCCAGGGACTAGAATTTATAGACTGTTTAATTGAGATGCTTAAATTCTTAATGATGTAAAGGCCCAGAAAGCAATAAAAAATTAAACTGTGGGGAAAAAAATCTGTATGAGAAATTCGCAATTAAACAATATATCAAACTAAAATATTATAGCTTGATTATAAGTAAGTGTTGAAGCACAAGCTTCAAAAATAAGAACATAATTTATGTAGCACAAAAGGCACAGTATTAGACCCATGGATATACTAATCCAATTTGGCACATGACTTGGCCAAAGATTGCGTATTATTTACATGACCAATATAAAATATATGCTGTTGACTAATTTTTTCACATTTTGACTTAAAATATGGGGGTAATGAGAGGCTTGATTGTGTTTCTGAAATAGTATAAACAAACTAACATAAGCTTCAACTGTAAAAGAAAGGAGAATCTTTTCCACTGTGATCAAGGAGCATCACTCTGAGAGCCACAGAGGTCACGGTACTGTAAGAACAGAGAAGGAAGTCAAATGCTTGGCATCGTAGTAAACAATCTTATAGAGTTGCAATCTTATGAATGTTGTTTTTAATGTTAAACTTTTAGAATCAACTATAATAAGTTGTGATTATAGAAATGAGTGAACTAATACAAATTTTCATGATGAAATACACATCACAATAACAAAGGCAGAGGAGATAGAAAGGAAGAAGGCAATAAATTTCTCATCATGTCAATGGAAGCATTAAGTCTCAATCTTTTGTGGTTAATAGAACAACAAATAGAGATTTAAGTATTCTGAATGTTGAAGAGAAAGCCAATGGAAACAGCCAGGCCAGCTGTATTTGAGTGTGAGTATTTGGGGAGGAAAAGGGCCAGGTAGATGAGGTCTCATTTAATTAAGTTGAATTCATGCTTATTGTAAAAACAAAACAAAACTAAACTAAAATGAGGTAATATCTAAGCTTGACAAATCAAGACATGTAAGGAAAATATTGACAAAAATAAACTAACCTATGCTCCAAATAACAGTAATGTAAGATACGGCAGCAACCATCAGAAGAACTATAAATAAAAGCACTTCCAAAGTGTGCCCTGTAAGGATCAAAACTGGGATGAGGGAGGAAAGCACTGCCTTGTATCATATCCTGCAAACATACTGGTTAATCTTTAAACAAGCAGTTTTCTTTGTACTACACGGGTTAAAAAAGTAGAAGTAATCCAGCACACTTTCAGTTTCTACCAATAGTATCCAGTATAGTTTTGCCCATATTAAAATGAAAGAAACCATTTTTTAAACATACAATTCTTTCTAACTCTATCACTTGATATAAGGAAATACTAGTTGTTCCTAAAAACAATAAACAATTCTTATATTTTCTAAAAATTTTGTGTCCACGTGTTTTCTGTTCTTGGATGTCAATGCTGTTGCTTGAAAGATTATATAATGTAGTTCAGCTGATGCTAAAGGGTTATTACTTCAGTTTTAAAAGCAAATAGAGGGTAGGTACAAACACACCTACCACCCTAAAATGTGCCCTCTTGCCTATTATTTACATATCAAATTGATTAGTGTTTATTTCCAATAAGAGGTTCAATGAAATAAACTCATACACTGGAAAAGCCCTCACTGGTTGGGAGTTGGATGGGGGGCAGGGATTGAGAATAAAAGAAAAAAAGTAAGAACTCATAGGCATGGACCACTGTGTGGAGATTGCGAGGGGAGGGGTATGGGGGGAGTGGAGGGGTAGAGGGAGGGTAAGTGATGCTGGAAGGGGGCTTCACTGGGGGCGGTAAACACACCATGCAGTACACAGATGATGTATTGTAGCATTGTGCTCCTGAAACTTTGTATAACTTTGTTAACTAGTGTCATACCAATAAATTCAATAAAAAGGAAAAATAAAGAAATAAAAAGCACTCACCATTCCCACCCTTGCCAAATATGAAAGTAGATGGAGAAACTGAAGGCTTTTCAGGAGCTATCACTGAAATGGCACAATGAATTCCATACACACTTGAACTATTAAGATTTCTTTCCGTTGGGTGATCATTCGCAATTATCTGCTAGCCCTTTCTTGCCACCACCATGTACCCCTCTCATTAGTCATATTAAATAAATTCGAAAATGCAGCCATATCAAGTGACTATTTCCAGATCTAGATTTGAGTCAGTGAAATCACATATTAGCCAGATCTCTATGAGTACAAAACAAACAAACAAACAAACAAACAAAACAAAACAAAACAAAAAAACATTGAAGAAAGGGTTTGTGACTGAGTTTAGACTATACAATATCGGGACAATTCTTTTTTCACATTTATGCGGGGCATTATAAAGTTAATAAAGTACAGCCTTCTCTGACCCACAGTGGGTTCTCAGTAGACACTGGCCGAATTCAAAGCGCAGGCCTCTTGACTTGTTGGTAACATTACCTGAACCATCAAACCTTGGGAAGTGTCTGCAGCCCTGTACACTGTCAGCCCCAAACTACCACACACAGCTTCCTGGACCTTGATAATGTAGGCCTGTATTCCAGATCTGGGCTATTTGACAGTTTAAAGAATTTGATCCATAATCTTTGAACAAATGCACTGCAGAAAAATTTAAAAAGCCATTATCCCCTTTTTTTCTAAATCATTTTCCTTGAAAGACTTAAGTCATGTAACTTGGAGAAATTAACCATTTAACATTCATCATTAATTTATTTTATATGATTTTTGTAACCTTTCAAAAACCCTTATTTCATTCCTTTTTTCAAAGTCTTAACCTTAGATATGCTAAGAAAAGAAACTTAAGTACTAAATTTTACTGGGCCTGTAGCTTTAAAATTGGTTTAATGCTTTTTACTTACTTAAAAAAACTCAGTAAAAAAGCCTTTAAAAAATTCACAGTTAAAATTGAAACTAACCCAAGAAGTGACTATATTTGCATAACGATCCGTATTTGGAATAAAATTCCACTGAAGACAACAATAGCAGCTTATCAAATCAGAATTTCACAAAGATTTTCCATAGCCCTACTAATGAATACTGACTCGTTGGCCAGCTACAGTGAGAATTTAATGGCGCTCTGAGATAGGGAGTATGCAGGGAGCAGTGTGTTCAGGGGTCCCACTGCATCTCTGTGGAGACTGCACTAGGCATCCAGCTCCTCTTCTGCTTTCTGAGGCCAATTCTAGAGTACTACAGTCACTAATTCTTACTAATTCTTTAACATTTTGATTGGGCCAGAACATGCCACTGGATTAAAAGATGTTTCATTTTGCCAGCATCCTGAAAATTTTAAACTTTATGTCAGATTGAGATTGCTCAGGCTAATGATCTGGCTTTATATATTTTTTCAAGATGGCAGGTAATCTGTGACTGAATCCTGTCTAAGAGAATGATGACCTATGGGATGATTTCTAAGGTAGAAATGAAGATAGTAGTATATTACTACATATAATTGAATCTGTAGAGGACCAAATACTGTCTGGGGCACTGCAAAGGAGATTTTCAGTGATTAAAAGTCTGAGATGAACCACTTTGGACTATGTGCTGTTTCTACCCACAAATGCTTACATTCTAAGAATTTTCCACCCTCTTAGTGATATCTATGGGCATGCTTCACAAAATTTTACCTTCCTGGATTGGTTCAGACTACAGACAATTTTTGTGATATGTCCAACTGTTTCAAAACGGACTGAAATTGATAGGCCACGTACTGTAAACTATTTAAACAATTCTCATATTAAGTATTGCTAAAAATATGAGAATCTGCTTTGCCCTCTTCCTGAAAAATTATGGTATACTAAATCACCTTTGACTTCTGTAAGAATCAGTCTTTCAACTTTGTTCTCAGAGTGTGTTTCAAGAGCTTATTTTACCCATTTTCAAAGTTTTTTTTATATTTAATTTACAAATCAAATTCATAAGTTAGAAAATGTGAAAAACGGAGAATAATTACCTCGACGCATGTGTTTTCTCAGTCAGGGAAAGAATACATTTTTGCTGTTTGTCCTATAAATTCATTTCCTGTTACAGAAATCTATATCATTGATTTGATCTATCCGTCTATCCCTTCATTTATCTGTCACACTAACAGTAATAACAACAGTAATAATAAACAATAACAGTATTAATAACAGCGAGGGGTAAATGGGGACAACTGTAATTGAACAACAATAAAAAAAGAAAAAATGCTTTACATAATTATCTCGTTTGTTTCTCTCAATGGTTTTCTCAATGGTGGGTATAAGTATTCTCATTTAACAGTTGAAATATCCAAGGCTCAGAGAGATCATAACTTGTTCAACGTCATTAAAAATGAGTGGTAGACCCAAGGTCTGAATTCCAATTAGCCTAATGCCAGAGTCTATGTTATTCTATTCTGGTGCTCTAGAATAGAGCATTCTAGATGCTATTCATGATGCTAGTCTGTACTTGGACTTTCTTCCCAGTACTTCTTCCTAGCATTTACTTCAGACTATGACTAGGGTGATCGGATAACTTATCATGAAAATCAGTACATGCCTGACAGTGGAAAGGGATGCTGTTACTAAGTATGCTTGGGCAATAGGTATAAACTGGGATTGCCCAGATGTATGGAGACATGGAGTCATTCTGACAGGCCACCAAGATACCCCTTCTCTGTTCCTGTGGCAGAGTTCAGATCCTCTGAGGGGAAAACTGGGTAGCTTTTTTACAATAATCCCATGATGCATCCTTTATCTTCTCAAGATTATTTTTTCTGGACAATTATGTTTTTCTCTTATAGAACGGAACATTTAATAAGTAACCAAAAAAAGAATAAACTATTTCTAATATTCTTTTATATCCGACTAGCTATGGACACAGAGGCACATTCATTTAACACTATTATAGTAAAAGTACAAAATGTCCTGTACCTTTAATAAGTCCTTTTTCTTGTAGACTTTTCAGAGAAGGTCTCCGGGTAATAAACTTCTTTAATCTGCTTTTAACTCGTTTTTTGTCGCTTGTATCAGAAGCACTATGTTGCAGTCTGAACACTGGAGATAAAAAAACAAGTTAGAGACTTTCAGTAAATTTCTCCTTTATGATTATTACTTTATGCTAATATGAATAGAAAACAGTAGTTATGGAATAACTCCCTGAATTAACAGCTTAAGCCCTTCTGCTTAGACAGGGCATATGAGTAACAATTTGCCCATAGGAAAGTGTTAGCTCTGCTGCGACATGAATGTGCAATGAGAATGTGGTTAGCTACTTATAGTCACAATTTACTTTCACTTTTATTCCCTGGTAGTTAATATGATAACCTTTGCTGGACAATTCTACCTACCTATACCTATTCACAAAATTTCCTTCAGACAAAAACTAATCTAAACAAGAGGGAAATGCTTTAGAATTGTTATTAATTATGATTGTATAGTTCCTGTAGGTAACTCAGGCGTTTTCAAAGGTCCCGCTTGCTAAAATAATTTTGTCAATCTTCTTTTTTTTTTTAAATGTTAACCCAAAGTGATTTCTTTTTCTGAAGCAGATACTTCTTATTCTTCTTATTGATGTCAACATTACCACCATTTAAATTCTGAAACACAAATTGGTCTCAAACTTCTCCCATGTCTTCGGCAGCCCCTATCATCAGCTCCCTCTCCTCACCTCCTCAGGTGTGTGTCAGATTCAGTCCTGAGCAAATATGTGCTGAATGTCTACTGGTCATCAGGCTCTATGCTAAAGCCTATGAATTCAATCATGAGCCCAACACTTAAGGTTGGAACTTCATTAAGCATAGAGTCTAAATATAATGAAGGTATCTTATTATGAATGACTAATAGGCATTTATTGTCTCTATAAGATAAGAGACATCGATATTAACTGGGCCCTCGATTGTCTTAACCCAATTATTGACACAATATGAGGATTTGGGGTACGTTTTTAGGTACACAAAAACCTATTTTGCTCTCAAATCATAATTTAAAATAAACCAATCATTCAAGTTGGTTAATAATAATATGTAGATCTAAAAGGCATTGAAAACTTACTGTGTGCTTGGTATTCTCCAAGGAAGCTAGCACGATATAAATTTATTCTACTGCAATGTAAGCTCTCCATGTGGGTAGGTTTTTTTAATCTACTTTTGTAAATGTTTTTCACTAATATGTCCCTAATATCTCAAATCTTGTTTAATATATAGCAATGTTCAGGCAAAATTTACTGAATCAATTCTCACAATGTCCTTTTGAAATGTATAAAATAATTATACATATTTTAGAAGTGAAGCTGAGGCAAAGAAGGTAAGTAACTTGTCCGAGGTCAAGTCCGGATATGCGATCAGTCTCACAGAATTGTCATCTGATATTCTAATTTACTGGCATATTGGTGAAAGAATAGAAGGGGGAGGTAAATAAAAATATCAGGAGCTCAGTGACTCCTTTAAAATTGAAAGGTTTCAATCAAATACATTTTTAAAGGAGTTACTGGGTAAAAAACATTTTTCTAGCGTCTAGTTGTAAGGAAGCTAGACTTGAGCCATCCTATCCCCTCCTGATGAACTCAGACAGAGAGAGAGAAAGATGGGGTGGGGGGACTTAGGGGGAAGTTGAAGGTGGAAAAAAATAAATTGCCTGAAATTAGAGGATCTGAAGTCAAATGTTCCTAATGGGGTTTCAAAGGAATCCACAAAAGTGCCTAAGGGAGACTGTGTGCTTTTAAATGTCTGCCTGAAACTAAACCACCTTGTTACCCCACACATGAGAATAAACTCAAAATAGATTAGACTTAAATGTTAGACTTGAAACCATAAAAATCCTAGAAGAAAACATAGGCAGTAAAAATCTGGACATTTCTTGTAGCAATATTTTTTCTGATATATCTCCTTGGGGAAGGGAAACAAAAGAAAAAAATAAACAAACAGGACCACATCAAACTAAGAAGTTTTTGCACAGGAAAGGAAACCATTAACAAAATGAAAAGACAACCCACAGAATGGGAGGAATATTCACCAATGATACATCTGAAGGTGTTAATATCCAAAATTTATAAAGAACTTATGAAACTCTACACTGAAACAAACAAACAACGCAATTTAAAAAAGGTCAAAGGACCTGAATAGATAGATGCTTCTCCAAAGAGGACACACAGATGGCCAACAGACACATGAAGAGATGCTCAAAGTCACTAATCATCAGAGAAATGGAAATTAGAACCACAATGGCATTTAAATATCTCCGCACACCTGCCAGAATGGCTATCACCAATAAATCGGCAAACAACAAGTGTTGGCATGTATGCCTAGGAAAGGGAACCCTGATGACTTGTGGGTAGGAATGCAGATTGGTGAAGCCACTGTGAAAAGTAGTATGGGATTACCCCTCAAATTAAAAATGGAACTGCTTTATGACCTAGTTATTCCCCTTCCAGAAGTATATCCAACAAAATCCAAAACGCTAATTCAAAAAAATGCATATACCCTTATTTCATATCAGCATTATTTATAATAGCCAAGATTTGGAAACAGTCCAAGTTCCCATTACTAGATTAGTGGATAAAAAAAGCTGTGGTACATTTACACAATGGAGTACTACTTGGCCATAAAAAGGAAGGAACTATTACCTTTTGTGACAGCATGGATGGACTCGGAATATCATGCTCAGTGAAATAAGTCAGTCAGAGAAAGACAAGTGCCATATGATTTCACTTACATGTAGAATCTAATGAACAAAATGTATTAACAAACAAAATAGAGACAGACTCATAGATTTAGAGAACAGATCAGAAGGGAAGGGGATTGGGGTCTGGGAGAAAAGGTGGAGGCATTAAGCAAAGAAAAAAAAAATCATAGACACAGACAAGAGTATGGTGATTACCAGTGGGAAAGAGGGGTGGAGGGAGGTAGAAGAGGGTAAAGGGGAATAAATCGTGATGGAAGGAGACTTGAATTGGGGTGATGAACACCCAATACAGCATACAGCTATTGTATTATAGAATTGTACATCTGAAACCCATATAATTTTATTAACCAATATAACCTCAATAAATTCAATAAAAATTTAAAAGAAAAGAAAATGTATGCCTGGCCTAGAATATGAAAAGCTTTATTACAACTGGTCAAATAAGGATGCTTTTGCATCATTCTTCCCCTCCTTTGCAAACTTGTGTTTGCAAACTTGTTCCAAATAAGTTGTTGCAAACTTGTGTCAGCAAGATGGGAAGTCAGGATGAAGTGTAAGGCTACGGAAAGAAAGGAAAATATTCTGTCTTCCTCCCAGTTAGGTAAAGAGTGGAATTTTAATTTTAAATTAAGTTGAAGTTTTGATTAACGCATGAGATTGGACACTGTTCAATATAGAATGAAGATAGTATCTGCCACTTAAAAGGACGACAATATTTTATATTCTTTAAAGCAGGGTACTTAACCTGGGCGTTATTGACATTTTAGGTCAGTTTTCTATGTGTGTGTGTAGGGCTGTCCTGTGCAGGAGGAATAGAGTGTTGAGAAGCTCCCCTGGCCTCTCCCCATAATATGACAGTAACCCTCCTTAGTTGTGAACATCAAAAATGTCTCCAGACTTTGTCAAATATCTCCTGCAGGGTGAGGAGGAGGGAGGAAAAGTATTATCACTTGAGAATCACTGCCATAAACTGAAGAGAAAAGTTATAAGACCTGCTTAAGTTCTCATTTATTGGTGGTGCAAGGTCCGTTCACACATTAAGAAAATATAAAGGAACTGTAAACAGTAAAAAAATAAAAATAAATTAATAGCATCTCTCTAAAAGATATCTCTCTATAAGTATATATCATGTATATGATAGATCCCATATATGTACACATATTTGGTCTATCATATATTTGCTACCTATTTTTTAAGCATTGGTTCTAAGAGTGCAGCCACTATCACATAAGTGGGTCAGCGAGTCTATCACTTGAAAGTTTGGAAATCCTGGGTAGATAAGCTCCCAACTGTTGTGCCTGGCAGACTGGTAATGTAGGGTAAGAGTTATAGATGTTGCAGGGGTTCAGAACGAGTCACCCCAAGATGTGCTTCAGTGGTACGCAGATTATTTTGAACTAAAGGCAAACTAGACACCACAGGTTCAAGAGAGACTTCTGCTTGCCCCTTAATTATCTAGAAGAATTTAAATCAGGAAGCTGGGCCATGATAAGAATTACTACCGGGAATTACTTTTTACATTCCCATATGGCAGAGCAAACTAACAATTCCTAAATATGTGCTCTCCTTGCAATTACCTTTTGAAGCCTCAAGGTGCATTGCCTCATCCCTAGCTCCAAAGGCCTTATACAGTACACCTCAGATGCCCGTTTTGTCTCTGAACCTGTTGTGTATGTGGTGTTGTGGGGTTTCTGACTCTCTTGTTAGCAGGGTTCCCATACATTTGTATGTAATTAAAATTTGGTCATTTTCCCTCTCTAATGTGTGTCATGTCTATGGAAGTATTATACCCTCTGAAGGAATCTTGCAGGCAGAGAAAAATTCCCTCCTTCCCTCAGGTCCCAGGGTAATTGAGCAGGACCAAGGCAGCCTGAGACTCTGGGTCCGTTGCCACTGGCTATGAACAGTCTCATCCATTTACCCCATTTACTCCATATATACCTGAACACGGTTTAAAAAGCATGGCTTTAGACCTGTGCTGTCCAATGTGGGAGCCACTAGTCACTTGCAATGCAGCTTGTGCTATAGGATGAAATAATAACGTTTTAGATGTTTTTGATTAAATAAAACATATTACTAAAATTAATATACTATGAAAATCTTTCTTTTTACTTTTTAAAATGTGGATACTAGAAGGTTTTAAATTACACATGTGGTGTATATTTCTGAATAGTGTTGCTAGATGATAAAAAATAAATAAACACACATTGAGCACCTACTACATGCATGAGAGTGTTGGATTTAACTGTTGTGGGTAACGATGCATATGGCCTGTGTAATTATAATACAGCATGATAATGAGTATAAAGTATAAGAGACTAAGGGATCTTACTGGAGGAATTAACCTCAGGTCATTTTGGAGAAATTGCAAGTGCCGTTAGCAATAATTTATTTTATAGCACCACAGACATCAGGCATTAACTGATTCAGAATTGTATGATTGGAAGTCATTCTGAGCATCTGATTGTACTGTGCTCACATGCTATCCTATCGACTTCCACCCGGGCCCAGTCATTGCCATGACCACCAGTCATACATGATCTGCTTCAACTGATAACCGTATTAGAGCCCATGGGTCTGGGTACTATGTCAGAGGCTGAAAGAACACTTACATCTTTCAGAAAAGAATCTGCCTTGTAATTTTGGCCTCAAGCCTACCTTTGAAATGATATGGAATAATCATTACCAAAGGTGATATTATCTATTTCTTGTCTCAGCTCAGAATCTTTTCATTGTCCATGACAAAATGCCAAGAAATACAGGACCAAAGAAGTATTTTTTATGTCACTTTGGAACTAGTAAAAATGATGTGATTAGGAGGGATGTGAAAATTAAAACAAATGCACATAGTAGAAATCCAAGATTATGAAAATAATTATATAGTTAGTTATGTCTTTTGAAACCCCTTAGATACTCTGGTAATAGTATTCTTAATTATATATGTATATATATGTACACACATATACACATAAAGACACACATATACATATATACATATACACACATACACATATACATATATACATACACACATATACATATATTTGTTTGTTTTCAATAACACTATCTGGCCCCACATGTGAGGAATGTGTAAGCTATATTGGTTTTGGAAGAGGGTATGGGGGATGAATGGTAATGAAAATAAATACAATAAAAATGAATGATTGAAATAAAAAATCAAGATATAAAAAATAAAAAAAATGCATTTTCAAATGCTTTATCTTGTTTCCCTCTTATATAGACTGAGAAACCAGCAGAGACTTGGATATTGTTACACAGTTTTTAACGTAGCCAAACTCTCCAAAGTTGCCTCTAATGATGACTTTCCTGGAGACAGAGTAGATCTTCAACTCCCATTTCCTGATGCCATAAATAATAGTCCTCAGACGACAAGTCAAATTACAAGATCTTGGCCATCATTCATTTCACTCATTTTGTTCTAAGGTGAGTTACGTAGAAGTTAAAGTCAATAGATGACTATAATATAAGTATTTGGTATACTTTTTATTATCAAAATAACTTGAAAGTGCTGTAATTACAAACTAAAAGTGTAAAAAACATATGGGTAGAAAGCAAAGCCCATCTCTGGGTCCCTGTGAACAGCACTAAAAGTATTCAAATATTGTGGTTTACAATCTGATTTTTAACAGCCAAACTTATAAAATGGTTTACACTTTTCTATTGTCGAGGGACAAAAACTTGCCAAATTGTTCATTTTAAGTAAAAACAACATAACCAATTAAGGAAAGCAAAATTTAAACACATGCCTATGATAATCAGGACATAGTTTGCTTCTGATTTCACTACTGATTTTAACAGAACAGTGTTCCTTCCATTTTCCCACAGCACCCAAGTGACCCCACACATACTTTTAGAGACTTGTAATCACACAGTGCAAATAAAAGGACACTTTACTGGAAAATACACAGTGTGGTACAATAATCCATCATTTATGAAAAATAGAATTCAGCTTTTTCTTTTTCCTCAGAGATCCAACTACTCTTTGAGGGTGAAGCTTACTGCAATTTAAAGATTTATGTTAAGCCAATGAGCAGTTTTTCCCATTCCCATCTAAACTTATTATTGAAAAGTGAAAAGAGACTAAAGAGATACGAGCTTAAATTCCAAAACATTTAATCTGATTCACAGAGGAATTATCTCTATGAAAAATTAACCTGAATTGTATGAGCTTTCCAGGTATTCTAGAATTTACTTTTATTTCTTTTATATTTTCCTCTTTTTTCTCCCATTGATGGGTGGTATTTTCTTTCAAATGCAAACAAATAGAGTATTTTTAAAGCCTGAGAATTGTGAATAACAATGTGCAATGTGAGTCTCAATACACACAGGCCAAAGGCATTAGTTTTATACACTGTTCTTAACCATTTGAGAGACTTAATTGCTGTTAAAGCGGCTCACACCAGAGAATAGTTAGGATCTTGGGCTTTTTAAGATGATCTTAGATAAATATCTTTACATATGAGAATAGGCATATTAGCCCAACAAAGTTTTATACCTGACAGAGTTTCTGTGTTGTTTAAACCACATCAAGAGGTAATATGTTATTGTACTGGGTACTCTTTGCTATATTTATTTTCCAACTTTAGTAATGGGAGGGAGAAGGAACAGAATTTGGATTATGAACATCCACTACCACTCTATTAAGGGATGGGAATCACACACACACACACACAAAACCCCTGAAATCTTCCAGAATCCAACAGTTTGGATAATATGACCCAGAATTGTATATCTGCCAGAATCTTTCTTGCTGTAGACCTTATTTTGAAATATTCCCATTTTCTGCCAAACTTCTGTTCTCATGGTATTCCCATGTTACAATTACATGTTATTGTTATTATTATTTCTTTAAAATTTGGAAATGCTGAGAGAGCCAATGTTTCAGAGAGTTGCTAAGAGAAAGCAAAGAAATGCTAACACAAACAACTTTCTAGGCTACTTGTCGCTTCATTGTTGAATTTTTACATAGGGGTCAACATCACGTGAAGACAGTTTTCTTAGCCACCGAGAGCTCCCCACATTGCAAGTCTGGGAGGATGTTCAGAGCAAAGCTGACAACAGTTGCTTAGGGCAATCATCTTACCACACTGCAGTGTCCAGAGAGGGTGATCCAGAAAGAAATGACAAAATAAGGTTATATCAGGCTCTCAATCCCCAGAGATTCCAAAACACATTCAAACCATCACACGGATTACATAACAAAGTACTAAATTGTCTCCACTCATATTTTCCAATACGACCTTCTTGTATTCCAAATTACCCTGTTGTACCACTTTTTAAATTACTGAAATAAGAGCACCATGCCCAAAATTGATTGAAAAGAGAAATAAAGTTTATTAAATTTCTTTTCAGCCTCCTGCCTGATTCTTTTCCAGGGTATACACTGCTGTGCTAATTCACGAGGCTGTAATAAATACTGTTTTGCCCTCTCCAGCATGTGGTTTTAGAGCTTGCAAAACTTTGCACATAACTCCCTGTGTCAGAGTGGGCAGAGAGGGTAGGATGGGGCTTAATGTACTGTTGGCCATTTAATACGTCTTTTCTTTTTTTCACATGCTCAATGTAATAGCAGTCATAATTTCAACCCCCAACTTGCAGCCTGAGAAACTAAGTTATTGAAACTTTAAGTGACTTAACTTGAAACACAAATCATGATTAAATCTGGAAATAATTGCAAGAGGGAATGCAGGACATTTTAATAGCAGTGCTTTGTTTTAACCACTTAATTCCCACTTAGGCATTGTAGGAATACAAAATAAATAGTCAGTTTGAAACAGAAGAGCATAATCTACCCAATGATTCATATTTATTCTATGTACCCATTTAAAGTGAGAATTCATGCAATGAAAAATATTTACTTTCTAAATAGCCAAATCTAACCAATAAAGAGCTGGCAGTTTATTGTCATGTCCCTGTTATGCAGCCATATGGAAATTCCATGTGTGCTTTTCCAAGTAATATACATATGTATCCATGTGTTTCTACCTCTAATGTATTCATGTCTATGGCATAAATCCTTCGTTGTCTCTTCATGTATAGGCTTAATAATTTTATTTTGATGATAATAGATCTTAGGATATGTCTATGCCAATAATGATTTTTACAGTGTGAGTTGGTGTTTTGTTTCCTTTTTATAATGTTAAGCACTGCTTTGAGTTGCTTAACGAGAAACTTTCATGGTGGTTATGATGATGACAATGATGAAAATGATGATAACTTCAATACAGTGGTAAAAATACTGAGTAATATCATCACAAATGTCATTTTCCCCCACTTGTAAGTCTGTTTTCTTTTTGTGAGACAGAGTTAAAAAAATATCTTTGCATCCAAAGTTATGGAAATACTACATATTCAGAAAACAAAGGAAGGAAAATAGAAAATAAACGTAAATAGCAAAAAGCTGTGGTTTTTACAGAGACATCTGATGACATTTTTTTCCTGAAACGGAGTCAAGTACAGTAGAAGATGTGGAGTGAAGATTCACACCATTAAGGCATCCTCTCTTGACTAGATATTTTATCTGGCCTTCTTACGACTTGATACTGTGTCAGTAAAACTTTGTCATTTGAGAACTATTCAAACGTTTGATAAATTTGCTAATAATGTAAGTGGTTACTGAGGTAAGACAGTAGCTTATTTTGAAAGTGAAATTACCAAAAAGGAAAAAAAAAAGAACATGGGGCTTTGATGCAGACAAAGGGTATCATGTAGTAGAAATGTGTTTTCCCTGAGGAAATACTGTATATTGAAAGGAGTGATGGGCTCCCTGGTGGTGACAGAAAACAGGCCATGGCCAAATCAAACAAAGAGACCTTATAGATGAATGGGCACATCAGTTTACAGAGAACAAAATAAAAAGTAAAACAGTAGATTTTGCTTTTTATTTTGGTAATTCCACTATAGAGGTAAGAGCATAGCAAGATTTTCAGCAATTAGCATTTAGATGCCTGTGGAAAAAAGTCAGGTTGGAGAATGAAATAATATTCATATTTAAGAGCATCAGACAATTTCAATGCTGATTTTCCACCCTTACTCAGATACTAGATAATGCTAAGCAGTTTTTGAATTGGGTGGGCAGTATTTAAATCTTCTGTCCATAAACAGAGAAAACTATCACTATATACTGTGTGTATGTGTGTATTTATTTGCACTTTTGTAAAAATGTGTGCACAGATATTGTATTCTAAGTGGGTATTCAGAGGAGTAATATATGACAACTTTGAATCATTTTCTGTAATCCCTAAATTCCAGGGCATATGTATAATCAACAATATGCTACGGGTATCTTTAATTTTCAGACATAAAATTTGAACTAGGTCATAAGAGTATATGTCATAGGTCTCTCATTCAATCCCTCATAATAATTCAATGTGGTAAATTCTCTTATTGCTGTGCACTCTACAGATTAAAATCTAAGCATCAGAGGGGTTAAGCTGTGTAGCAAATAAGTGGCAGAACCAGAATCAAACCCATGCTGTCGGACTTTGAGCCCATGGGAACTCCTAACCTGTTCCACTGCCTTCCTCTCCATCTGTTTGGCAATGTTGTCAAAGTTCTAAGGACATGAAGAGATTGCACTATAGTCAAGCACTTCCAACCTAAGGGCTTAAATCATCTGGTTTACCTGAACGGCTGACTGAAATAACTTTAAGTCTGTCGCTGTAGACTTAAAAAAGAAAATGAGCTGCCTTAGGTGAAATTAGTGAATCATAAGACAGCAATAGAATTAATGGCTGAGTACTCTTCAGAGTGCCAGTCAGGAGAACTGAAGAAGGCATCTGAGTCTGACATAGCCATAACCACCATGAGCACAAATGGAATTCTTCTGCTACTGGGCAGAAAGCAAATAGAAGAACCACTCACCATGCTCCAGGTTGTACGTGGCAAGATAAGAAGTAGAGAAGTAGGGTGGGGATTGGGGCTCCATTTTAGGCAAAAATGCCTAGTGCCTTAGCTGGACCTCTCAATGCCTTAATCCTTCTTCTTGACCCCTGCCAGCTCACAATCTTTTTTCCAAGACAGACAGATGCACACTTAGCCCTCAACAGTGTAAGCACATACATTCATGCTTACAAGCCCCGTACCTCTTATTTCAGCCAAACTAGGACATCACATTCTTCTCTGTGCCCAGCCACAGAGTCTGCTTGTTTCACTTCTGGTTACTTCATAGGGATAAGAGCTCAGGGTCACCGTTCAGGGGGAAGGTTAGTAAGAATCACTAACATATGGCCTACTTCCAATAATGCTGTTCCTTTCAAAATATGTGTGTTCCTTTTTCTCTCATGCATTCAATATCTCTTTTGAATGCTATAGGTTTTGGAATTTGAATTTCAAGTCTGTCATTATCAGTGGTAGAACCTTATCAAGAAATGTAAATTCTTTGGGCCTCTATTTTCTAATTGGTTAAATGGGGCTGACAGTATCCACATCAAAGATTGTTGTGTAAATTAAATGCCCAATCTATGCAAAACACCCAGCACAAAATCTAGTGATTAATAAGCATTCACTGAAAGGTAACATGTATTACAGATTGTGATGGTTTGGTGGACATCCCCCTTTGTCACGGTCAGGGCTGTAACAACCAGTAAATGAGCAGCTCAGGTGGCGGGAAAAGTGCCCCCTTATCCTTCCTGCCAGTGCCTCTCATTTTTTCAACATTTACTGGGTATTTCCAATGTATCTGCTATTATTAGAGTATGCCAGTAGTTGTTACATAAATTTAAATATCTATTTATTTATATAAAATTAAATACACATATATTAATATGTTAAAATTTTAACTGACTGATATTTGGCTTTCAGTTAAAACAAATACTTGTATGCAATCCCAAGTGTTTATGTGTGATTAATTTCTGCCAGGTAGAGTGTATTTCAAGACTTTGAACATGTGTTGAAATCATTGGGTTTTGAAGAACTATCCATTAAAGACTTTCTGAACTGTGACAATGGATATTGACAGTGCTTGTCAGACTAAACCACTATTGATCGGCTCACATCATGTGTATAGCAAAACCAATTTCTTTCAAGTGCTTCTTCCTAACTGAAATACATTATTGCAGCCTTCCTCTCTGTTTATTATAACACCCGAGCTCATCGCATGTAACACATCCAGCAAAAAGGCTTCACAATGAAGGAAGCAGAAAACTGCAACGTGGAGAGAATTGAAGGCACTTAGCAATCCAGCAGCCCAAATACTCTCATACTGAAGTTGCTCTTTCTTTGGACAATATTGATCCCTTGCAGAGACTTGTTTTTATTTCACTATCCTTCTGAATATGGAAAGATCATGGGCTAACAGAGCTTTGCTATTGTTTAATGACCCTGTGACACTAATGGTTTCCACCCCAGAAAGAAACTATTTTAAGTACTTTGTGTACGTTTAAGTTGTGGGAAAGAAAGTGTTTATGTTGGGTCACTGCTCCCCTGCCCACAAACATACACAGTTACATACACACACCCTCGATGTGACTTTTCCCAAACTTCAGAATGCTTTCTCCAGTGACTGACTCAGGCGAGCTTTGGCCATCTGTATGCTACATATTGTACAGTTCTCTCATGAATTTGCAGTGTGCCTTTCTTCCCAAGAGCACATTTCTTACTGAAAAAAAAAATACTCTTATACAACAAAAGGCAGTTCTCATAATACCCCCATGAGTGGGAGGAATTCCAGATTTATTTATTTTTATTTGAAAATACTATTATTAAACAAAACCCAAAAACATAACTTCCAAAGTACTGCCTGATCACAGATCATGCTTCCTGCAATGTACTAAGAGCATTCCAGGGCCCACAGAAACTTCTGTCCTAGTTTTCACCCTTCAAGAAGCTCATAGTTTACTGTATGCAAATGCCTGGGGAGAGCAGGGTACTCCTAAATTCTCAGGGTATTCCTAAAACTGCTGCCCTTTTCTAAAACGATCTGTATAGCTTACATGAGTCACACTGGTAGGAAAAAACAAAAAAACAAAAAACAAAAAACAACCCCCCCCCAAAAAACAGGGGAGACCTTGGTTAACTTTACAAATGCTCTAATTAAATCTGGCATGGTGGTGCCGGCTTCTTTCCTATTCTAAGCATGCCTGGAAATTTAAAGAAAAAATATTGCTCTGAAGGCTGGCAAATGCTACATGAACAAAATGTGCTACTCTTCAAAACCCTTTCCTAAGCACAGAGTTCCAAATTTACTGGAAAGCTCTAGACTAGGATTTCTCCCAAGATAAGGATTCCATTGAGTCTTGCCCCCTGCTCCACGCTCTGGCCCAGGAGAATGCTGCACTCAGCACCCTGGCCGCGCTCTTCCTCTGGCTTTGCCCCTGGCCTTGGCCTTCTCACCCCCACATTCCCTAGCACTGAGACAGGCGCTTGGCCTTGGGCCCATTCTCTTGGCACTCTCTGCAGGGGTCACTCTGTCCTGAAGAACAGTTGGTTGTCAGAGTAGCAGCCTCCCATGCCTTTTTCAGGACTTTGGGGATCAGGAAATGTCAGGCCAGAGTCAGTCTCTCACAAAGTAGTTTTATTGGGATGGAATCCTCTATTAGAGGCCTCGGTTTGACATAAGCTTCAAGCTATTTACTCCAAAACACGCGCACAAAATACTGAGGTCCTCCCGCCTCCCACAGGAAGTGTATTGAAAATGCAAAGGGTGTGCTGAGCAGATCTGAGGACACAGTATGCAGTCTATGGCTAAGTGATCAAGGGATAGTGGAGTGGTTTGTCCTCACAAATGCTGACAGACAGCTGCAGTTTGCAGCTGGCAGTGAGCTTATGCTCCCTAAACAGAGATCTATCTGGAACCTGGTGAATACTTGGCTCCACTGCAATAATCATAATTCATAACATACATTTCTAAAGGAGGGGAAAAACTATGAAAAGACCAGGAAACCCCACATTACTCAGATACGTGTGGTCAGCACATATGCTGTTATATTTGTTGTCCATTTTGAATCTACCTGGGGTCTTTACTGAGATAGTGGTCACCACGTCTGTGACAAATGAAACAGCTTTCCGCCTTCCAGCCATACCTTCAGATTAACTCTTCCCTCCATCAAAAAATAGAGATGGGAGATTTATTTTCTGCCCCAAACCGATTATTATCCCAAGTTCTTATTTTTTCCCTAAATGAGCTCATTGTAATTAAGTTGCCAAGCTTTTTCTTGTTTCTGACCATCAGATAACCCCATTCGTGTGCACATTTCATGTTAGAGTTGCAGACACATGAAATATTAAATCTAGAGTGAACTTGAAGGAACATAGAGTAAATGCTCCTAATTTCTGAGATCAAAAAAAAGATACTCAAATTGCTTACATCACTTGCCTAAGGCTGCATATTAAGAAGCAGCGTAAATATTCAGTACAAATTTCTCAGCCACCATTTCTCGGCTTTTCTCAGTACATCTTTATGTGTCTCTAATCCCAGGTTTCACGTCTTTAGAAAAACAGCTCCTAAATCCAGAAGAATGTTCCAGAGAAGCCAGTTCTGTTGCTCTAGGCACACGCTGCTGGCCCAATTCTTCCTGTGACCAAAAATTTTAGATTTGCTTCTAAATGCAGTCATGCCATCAATTAATGCTCTTTTATTCAACATATTTAGAATTAGAGAATTAAATATGGAAATACATTTACATGTATAAGTATGCATAAGTATGCATAATAATATAAAAAATACATGCCCCAAGGGGGGAAATTACAGTAGCCTTCCTTTTTACATGTAGCAATGCTAAGTGTTTTGTTTTTCTTTAGCTTTTGGTAAACTGAAATCTGTAACAGATTATTACATTTGGGGCTCTGAGCCTTCCCTTGTTCTGGGGGGAGATGATCCTAGTGCTGATTGTCAGGACACCCCTCCAGACACAGATACCACTGAGGAGAGGGTTAGCCTGGATATCCTTCCCACATGTTTTGGCCTAAACTAGGAAAGAACAGAGAGGACTGAGCTACAAATGGGAGAGTGCATGTCACCAAGTTCCAACTTCTCTGAAATTTGAACTTCAGGATTATTGAACAGGCTGAGAACTTGGTTTTCTTCAAGCTTGTTTACCCTTGACAAAATAGAACTTCTGGTCTTGCAAAAAATGTCTTGGGGTTTTAAAGGTCTCCAAAAGCTTCTTGAGACATTAAGTACCTCTTACATAAAATAACACAGTGATGATTTAAGACCGGAGGAACTGGAAATGCATGGATTAAGTGACCTTTAAAATACACATAGGTTTAAAATTGAAAGGGAAATGCACTTAGCAAAAAAGCATTTGGGACTTATTTCTAAAATATGGTTGAAAATATTAAGCAAGCTCAAAATGAGGCGATGTGTACACATCCTCATTTTGACTTAAAGATCTACTTTAAATAACACAACAGATGTAGTCATCGGCATCTATTCCAACAGGGGCACTGTGAATGGTGCGAAGGACGTGGTAAAACTTAGGTAATAATAAGAGCTAGTCTCATTGTTATCCCTTAATCCTTCAAACTGTCAAAGCACAACCAACAAAAAAGAAAAATATGCTGCTAGGATCTAACGTCTTCCTATTTTCATCAAGCGTTTCAGTTAGGAAATTTGCATCAGGAAATATTCCTTTAAATTAGTCACCAGAAAGTAAGTTTAGCTATTCAGACTCTATGGCTTGAGAGAAAAAAATTAAAAACAACAACAACAACAACACCTGTGGACTTCAGTCTGAAAACACCCCTGACAACACAGAGGTGCTAGTCTACATAATGGCTAAGGAAAGCAGAGGAAACAGAGCAGGGAATTATGGGTGCACCCTTGCAAAGGAAAACTGAACATAACTGCTCCATTGTGAGGGAGTGACCACCTGAGAGGTATGTGTTCTGGGTCTCTTAACAGTTTGGCCAAAATATTTCTTTTGCCAATTTTGAGTCCACATGAAATAAACTGCTTTTGGAAAACATGTTGAAGTGAAGGAGGAGAGTGGCATGAGATGGACCTACACCTTATGGTTTGAAATTTAACAGTGCTCTCTACACTGTTCTCATCAAGACTGATAGGTAGTTGGTGGTCAGTAAAAAATGGATAATAATTGAATAGTGTCTGAGCAAGATGCATGGTGGAAAGCACATAGGCTTTTGTGTTAAGAAATCTGATCTTGAGTCCCAGATCTACTGCTCAAAAATGTGTGCCTTAGCTTTCCTGAATTTCAATGAGCTCATCAGTATAATAGGACTACAGATACCTCAACTGAGATGTTTTAAGGACTAAATACTTTGATGTAAAAGATCGCATTGCTTTGTATGTACACAAGTAAATTATTATCTTTAACCTCTTCCTATCTTTCTTACTCATTTCTCTCATCGTTACCATCATTATTATAAGTTACCGCTTGCACTAGACTCTATAAAGTGAGTTAAATAAAAATGGCCCTTGGGCTTTGAGAGCTAACAATTAGAAGTCACAATATTTATGTGTCAAGACAGAAAATGGATAGGATAATTTAAGAAATTTGGAGTGAGCATAGACAAATTAAATGAAACATATTAAAACAGCTGTTGGTAAAGAGCTATGTCCATGTGACAGAAAGAAGCCCAGAAATTGCTTCTTGAGACAGAGTAAATTTTCTCACACTTTCAATGCATTCTTTATTAAATTCTCCAATTTTGTGAATGTTTAGTAATTGTAACATTGTTGGCAGTACATTTACTGTCAGTATAATTCTGGCAGGTGAAGGCATAGTATGGGTGAGTACTACAACTTCTGCTAATAACGATAGTTTTAAAATAACAAATATAAAAACATTTTGTTTTGTACCTTAATTTAAGATTTAAGTCTTATGTGCACCCAAATAGCAGCAGTTCTGCTTTGATAAATATGCCAGGAATATTACTTTATATAAGGATAATTCTTATCAGAATTGTTTCAGAAGTACTTCCCACATCATACAGCCTCAGAGCACATACATATGTACTTTACTAATCATAGATAGAGCATATTTCACATAATAAGATTTTTTAAAGATCCTGAACACATCATTAGTCATGGATGGGATGGATATTAGTTCCAGGTAGAATGTAAAGATCTGAGGAGCATGGTGGGGATGAGGCAATAGGTTATTAGGCAGAAGACATTTCGTTTTACTGCTGGAGGTCATAGGGTTATATCACCACTTTCAAGCAAAGTTAGCTCTGACCAAGAGAGTAAAAACAACAACAACAACAACAGCAACAACAACAACAACTCAGAATGAATTTCTCACTAGTAAGCTTCCATACCTTCAGATGGGAATAATTGGATATACTTACTGTTAGTCACTAATTCCACTTTGGGCACATTGGTCTTCTTGCTATCTCTCCTGAGCATATCCTACCTCAGGGCCTTTGCACAAGTTGATGTAAATATTCTTTCTTTAGATAGCCACATAGCTACTTTCCTTACTTCCTTCAGGTCTTCCCTCAAATGTGATTTTTGAAGGTTCTCCTCTATTTAAAATTGCACGATTTCCTCATTTAGATGCTCTCTATATCTCTTCCTTATTTTTAAAAAGGTTTTTAAGCTTAATTATTTTGCTAATGTATATTTTATTTCCTTTTTTTTTTAGCATCTCCTTTTCCCCACTGGAGTGTTAGCTCCATGAAAGCAGGGTTTTTGCCTGTATTTAATTCTATTCTATTTTATTTATTTTTTAGAGACTTTAGTCCCTATACCTAGAGCAATACTAGGCAAATGATAAGTGTTCAGTATATGTTTGTTTAATAAATATAATAACACTCTGAACTCATTTTTAGAAAAATAAAAGCTCTTATTCCTTTTTTACATCTTTAATATTTATAGATAAAACCCTATGGCTAAAAAAGTAAACATTCCCCTAATATTTTATGAAGAAAGACAATTATAATTGTTTATTACCATTGAATGGCAGTCTGAGTTTCTACCCAAAACACGTCTGAACGAGAAACAGATCCAGGCTCTCAGGCCCTCTTCTTCAAACCAGGAACATCTAGACCTAAAAGAATAACACAACTGTTCCTTTCTTATTTACCTATTCACAGATATGAGCACGTGATTACATTGTTATTTTTCTATCTTATTAAAGATAGAAAATTTATATAAAATCAACATTAAATATCTTTTAAAAATATTTTATTTGTTTTTAGAGAGGGAGGAAGAGAGGGAGAAAGAGAGGGAGAGAAGCAGCAATTTGTGGTTGCCTCTCATGCCCCGTCCTGAGAACAGTTTCCAGGCATGTGCCCTGACTGGGAATTGAACTGGCAGCCCTTTGGTTTGTAGTCCAGCACTCAATCCACTGAGCCACACCAGACAGGGCAACATTAAATATCTTTTAAGAAGGCTTATATATCTAAGGATATATTAAAATTATACCAGGTGGTGGGTGAGAGATGAAGGAAGAAAATCATAGAGCTGGGAGACTTTCGTGGCAAATGATTATAAGAATGACAAGATGAGGATGGAAACTCTGTTTTCTTTTTCAGTTAAGAGGGGAGAGAGAGAGAGAAAATACTCAGTAGAGGCTAACTCTGGCCTAGCGGGTGTCTTAGATCACAGACCTCCTAATCCAGCACTGTCCATATATGTACTTATAAATATTTTAGTAGTCACACTAAAAAGAAATAGCAGACATTAATTTTAGTAATGTTTTATTTAACCCAATCTATCCTAAGTATTGTCACTTATCCATGTAATCAATATAAAATTTATAAATGAGATATTTTATATTATTTTTCCGTGTCAGGTCTTTGAAATTTGGTATGTATGTCACACAGCAAGCGGATCTCAGTTCAGGCTGGCTACATTTCATATGCTCAGTCGTCACTCCTGTCTAATGGCATCCATATTGGACAGCGCAGTTCTAAAGCAGGCCTTTGGGTGTCCCGTCTGAACACAGCATGTGCCAGCACAGAGACAACCCCCTGGAGCCCATGCGTAGGGCAGTGCTGCAGTTGCTATGGCTCCACCACAACCGTGGGCAGGGGGGTGTCAGGTGAAATAGCTTTCAACTGCAAAGCCATGTGCACGTGACAGGGATCAGAGCCAGCAAAGCCAGGGACTATTTCTGAATTGATTTGTATTTCCAGTTCTTTCTCCACCTGGCTTTATGTTAGTATCTGAGTAGGGCAATGTGTGTGTAGAGTCAGAGTGATTCATGGGAAAAAATACCAATTAGGAGAAAAAATCAAGATGATGTTAACTGTAACTCAAATTGGTAGAACAGGTTAGACAAGTTACACTTCATTCTTCTATCTGCAAGTGTTAGACTTTTGAATTTTAGTATGCCAGTTTTCAAGTGCTGATCTGTTGTAGTGTGCTACCTGTGACATTTAACACTTGCTAGTCATCTCTCTGTACCTGCATTTATACCCAGTCCTTAAAATACACCGGGGAAAAGCGAAGGGGTAAACTACAGGTTCTCAGTGGTACTGGGTGTTTCAAGTAGATAATTTGTGCTCTCTGCAGTTAGGACAATTTTACTAGTTTTATTTATCCTACCCCTCCCAATTACATAGCATTTTAGTTTTGAAAACTCATGGCAAAGTAAAAATAATAACTTCTCACAAAGGGCCAATTTCAGATTATCTATTTTAATATAGAAAAGACTAGATAATCACAGTCTGGTCTACAATGCATTCTCAAAATCATGGTTTTGGTCTGGGGAGAGAAGCTGGAGACACACGCTTAGACATAGTTTAGACCAGACTACAGAATAAATAGGTTTTGTTTAACTCAAAGTTTGATTTTGCTCTTAATTGCCATATATTTAGCTGAATTAACTGTATAGTGATTTGAACAGACTACTGATCTTACTTATATGCCGTTTCCCACTATGGGAATCAATTCACATAGTCTCAGCCAAAAACTATTCAAGCTTGGTAGTGTGTGCCTCTCCCAACTTCTCTCTCTCTCTCTCACATACACACACACACACACACACACACACACACACACACACACACTCATAAAGAGACCAATGGCATTCTATTGGCCCGGTGAGCAATACAGTGCCATAATCCCTAGAATTTAACAATAAAATATACAATCTGTTAAGACATGGAATATAAGCAAAGCAAATTCCAAGAAAGCAGTTTGATTACTACAACAATATAAACCAATATCCATTTCTAAAAAAGGTTTATGAAACTGGAACCAGTTGTCAAAACCAAAGCCATGTTCACCTGATGCTCACAGATGATTTCAGCTGAAGTTTTCAGGCTCAGTTTTATTTTTCTTCCTAAATGATTTTGTTCTTATCACATAATCATCAGAGATCATGTAATTGTGATCATCTGTAAAGTCCTTAAAGGAAAAAGTTGAATGCAAACAGAATTCCACTTTAATTTTAAAGACATGAGTGAGTTTTAAGTATGATGGGTATGATGGAAATGTTTGCTAGGAAAAAAGAAAAAGAAACTGGCTCTCATTGACCTTGAGATTTTTGGTGTATATACAAACACTTAAAACAAACTATATAGCGATTGACACCTCGAGGCAACACATAATCAAACAAGGCACCGTGAGGCAGACGGCAAACTTCCCTCCATCATGTTTCCCAGCTTTACAGGAGCAAAGGTCTAATAAACATGAACTTGAACTACAAAAAACATACTCAAATCATCCGAAAAATAGGTATTTACAACAACCAAGTAGTCCTGTAATGGCAAAGATAGATGAACTGAACTTAGATCTGTGTAATATAAAAAAGGAAACAATGATTATATAGTACAAATAATTTTGCTGTAATATGACAGCCTAATGACTTAAGTGCTCAATATTGTCATTATGGTTTTGAACCCCATGTGCATTAGCAATAAAGACTCAATAAAATGACTGTATAAGTCATATTTTCCATGAAAATCTTGTTCTTGTAAAATAGTTGTGTCTATAAGACCTGTGAGCCTAAGTGGAAAAAACTAATAACTTGAATTATGCCGTATGTCCGTGCTGTGATATGAAAGTGGTTTCAGGGAGGTTTCTAACCGACTCTTCCTTGCCATGGAAGAAAACAATGGTTTTGGGCACCTGGGTTTATTTTAAGGTTTTTAATCTGGTAAGAAAAGCCTATTTTGTTATGTTAACATAATTTGCTATGTATATGTATATTCCCCTGCAGATCATATAATCCAAAGCCAACTACTATTACTTATCTGATAAATGCATTTTAATTTTATAGGAGAAAAAAATGAAACTATAACAAGTATTTAAAATGTTCATCTTTACTTAATATTTTTCATCCATACAGCTACTAACATTTTTCTCAGACAAGGTAAATGAATGGATATAGAGTAGCGATTAAATAAAAGACTGAAGAAAAATCATGGAATAATTGAGTATCATGACTAGGCATTATATCAAGTTTTCAGATTCTGTTCCTTAGATCCCAGGTCTTTATGTTTGCTAAAAATCTTCCTGCTCCAGTGTTTGAAAGTGTTTTTAAAAAAGTAGGTATTTTCAGGCCACTGAGCCATGTATCACGAAGCTATTTTTCGTGAAGGAAAACAGTGTTTGAAAGTGTTTTTAAAAAAGTAGGTATTTTCAGGCCACTGAGCCATGTATCACGAAGCTATTTTTCTAAGAGATGCTGAGAAGCATGAGAAATTAAAGATGTTATTATCTTTTATTTTCCTTTTTAACGTGTATTGGGGAGCAGCTGTGCTGAATTCTTGGTGTAAAAGGAAAACCATGCCAATTTTACTTATTTTTGTGTTTGGAATGAACATGTGATACGAAGTACATGTTGCCGTTACCGACGTGGGAGATGTGACAATAACGGTAATGGCTGCTGTTGCATCTACCTGCTAAACTGGTTCTCCTTTCTCAAAATACTGCTTTGTAGGGTGGCATCAACCATCTGGCATCACAGAAAGAGAGCCTTACAAAGAAACTTTTGGGATGTCTGAAGATGATGTGAGGATAGACAAGCCCCTCAAGGGAGTCTGCACAGATGCGAATCACTTATATGTGCAAATGTGCACACAAAAGAGAGGATGGAATTACCCGGTGAATGGCTCCCCTCAATTGTCTGCTTTGTGCCTGAATATGCTTGATTTATGAGTACAGGACTAAGCATCAGGAGCTCCAAGAACTAAGCAAGAAGACAACGTCCATCAGGTAAAATATTCTTTTCCATTAATACTCAAAACACACTGCACGAATGTTTGGACACATATACATGCTGGCTTTACACAACCCACTCTTTTTTATCATATGCTTAAAACTGAAAAAAAAAAATTTCAACCCAAGCTGTCTTTTCCATGAGTCTTGAGAAACTGCATTGTTTTGAAAAAAAAAAAAATGTTGGCTCGATTTTCACAATTTTTAAAAAGTGGATATGGAAAGAATAAGATTGTGCCCATAGAAGGCATTGTTTCTAGACTGCGCTGTATTGTTTGGCCCAAATAACTTGTCCTCCTATATGGAAGTGGGGAACCAGACGGACTGAAAATACAATAGCCAATCAAAATAAAAGTTCTCTTCTGAAATAACTGTATCCTCCTCCCACCAGACCCCCTGCCCCCACCTTCACCCTGCTAGTGTAGCAAAGGCAAACTGCAGAGAAAGCAGCGATGGCTCCAAAAAAACGTTAGGGAATGAAGAGAAATAGAGAATTTGGTTTTCATGTTAAGTCATAGCTATTCAAGGAACCTGTTTGTTGATTGGCAAACATGGGGTGTCTGTTGAAAGAGACCCAAAGAACATATATGAGGTGTGTGAGGGATTTTTCCATCCTATCTGTGGAAGAACTAGAGAGATGATGGGCAGTGTCATACCTAAGCACAGATGGAGGTAGTGAATCTAATTAAGACTGACATTGTTGCTAATATAACAAAAGGTGGCTTCTAGTTCATTTTTATGTGCTGAGGTGTCAAAAAGTAGTGTGAAAAGGAAAACATATTTATACTTTTTCTCACATGAATAGTGTCAACATGTAATTATATTTCCAAATATTTTATCTTTTTTTGTATATAATATATTAGTATTTTTAAACTGGGGAAAAAATAAAGCATTAGCTTTCTGCTAAAAAGGGGGGGGGTAAATAAGGTTTCTAAAATACTGTCAGTCATACCCTAAAAATATAGATATCAACACAATAGAGACCTTCAGTGCCTAGATTTTGTTTACTTATAATAGCCCATATTCATAACATTGAAGGTAAAGATTATAGTGATAATCCATGATTCATGGACTGTAGTCATCTTATTACCCTTGCATTATTTCTAATTTCTCTGCTCACCTTAGCAAATACTGTGGAATTTGGTTCAGCCCTGGGAATGAGAGCCAGCGGCAGAAACTCTTTTAAGACTGATAGCAACACTCACTGTTCCTTCTCTCTTTCCTGCCTCTCTTGCCCTTTGCCTTCGTTCACCTTGGATTTTTTTGGTTAGTGCTTATTAAATTGTATTAAACAGTATTAACAGAAAACCACAGAACAAAAATAGGAGGTTAGGGAAGGGAAAATGCAGAAGAGGAAAATAAAATAGCAATGGGTTAAATCGGGTGGACAGTAGAAATGTTTGAGGGAACGATGAGAGAATATTTTAAAGCTAAAACATATTCATTAAGCTAAGGAACTATTTTAAAAGAAAGATTTTTAAAAAGTTTTAAAAGTAAAACTTGTTTTAATGAATGCTTGACTGAAAAAAAATGGCATCACTGTTTTCTAGCAGATGAACAGAATTTTCTTACAAGATAAGGAAAATTACTGAATAAAACCCTTTAAGTTGATGTAGAAATGGAAAGTAAGCCAATAGGAACTTGATATCTTACTACCTAAGATAAAGGCAAAGAATTAAGAACTATAAAGCATTATGAAGCCACAGCCTTTAATGAAATCTCTAGAAAAGCCCCAGTCCTCCAACATAAACTTCTCAAGATGTTTGACCACTAGTAGCAAGAAGTAAAACTAGCCTTAATTATATCATTTCCACTGCATCGGAAGTTGTCTTGAGGAACTGTCACAAAAAGTTTTGTTATTTATGTTTAGAAATGGAAATTACTTGCTTCACAAGACAAGCATAGCTTCCAAATTTACATGGATATACAGAGGGTTATTTAATTTTACCTTTTGCTTGGCATATTAATAAAAATTCATTTGAGGTTATGTCATTGTATGTCCTCAATCACTAATGCAATTTGTTCTGTTAACTCATGCTTAGAACCCCATTTTCTATAAAAATACACAATTTCAGCCTATTCTTAATTTCTACTAAATTATGTCTAACTTACAAAGTCACCATTTAGATAAACATAATAAAATAATCATTGACCTTTATTCTCCTAACATCCATTTAATAAATTATTATTATTATTATTACCCATGTGTCCAAGGCATGACCAGGCATGGGTACAGACCAAAAGCCAACCTGGGATAAAGAAGAAGTTACTTTGTCTCCAGATGATATGAGACAAGCACCACCAAGCCAGGTACAATTTTACCCAGATCAGGGACCCAATTTAATAAAATAAAAGAGCTTATTTTACTTATTTTTATAGGAAAATAGTTTATAATTTTAAGAATCTAGTTCTAGCAAGGCTGGTTTTGACTATCATCACCCTCACCAAATCAAAGCTAAATGAGTGGTCTTGTTAAAATATAATTAAATGTATAGATACTCCAACAAATATAAATCACTTAATAATACCTTTTAAAAATATTTTATTTATTTTTGGACAGAAGGGAAGGGAGGGAGAAAGAGAGGGAGAGAAACATCAATGTGTGGTTGCCTCTCATGCACCCCCTGCTGGGGACCTGACCAACTACCCAGGCATATGCCCTGACTGAGAATCGAACTGGTTACCCTTTTGGTTCACAGGCCAGTGCTCAATCCATTGAGCCACACCAGCCAGAGCTAATAATACCATTTTTTTTTTTTTTTTTTTTTTTAGAAATAGAGTGAAATGTGGTTGAAAGATAAATTTTACTGTTGAAGAGAGATGTCTTCCTGGATAAACACTGAAGTGTGTAGGTACCTGCCAGGGCCACCCACCACAGAATGAACTTGGGAGTAGGGGAGCTAATTCTGAATTTCCCCAACCACTTAACAACTGTGTGACATAGGGCAAGTGAATGTACCTGTAATGGCTTTTTCATGTGTCAAACTTTCTAGGCTAAACTATAGACCCTAGTTACTCAGTCACATACTGATCTAAGTGCTGCTTTGAAGACATTTTGTGAGGAAATTAAAGTCTCCAATCAGTTGACTTTAAGTTCATCAGCAGAGATTAAATCAGATGAAGTCTAGTCTAATCAGGTGAGCTCTTTAAAAAAGGGTTTATGCTCTCCCTGAAGTCACAGACTCCAATTAGCCCCTGCCTGGGGACTTCCAGTCTGCCTGACCTTCCCTGACTCTCCTTACGAACTTCAGACTTGCTTAGCCAGCCCGCGCCATTGTGTAAGTCCATTCCTTGATTTCTCTCTCTCTCTTTCTCAAGCTGTTTGCCTGTTCATCTACCCATCTATTTTTTCATCCTTCCTACTAGTAGTGGTCTTGCTTTTTTGTGTGCCTTTTTTAAATTTTATTTTTATTTTATTTTATTTTATTCTATTCTATTTTATTTTTGTACTTTTATTTATTTATTTTTTTAACTTTTTTTTTTTATTGTTGTTCAAGTACAGTTTTCTGCCTCCCTCTCCCCTACCATTGAACCTTAAATTATACAGTAACTTTTTGGTCTAACTTTTGTGTTTTATAAAGTAGAAGGTTAGTTAGGTGCAGTCTGAGTTACCTTTCAACCCTCAATGCACATGACCACAATTTAGGGTCAGCATTCTCCTACATATAGGACATTTTTAGAGAGCGGAAGTTAATTTCTTTTTTTTATTTTTAAAGATTTTATTTATTTAATGTTAGAGATGAGAAGGGAGGGAGAAGGAGAGAAACATCAATGTGTTCTTGCCTCTACCACACCCCCTACCAGGGACTTGGTCCATAACCCAGGTGTGTGCCGTACGTAGACTGGGAATTGAACCAGCAGCCCTTTGGATTGCAAGCTGGCACTCAATCCACTGAGCCACCAGCCAGGGCTGGACGTTAATTTCTTTTGTTCATAATTGTATCTCCAGTGGACAGAACATTATCTAATATATTGAATTAATGAATGAATGTATGGATAGATGGGACTCTGTTTCTTGTGTACTAAAATATGAGGTATATCTAACCCTCAGTGAAGCTTTGTATTTTCCTATGAAGCTTTTGCAGGAGATTTTATAATCAGAAACCATTTTTCATTGCAGCCTTTTAGTTTTTTTTCTAGAGTTAAAAACTTTAAGCTGCCACTTTTGTAAAGGCAAACTTATACTATAAAACAAATGTATTTAAAAAACAACAAGCAAACAACATATATCCTTGGCAGAATGAAGATGATGAATCAATTCCAGTTCATATTATACACTGTACCACGCCATCTTTGCATTTTATGTATACCTAAATACAGTCCGTTTTCAATGGTGAAGTTCCAGTCCTGTTCAAGCAGGTGTTAATGATTACTGGTTTAATGTACTGTGCTAAAGAAGACACCTCAATTCAGAAGCAGAATTAACATCGTTAGTTTTACAAATATAGAATTTTTCTTTCCAGACATAGGTATTCTAGGTCATGCTGAAGAAAATGGACACTAGAAAATTGTTAATTTTTTGTCAGTTTAAATTCATTTCTGATGAATTTACTGAGGTTCTTACAGTTATAGATAAATTCCATTACTTTAGTTTGCTTCCTTTTAACAATGGAGGAAAAAACAATTTTCTATAATGGCATCAAAACTAGAGTCATTTAGCCATTACAATGTTCTTATAACATTTAGGCCAAATGAAGAAATGATACATATCCATGCTCCTGGGGTTACCTCTAGTTCAGAGAAATAAAGATCCCATATCATAACTTCACTCCCTCACAGATGTGCCAGAGTCATCTTATATTACAAGTCAAACCTCAAGAATATGTTTAAGATTTATACAGGTGAGCTTGAGTCTCCCAGACTCACTAAACATTTGGAGCTGAGAAAGGCTAAGGTCTACCCTGAGAAAAGATCTCTATCCCAGGGCTGACATCTCTGGGATGTAGGTTTTCCCTCTCTGCGTTCCGTGTGTCTAGTCGTCTCTGACAGGAGTGGCAGCTGTACCCCTGGGAGCGGCTAGCTCTTCTACCTCAGCAGGTGGGGCCCTTTCTCTGAATCATGACATGTCACAGAACCAACCGAGGCCATCCTACTCTGAGTTCCTTTCTTAAGTTTCCTCTCAAATGACAATATTTGAGCTTTTTCCTCATTCTCCCAATTATTCTTGTCAAGAAGAGGAAGAATCACACATATATTAAACAAGATAAAAATTTCAGTAAAATTTTCCTAAAAAAACTATCATTTCTTGGATTGAATCTAACTCAGACAAAAAAAAAAAAATTGGAAGTAGGGTGAATAATAACCCTAATTCAACTACCATATCAGGCAATAAACCACAATTTGTGCTTAAAATTGGTGGTCTGGTTATAAAGATTCTAATTTAATATCATTCAAGATTCTAATTTAATATCATTCAAGTACTTTGTCTTCTAAACTTTTACATTCTAGCTGGTGAGGATAAATTATGTTTTCAGTTTCTGGATTTGTATCTCTTCATATACCTGTCATTCATGCCTTCATGTATGCAGAGGATAAAGTGAAATTAATGAAACTAGTAGCATGCATTGTAGTCTCCATATATCTACATCTATGTCTCTTCCCATCTATCTACTAGTCACGTGTTAGGACACGTGAGGTTTGGCATAGAAAATTGGTATGAACTGATCTAAGAGTTTCAAATTTGAGCACAATCAAATACTCATAAATACAGCACAGCAAGTACTTTGGTAGATATATTTCCTATAAATAATGTTGTTTCTCTTTTGCAAAAATGCCATATTTTTATAATTTTATTTTATTTTGGAAACAAGAATCTATTTATTGTGAAAAATTCAGGAGATACATAAAGAACAGAGAACAAAACTATAAAAGAAGACCATGAAAACTTTATTACTTAGAGCTAATAACTGTTGCTGTTGCTAGTTTGGCAGATTTTCTTTTATGCCATATATTCCCTCACATATTTAACAATTATTTAATGAGCACTTACCTTGCGCAGGGATACATCTCTGCACAGGCAGACCAGGTCCCTACTTTCACACTCCTTATCAAATCAGCTTCGTAGCTTGTTTTTAATTTCTCCCACTTTACATTATGCCATAAGCACACCCATTCCACAACTGTCCTTTGAAAACATACTTTTTCACAGCTATAGAATATACCATCATATGGATGCAATATGATTTATTTAAAAGAATGCCCACTGTGAGACTATTTCAAAATTTTCACTATGACCAAAAGCACTTTTATTCAGACTTTTAGTTTATTGTTATTACTTCCTTTAAACAGATTTACAGAACTGAAATTAAGTTTGGAAAGTACAAATTTCCGAATTTCTTCACATATAAACACTAGAGGTAGAGTATTTATATGTACACCTGTACAGACAGGTGTATTTCTTACCTAAATGTTTGTGGTGCAAGGAAGTGTATGTAGTAGTTGAAACAATTTATGAAAAATGTGTTTCTTTTAATTTAATTTTTTGGTTTTAAATGAAATATCTGAAATGATTTATCTCATCTTTATGATTCCAGATGTTACAGGACAGGATGGGGTAACGAACGCAGGTAACGTATTCTTTTATTCCCCATTTGCCCAGATGCATCATTCCAGCATCCTAGTTATATGCCTGTGTCTGGATCCTTGACTTGAATTAAACTCTAGCTAAACAAAATCTATGCAGTTTGAATCTTCCTCTGTCTAGTCAAATCACTCTACTTCTCATACACCATTGCAGCTCTGAGATGGCCTTCACAGGACCTGTTCATCTTCAAGTCCTCATCTGACATCCCTTGTTGAGGCAGAAAACAGACTTAAAAGCTGTCTTCCTTTCGGTTTACCCAAGCCACAAACAATTATAAAAACTGTTAAGTTAGTATATAAAAATATAAAACTATGTCTCCAAACATTGAAAATATGTTACTAGGATAATTTTCAGATCGTTCGTTCCATAAGGCTAAAAATCTAGCCAATTGCTTCCATTAGAAAATAAACATATACATGAAATATCTTTTTCCATGCCTTCACTTTTAGTCTGTGTGTATCTTTTTATCTGAGATGTGTTTCTTGGAGACTACATACATATGGGTCTTGTTTTCTTAACCATTCGGCTACCCTTTGTCTTTTGGTTGGAGCATTTAAGCCATTTATATTTAAGGTGATTATTGATAGATACATAGTGATATTTTATTGTTAGACTGTTTTCTTCTTTTTTTTCTTTTCTTCTTATCATTAAAGCAAGACTTTTAAAATTTGTTGCAGTACTGGTTTGGTGTTAACCAACTCCTCTAACTTTTTATTGTCTGAGAAGCTCCTAATTTCTCCTTCAATTTTAAATGACAGCTTTGCTGGGTAAAGTAGCCTTGTTGTAGGTTCTTGCTTTTCATCACCTTGAGTATTTCACACTACTCCCTTCTGGCCTGAAACATTTCTGTTGAGAAATCAGATGACAGTCTAACTGATACTACCTTGTATGTAAGTACCTGCTTTTCTTCTTGAAGATTTTAGGATTCTCTCCTAGTCTTTGAGCTTTGTCATTTCAATTACAATGTGTCTCAGTGTAGGCCTCTTTGGGTCCAACTTTTTTGGGGGGGCTCTCTGAGCTTCCTGGATTTGTGCAACTTTTTTCTTCACCAGATTAGGGAAGTTTTCAGTCATTATTTCTTCAAATAGTTTCTTGATCACTTGCTCACTCTCTTCTCCTTTCGGTATTCCCATAATGTAGATGTTGTTACACTTCAATTTGTCCAAAATGTTTCTAAAGTGCTCCTCTTTCTTAAAAATTATTTTTCTTTTTGCTCCTTTGCTTGGGTGTTTTTTTCTACCTTGTCTTCCAAATCACTGATTTGATCCTCCGCTTCATCTAACTTACTGTTTATTCCTTTAAGTGTATTATTTATTTCAGATATTGCATTCTTTGTTTCTGACTGGCACATTTTTATAGCTTCTATGTTTTTTCATGCTGTTAAGTATCCTTATAATCATTACCTTAAACTCTCTATATAATAAATTGCTTGTTTCCATTTCATCTAGCTCTTCTGGAGAATTCCTTGTTCTTTCATATGGGGTCTGTTTCTTTGTCTCCCCATTTTGGCTGCTTCTTTCTATTTATTTTTATGTAGTAGGTAGATCTTCAAAGACTCTGGGGTAGGCCTTTGTCAGATGCTGCTTGTGACTGCTCTTGATCAACCTTTTTGGAGCTATCAGTGATCCACAGTGTGTGGCTCCCTCTGCTGGGCCTGTCTGTGTGCAGAAAGAACCGGACTACGAACCAGAGCTGGGTTTAATCAGCGTCAGCCAACTGAAGTCTGCTAGAGCTCCCAGAGATCCCTTTTAGTTGTTAAACTAATTAATGATATAGCCTCAAGTTGTAATCAGCAACTTAGCTTAAACTCCACAGGGTGAGACAGAGTAATTCCTGTGGGTGGGGCTGTTGCTTCCCCTCAGGCTGATACCATTCAGAGAGCAGTTCTCTGCCTGGGAGAGATGACTTCTGCAGTATGGGGAATGGCTAAGCACAGGGATCCTGCCAGCTGTTCCTTCAATTCTCTACCCAAAACTGCCAACCCCAAAAATCTCCTCTAGCATCTCTAGTCCACTCTGCCCTCCCTCTGCTGGAGTCCAGGGTAAGTGGCTGCAGACCAGATTTTGTACACTGGTCCTTTAAGAGTCTCTCATAGCCTGTATCTGTCTCTCCCTAGCAGACAGCAACCTTTTCACAGCTGGATGATATCTGGGTTCTTTCCTCTTTCCAGCTCTGGTGCTATAAGCTGAGAAGCCCAGATTGGGATTTAGTCCCCACACTTCTCAGGGAGAACCCCCTGAATGCTGAAATATCCCATGGGGTAGCAGTACTTATATCCGACAAAAGAGACTTTAAAATTAAGGCTATAGCCTTAAGTAAAGCCAAAGAAGGACACTGCATAATGATAAAGGGAGGGATCAATCAAGAGGATATAACCCTAGAAAACATTTATGTACACAACATAGGCATGCCTAAATATGTGAAACAAATCTTGATGGACATAAAGGAAGAGATCAACAGAAATCAGTCATAGTACTTTTCAAGTGCACATGGAACATTTTCTAGAATAGACCACATGTTGGGAAACACGCAAGTCTCAATAAATTTAAGAAGATTGAAATATCAAGCATTCTCTCTGACAATAATGCTATGGAACTAGAAATTAATTATAAGAATAACAGGGAAAAACATGCAAAGACATGGAAGCTAAATAACATGTTATTAAACAATGAATGGGTCAACATGAGATTAAGGAATAAATCAAAAGATTCCTGGAAACAAATGAAAATGAGGACACAACAACCCAAAATCTGTGGGGCACTGGGAAAGCAATCCTAAGAGGGAAATTCACAGCATTATAGGCCTGTCTCAAAAAAACAAGAAAAAGCTCAAATAAACAATCTAACTTCACACTAAAGGAACTTGAAAAAACAGCCAAGTCCAAAGTGAGTCCAAAGAAGGAAATAATAAACATCAGAGCAGAAGTAAATGAAAGAGAGTCTTAAAAAATGATACAAAATATCAATGAATCCAAGAGCTGTTTCTTCGAAAAGATAAACTTTTAACTAGATTAATCAAGAAAAAGAAAGAGAGAGGACTCAAATAAATAAAATCAGAAATGAAAGCGGAGAGGTAACAACTGATACCACAGAAATACAAAGGATTGTAAGAAAATATTATGAACAACTACATGCCAACAAACTAGACAACCCAGAAAAAAATGGATAAGTTCCTCGAAACATACAATCTTTCCAAACTAAATCAGGAAGAATCAGAGAATCTGAATAGACAGATTGCAGCTCATGAAATTAAAGCAGTAATCAAAAAATCTCCCAAGAAACAAAAGCCCTGGACCAGATGGCTTCACAGGTGAGTTTTATCAAACATTCTGAGAATTAATGCCTCTCCTCATTAAACTATTTTATAAAATTCAAGAGGAGGGAAGCCTCCCAAACTCATTTTACAAGACCAGCATTATCCTAATTCCAAAACCAGATGAAGACACTACAAAGAAAGAAAATTACAGGTCAATATCCCTGATGAGCGTAGATGCTAAAATCCTCAACAAAGTATTAGCAAACTGAAAACAGCAATGCATCCAAAAGATCTTACACCACGATCAAATGGGATTTATTCTGGGAATGCAAGATTGGTACAACATTCAAAAATCAATAAATATGATTCACTACATAAACAAAATGAAGGATTAAAAGCATGTGGTCATATCAATAGATGAAGAAAAAGCATTTGATAAAATCCTGCACCCATTTATGATAAAAACTCTCAGCAAAGTGGGAATAGAGGGAATATACATAAACATAATAAAGGCCATATATGACAAATCCACTGCCAGCATCATATCCAACAGGCAAAATCTACAAGCATCCCCCTTAAGACTGAGGACAAGGCAGGGCTAAAGGTAAATTATTCAATAAATGGTATTGGGGAAATTGGACAGATACATGCAGAAAAATGAAAATGGATCACCTGCTTATACCACGCACAAGAATAAATTCCAAATGTATCAAAGACTTAAATGTTAGGCCTGAAACCATAAAATTTGTAGAAGAAAACGCAGGCAGCAAATTCTGGACATTACTTATAGCAATAGTTTATCAGCTATATCTTGCCAGGCTAGGGAAACGAAAGAAAAAAAAATAAATAAACGGGACTCCATCAAACTAAAAAGTTTTTGCACCACAAAGGAAATGATAAACAAAATAAAAAGACAACCCACAGAATGGGAGAACATATTTGCTGATACATCTAATAAGGGGTTAATATCCAAAATTTATAAAGTCCTTACAAAACTCAACACCAAAAAAAACAAAACCAAAAAAAAAAAAAAAAAACCAACAACAAAAAAAAACCCCACGCAATTAAAAATGGTCAAAGGACTCTAATAGATACTTTTCCAAAGAGGAGATACAGAGGGCCAGTAGACATATGAACAGATGCTCAATGTCACTAATCAACAGAGAAATGTAAACTAAAACCACAGTGAGATATCATCTCACACCTGTCAGAATGGCTATCATCAATAAATCAACAAACAGCAAGTGTTGGTGAAGATGTGGAGAAAAGGGGAACCCTCATTCAATGTTGGTAGAAATGCAGACTGGTGCAGCCACTGTGGAAAGCAGTATTTAGTATTTTGAGGTATCTCAAAATATTAAAAACAGGTCTGCCTTTCAACCCAGCTATCCCACTTCTGGGAATATATCTGAAGGAACCCAAAACATGGACTCGAAAGAACATAAGCCTCCCTATGTTCATTGCAGTGTTATTTACAATCACTAAGATATGGAAGCAGCCCAAGTGTCCATCAATAGATGAGTGGATAAAACAACTATGGAACATTTATACAATGGAATACAACATGGCTGTAAAAAAAAAAGAAGAAAATTTTGCCCTTTGCAACAGTATGGATGGACCTGGAGAACATTATCTTAAGTGAAGTAAGCCAGTCAGAGAAAGACGAATCATATAGTTTCAGTCATACGTGGAATATAATGAACTGAAATAGCAAGGAAAATGGGGACAGGGTCATATATGGAGAGCAGGATGACAGCTAAGGACGGGGAAGGTTAGGGGGTGGAAGGATAGAGCAAAAGGGGCAAATGATTCATGGACATAGACAACAGTGTGGAGATTGCAATGGGGAGGGTGTATAAGGGGACTACCTGATAATGGAAATAATACAATAAAAATAACAACAAAAAATATATATAGTAGTATGGTGCAGCTAACAACCAAACTTAAGAAGTCAGGTGGCTTTTACCATGCTGACTAGTGTACCCATATTTATATATATATATATTATCTCAAGTTGATCACAGACTAAGTATAACTACTTTACCATTATGTGCATAATCTCAAGCAGATCACAGGCCAAGCACTGCAACCATCATTCCCCCACATTCTTCTGTGTTGTTATGAGATGCCAAAACAATTGAGTCTTGACTTCAAAGCAATGAGTGATGGTTTAATCCACAGAGGAGAGGAAAACATTAGGAAAGAGAAAAAAAATCCCTGTCTCAAACTATTTGTCAAATGGATATCAATAATCTTAACTGACAAAATCCAGAGTTCTAAACTACAAGATTTACAGAGTCTGTTTCCATTGTTAAGGACATAAAGAACTTTCATACTCTGCTTTTCCAATGGCCTATGACCACCATTCTTCAGCTGGAATATTCTTTCCCTTTATTGCTTTCTGAACCCACTGCTAATAGTCCTTGAAGAGTCTGTGTACTGGTCTCCAGAGTTCACTTCCTAGAGAATCTTCTTGGAAAATCGGGATTGAAGCTCTTACCATGTTTGCCCTTCATTTCTGTGCTGACCCCCTCCGCTGTTCATGGCAGCTGCGGCTGCAGTGGTGGTAGCATGCTGTCTATTGCTTTCTTTTTTTGTTCCTTAGTGACGTGTATATTTTAAGATTTTTCTTATTGATTAGTTGTGTGCTTTGGAATAACGAAGGCTGCCTATCATTTAGAAAATTGACATCACTGATCAATTAATTCTTAGACCTGAAACATTTTTGAGGCAGATTTTGAGAAAATGTATTATTTGGATATTCTGATTTCTTGAGTTACACTGATTATATGTTTTCAAAGTAACCTATTTAATTGGTTCCCAATCTATTAAAATAAAATTTTATATACTATTGTCTTGAAATTTAACTTTTGCATCTGCTTCACATTTTAAATTTTACTTAATTGTACTTTATGTTCCTTTAAATTTATTTTCAGTAATTTTATTTCACTCTTAATAAGATTGTTTATTTTCCAAAGAACTACCTTTTAGTTCAAGTGATTTTTGTTTTATAAATAATTGGTTTATCTTAATTTTTATCATTTCTACCTTTAGATTTCTTTTACTTATTAAATATTTCTTAAGAATTGTTTTTCTTTCTTTTTAATACTAAAACATTTAATACTATACATTTGCCTCTGAATATTTTTTGGTTGCATACTATTAAATTTGATATTTATTGGACTACTCCTTAGGACAAAAGCAATGGAAGGGAATGTTAGAATAATATTCAATTAACAAGTAACTGGGGCTTTTTCTTTAATATCTTGTTATCCGTTTCAATTTTTATTGTACTTTACTTCTTACCAGATCATATTTCTTTATAATTTGTGCATTTAGAATGTTTTTTTAAAACTTTCTTTGTAGATTCAGTACATGAATGATAATAAATATTATCTGAGATATTTAATAATAATGTATAGTATATGCACATAGGGTACAAAGTTTAGTATATATTATTAATCAATAATAAAAATATATAAAATAAAATATGTTTTTACCTCTACCGTAATCATATGGGTATTTATCTAGAATTATATTTTGTATTCTGATACTAAATATATATACTTATGCAGATGTATAAACTAATTGTCAAATGAATGAAGCAACTTATTTGGGAACTTAAAGGTCAGAGTCTTTTAAAATATAATTGGAAAACAACAAATTTCTGAAGAAGTTTATAAAATAATCTCACTAATTTTAAAAATCAAATTACATTTTAAGATTTTGTTTTTACATTTTAACTCACCATCTGTTAAATCAATAAATGCTAGAGTTTAATTTTGTTATTATATATTATTTTCTAAATCAACTTTCTTTGACATTTGTGCTTTTTCCATCTGTCAATATGGCCCTTAAAATTTATTTTATACACACACACACACACACACACACACACACACACATGCATTTATATCTGGATAAAAACCTCTTTATCTTTCAAAATGCATGCACAAAAACATTTAACAATATACATATTAACAAGCAGAACTTAAAGGCAAGAGAAAATAAAAACTAAATTGTTCAAAGCCTTACAGATGCAACACATGTTCTGAGTCAGACTGCTTAAGTTACCTGGACTACAAAACTAAAATACTTATGTTTATTCCTCTGTAAATGAATGTAAAATTATGCTTATAATGTAGGGTGTTTTAAAGATCAGAAATGAGAAAATACATGCTATGTACTTAGAACAGCATATGGCACACCTAATGTTTATGCATTCTTTATTAATATGGAAAGATTGATCAAAGTTCTTCCCCCACGTGGGAGAAAAATAATTTAACTTTTTGAAAATAATGTAGCCATTTTGCTTTATATTTGTTTTTTATTTCATACCATTCTCTGATATATTTAATTTTAATGGCAAAGTCAGTGGAAAATTCAAAATTATTTCATTTGTAATTATTCTAAATTTTTCTACCACCTCTATCATTTGCCACTCTGTGGTTTATAATTTTATCATTTTGGGTTTAAAGTTGTTCAGGTCATATAGAGTGTTAGGTTTATTTGGTCTAACAGAAGTCACTAGTATGAAAAACTAGCATTTCAAGAGCACTTACTTTATTCCAGACAGTGTTCTAAGCATTATTTTTGCAGGCTAATTGACTTCATGCTTACTGCAAATCTATGAGAAAATGTTGCTTAGGACATGCAAATGGTATTGGCAGGGCCAAGACTTATGCCCTGGCCATCTGGCTCTAGCATCAATGCTTTCATCACTAAACTGTAGCTAAACAACCAGGTGAGCTGCTCTAATCTGGAATTAATTATAGTACTTGTTTCCTAACAGCTGGGAGGTAGGTCATTGGACACTGTTTCTATTATTAAAAAGTGACAGACTCTTATTCTTAGGGCAACTTAGGCAATAATTCCAGCCTATAGAACACCGGGAAAAAAGACATCAGGATCCAAATTCGCAGCATTTTGATTTATTAAATTTCACTTATAAGTTCTTAGTGGATCATGGTCATGGTGTTACCTAACCTGCCATACATGGGAGTTTATATTTAATGAGAATGCAAAGCTTCTAATAAATTCAAAGAGAGATAAATCTAAGCAAAGTACTTTACCAAAAGCATGCATAACCACTCATCATTGTGTTCATTTTATTGCTAAAATCAAGCAGGTGTATTTTAACAGTATTTTCATGTGTACGTTTATTATTAAATGAACTTATCATGAGAAAGAATAGGGAATGTCTATTAAAATGTCATAAACATTCTTTGTCAATGTAGAATTGAAAATATTTGGAACCTTTTCAATTTTAGTGCTTCAAAAAGAGCATGAGCAAAATAGTTTCTCAATAAACTTCTGTGATGGGAATGTGTGAACTGAGTGCTTGCTCCCTACTACTCCAGTTTTTTAGAGTTTACAGCATCTTTGCTTAGACTGCAAATATAGATTCTATCTTTTCAGAGATTATTTTGCATTCCCTCAGTCTCCAGATCATACTAATCTTAGTTAAACCATTAATATTACCAACATATTATTGTACAGAGGAAATTTTAATCCCTCTGTATTATGAAGGTAACATAAACATTGGGAAGGGTATCACTCTTATGTAACTTGTTTCTTCATTGGTTTTCAGAGTTCATTGACTCATCTATCTGACTGAGCCTAGGTCCCATTCCTGAATTATCATTCTGTGTAAGTCCTTTTCTTTCTATGTGTTCAGTGGAAGAAACACACTGAGCCTAAGAGTAAATGAGGAGCTTAACTCCTCTATAAGACATCCAAATAAACACGTAAACGAGCGAATATTGAGTGGTTGCTGGTCAGGTTGTTTCCCCAGTCAAATCAGAATATTTCTGGTAGTTTTTAAAATCAGCAGTTGCCCCTTATCCATGAGGGATATATTCAAAAGACCTCCTAGTAGGTACCTGGAAGCACAGACATTACTAAATCCTATATGCACTATGTTTTTTCTATACATGCATACCTATGGTGGAGTTTAATTTATTAATTAAGCATAAGAAAAGATTAATAACAACTGATAATAAATTAGAACAATTAGAACAATATACAGCAATCGAAGTTATGAGAATGGCTTTGGAGTCATTATTAAGTAAAATAAGGGTTAGTTGAACATAATAAGTGCTACTATACCAAGATAGTTAATCTCATAATGAAGGTAGGTACTAAGAGACTAATGGGTGGGCAGTGTATACAGAGTGAATATTTTGGAAAAGGGATGATTCACATCCTGAGAAGGACAGCGGAGGACAGCACAAGATTACACTGCAGTACTTGAACTAGCACACAATTTAAAACTTCTGAATTGTTCGTTTCTGAAAATTTCCACTTAGTATTTTTGGGCCATGGTTGGCTTGCAGGTAATTGAAACTGTGGATGGGGGTGGTGAGTGGTAATGTATCAGATTTCTCATATGTTGGAATGATAAAAGTATTTGCATAGGATTCACCCCTGATTTACAATGAACTTGGGTAGATAAAAAAGAACTCCAACTAATTCTTAACTTCCCTGAGAAGCCCTTTAAATAACAGTTGTCTTTAGTATTTGAGCCTGAGGTCTAGGTACTAATTACTAACAAATAAGAGGCCTCAGGGCTTCTCAATGACAGTGATTAAAAGTGAAGTCTTCTGGAACATTCTTTCCCCCAACTTTGAAAGGATCAATTTGTTCCTTTTTACTTTATTCCCCCCCTCAAAAGCTGATCAGTAATTTCTTTTCAGGTAAATTTCTGCAACTTCATTGAAATTTGTAATTCTGTATTCTATTGCCAACGTTTAAATTCTTCAGTATGACCTTCGATTTATATAGTTATGCCAGCTAGCTAAATTTTTTGCTGTCTTCTGAAGCAAAGCAAATGCACTGAAACACATGCCCTATCAGATTTAGTGTGAGGAGTCTGCTCCAGAAACAAAGAAATTGATCCCTATCTTCATCATCTCTTTTATGATTGGATAAATTTGTTTTCTCTAAGTAAGCTGATATAATATATTTATGTCAATTCTGAATCAAGAATTTTATAAATGGTAACTAATGAGAATGCATGTCTGACTCAGTTCAGGAAGTTTGTAATCTCTCATAAGTCATTCAATATAGTATTTCCCCCAATAAATCTAAAAGAATTTTTGAAAATATGTTAATCTGGAGATTTCTATCATTTATCTTTAATGTAACCTTTTCTTAATCAAGTTAGGAGGACTCTGCAAAGTACTATGGGAGAAAATAGAATATTTCTACCAATGTTATTATTAACATTCGCTGATCGCTTACATTGTGCCAAACACTGCTATAAAAATCACATATGTAATCTAATTTATGCTTCCAAGCAACTTGGTGAGGCAGGTATTATTCTCATTGACATTCTCAAGATTATAAAACAGAAGCTAAGTGATGTTAAGTGCCTGGCTGAAAGTTTACAGAGCTAGTAAGCAGCAGAAACCTTCAGCTCACTCCAGAACTTAAACGCCGCACAGGACAGTGGTTATGGTTCCAAGCTGTGGGGTCCGAATGTTCCATTTCAAATACTAACTTTGCCATCTCTTAGCTGTGTAACCTTGGGCACACTGATTAACCATTCAGGTCCTCTGTTACCCAAGAGGGAATGATTGTATAGGACCACTGTACCCCATAGTATTGAGAGGATTAAATGAGAGAGAACATGCACACTGCTTGGAACAAGGCCTACAGTCTGGTAAGCAGTCTAATATATTCACTATCTTCAACACCATACTTCTATAACATAAGGACAGGAGAGCTTTGTTCTTATGATACTCTTCATAAATTCGGCATAGTAACGGTCCTTGAGTGGAAATCAAAGGATTATCTTTGTGCCAAATATTTTTATAATGGTAAAGCTTATTTCAAATTCTACCATATTGTCCCAATATTTTCTTGTGGTACTTATTAGTTATTTATTAAGACAAATTTTAGGAAGAAATGATACAAGATTAGAAACACAAAATATTTTTGTGAGAGGGCTTATTACATCCTTTTATTGATTTTTCTTCTCACTCATGATCAAATAAGACCTCTTATTTTAGATTGCTAAGGCATTGATAAAAACTACACAAAGGAGCCATGTTTGGAGACTTTTCCTACAAGGGTGCACCTCAGCACACAGAATGTTACACGTGCATCTTTTACATACTTATCCTTAAACTGTTTATCTGGCACATCGACAGGCAGCTGGTGGAACAAATAGGAAATCCTGGGAAGTGCATTCATTTTTAAAGTGTTAATGTGCCCAGTCCAAGAGACAGTAATGTGCTTCCATCCGTTAAGATCCCCTTTAATGTTTCACATCGAAAGACCATAATTTAAATGAAATGCATTATCCAACCTGGAAGGTATTCCACATCCTAAATATTTAATTGATTTCTCCATCAGGGAAAGATGAGCCTACACAATAAGCAGATCCTATCTATATCTAAATGTCCAATTAATAGTGCCTCTAATTTAGGGTAATTTAGGAGTTTACAACTTATAAAATGGCTATTTCTTCCACATTCCTCCCAAAATACCAAGAGGATTGTGTCTGGATTAATTGCAAACAGCAGACAATCCTCTGTGTATAACAAAAACTCAGAGTCAGCATCATCCAGCCATGCGCCTATAATTTGAGATCTCATCTGAATATTTTTCACAAGGGGCTTCACATCCAATGTAAATTGAAGTGGCAAAGGAGGAAAGTTGTAATTGTTGCGTCTCCCTATTTAAAAAGTTAACAAGTCCAGTTCATTCCTGCTGATTTTTACTTAGTTGGGTGTTAGCTAACTGAGTGAGGAAGATAAATCAAGCTACTTGCAGATTTTCCTAATGGTGCAAAGTTTGGCACCCTGAGGACTGTAGAAATGTCTATTACTACAGTTGTAAAGAAGAGAAGTGGAACAGGACTGTGGGTGGCTGGATCCATATGAGTGATTTATTATTCCTGAATCCACTTAGTCATTTCCGGATAAGCACTTAAGTGCCAAAGTTTATGGTCACTTTCAGCTTAAGAACAGAACAAGGCAACTCTTGACATAGAAAATAGATATATTATTTGGAGGCATAGGCATTTTTCCTGAATTTACCAGAAAATTAAAAATTTGAATTTACACATGTAAAAGTATCATGGAAATTTGCCTAGATATGTTAACTTGTGATTTTATAAGGTCCACTTGTTTTTATGGGGAGAAAAAAAAAAGATGTTCTACTGTTAAACTTTATTTGAGGACTTGAGTTAGAAATTAACTAAATTAAAAATGTAGTGGTCTATCAGGTATATAATTTTTTAGCACTAAATTTACCTTGTCTGCGGCTGTTTTTCTCTGTATTCTTAAAAAGCCACTTTGTAGATAGCTTAATTTTTGTTCAAATACCCATTAGAATCAATTTTCTGGGGAAAAATAATCAGTACAGCTCCTGTTCTCCACAACAAAGAAAATACATTTGTAGACATATTCTGGAAATTTAAATCCCTCAATGCTCTTTCGAGCAAGTCCAAGGAGATTTGAAGACTGACATTTTGTACTTTGCTATTCCCGAGAGGCACGTATATGATCATCTTTACTGAGGTTTGTTCCCATCCCTGCTGAATTAATATGCATTTTCGTTAACTAATCTTGAAACAACAGGAATAAAGTTTATCCAGGTCTTTTATACCTCAGAGAACAAAACAAATACTACAAATCTTTAGAGAGAAAGGATATACAAAAGGGCTTGAGGTGAATATTTCAAAGCAAATACTCTTTAAATGATGTGCAAATTATTTCAGCTCTTGAGCATGATTTATGAAAGGGATTAGCTAACTGCAATAAGAACCAAGTTTAAACTGTTGGGTTTCAAAGTCAGAGATGAGAAGTGGTTTCAAGAAAAGGAAGAAGGAAGGCAGTAATAGTTTAGAAGGGAGGTTTGTTTTAGTTTTTCCCCTTAACTGACTCACCTTAAATTGTCACCAATTGTTCTTAACTGCAGGGTAAAATACGCATTTCTCCTCTAATTTTCTATACAGTTAAGAGTATAATAATTAAGAAATGATCCTGGAATTTATATTTCAGCAATAAAGATTCTACTTGCCATGTAAAGAATATAATAACAACAGTTAATGTGTAAACCTATTCATGCTGGAAACAATAACCTCTGAGTCTTGCATCAGAAAACATTTCTTTTTTTAGTTCACAAGTCACACCTATAATAACACAACATAATACATTAAAATATCCCAATATGCTCTTTCTGTAATAGTTAAAATCTTATTCTAAGACTTATGAAAATAATTGCTTTTGTGTAATTGTAAAGATTATTGTAAGATTATTAAGATCACCTCTTTAAAAATACACACACACACACACACACATATGTATTTAATCCTCACCTGATGATATTTTGAGAGAGAGAGAGAGAGAGAGAGAGAGAGAGATTAATGTGATAGATATACATTGATAAGTTGCCTTCTCATAGGCGCCCTACCAGGGATTGAACCCACAGCTGGAATATGTGCCCTGTCTAGGAATTGAACCTGCAACTTTTTGGTCTATGGGACAATGCTCCAACCAACTGAGCAACACCAGCCAGAGCATGAGCTTATTTCTTATGATTCCATAATGACCTGCTGCTTTGGAAGGTAAGAAAATTTTAATGATCCCACTCACATGTGATTAATATCTAGCACTTCTTGATGAAAATTCTGGATTTTGTTCAATAAAAATGAGTCAAGCAAAAATTATATGCGTTCTCAGCCAAACTTTTTTGTGTAGTCAGTTATGCGCAATTTAAAAATAAGGTTGAAACCTCAGTAACAAAACCAGGTACTGACTGGCAAGGAGGGAAAGAAGATTAATGTTCTTATATGAGCTGTCCTGGAATAATAAAGCTAATAAGTGAAGTGAATCCAGGCACTACTAAAATTTAAAGGAAACTCTTTCAATTCATCTCATTACTATCCAACAAATTTTTAAGTCTGGACATTTAGAAGCAAATTTGTGAGAAAGATTCTTACTTAGAAAAGAATGATCATTTTCTGATTTTGGTTTTAATTTTCTAGAATAGATAAAGGTGAACCTGAGAAAATGATGCTTTATTTCAGCAAATTTCAGAAATAGTCATTATCAGCTCATCCCAGTGAATGAAATCTCTTAGTACTAGAAGGATTAATCAGACTGCAGTTTGAATCTATGCTTTCTCTTTTGACAACTAAACTGTGAACCTACTTTTGTTTTTTCACAATTTTTTAAAGACCTTGACTAAGGTGCAGGCTGGTGGGCTTGATTGCTTTGGCAGGCACAGCAGATGCACTTATTGTGTAAGTAAGACAGCAAGGCTGTGGCTTATTCAGAATTAAGATATATAACCTGAAAAGCCAATGGGAAATGAATTCAAGCACCCTGAAACAAATAAAAGTAAAGCACATTAAACAATAAGATACAATTTTTGCATTTGGAGAAGAAACAAATGTAAGACTACATATGAGGTTGTATGTTCCCAGAAGAGTCAAATGGAAAATAAAGAATAAATAGCATTTAGGATGGACTTTGAACATTGGAACATCCAGGTAATTCATGGATTTCTTCTAAGAAATTGGTTGGACCTTTGGTTCCTTGGCCCTTTGTTTTGGTGAGGGTAGTTTATTCTTGTCTTAATTTTCATTTTTGTTGTTTTTGTTGTTTGGCTACAGCTGTTGGCTTTTTGACATGGATAATTCAGAGTTCATGATTTGTGTGCAGTACAGGCAAAAGTTACAAGAAGACTGTGTGTTGGTTCTGTCTCAGTCTGCAATCATGGGTTAACAGGGGTTATGGAATTAAATAAATATGTACCATCAAAACATTGTCATGGCATGGCCAATAGAATGTTAACCATATGCAAGGCTATTTTGCACAAAAGCAGACTAGATTTCTACCTAAGTGGGTCTTGTCAAGGTCTCAAAGGCGACTCTGGCTTTGGACTTTCAAAAACCTACTTAGGGTAATTATTTTTGTCTTATAATAGTAAGCTTCTCAAACTTTAATATGCATATGAATCATGTGTTAAAATTCAGATTCTGTTCAGTGGGCTTGGAGTAGGACATGAGATTCTGTGTTTTCTAATAAGTCCCCAGGTAATACTGCTGTTGGTTCCAAGGACCATACTTTGAGTGACAAGAACCTAGTAAGATCCTAAAAGAATGAGATACAGGATGCAAGTTCTGAACCCCTAGGCATCCTGATATTTCCCAAAACACAGAAACAATGGGTATTAGAGTACTGCCAAGAGTTCTTCCAATACATGTTAAAAACCTATCAATATTCCTGCAGAAATCCGGAACCTTTCCCCTTCTCCATTTCTATCGCCTAGTTTCAGTCACATCATGTCACTTGGTCCACTGTGACAGTTTCCTTGTGTATCTCCCTTTACCTCTGATCTTTCACTCTTTTTTGTACTGTCTTTTGGACATTCTCCACATTTCTACCAAATTATTACTCTGAATATCAGATCAGTTAACATCTCCTGCTTGCATATAAGTCTGTCATTAGGCTCCCATTACCTAGAGTATGGAGTCAAAATTTCTCAGCATTCCATGTAAGACCTTTTGTTATTGTCCGCTGTTCATTTCCAAGCTGATTTCCAGTTGTTTCTCTAATGTTTTGTGCAGTCTATGCTCACCAATCTATTGCTGTTTTCCAAATATTTTTTGCTCTCTAGTCTTTCTTTCCTATCCTAGTATGTATGGACTTTTTTTTCTCTGCCATTCTTTTCTTTTCAATCTGAAAATGTCCTGGTTTCACATCAGCATTAAACTTCAGGTACCTTTTATTTCCCTTTTTTGGCCCTGGCTCTCTCTCCCCATCTCCTACCTATATCTACAGGGATCACTTTTCAGCATTATTATGCATACTCATATCCTGTCTCAGGGACTATCTTAGAAGGAACCAAAGTCAAACACCCATCAAGAGGTCAATGCCTCATGTTTCAAACTTTTCCTTCATTTCCCACACATAACATTCATAACTGGTTTCTTCCTTTCATTTTTCCATTCAATCACTTATTCACTCACTCACTCAGACATTTAACATTGAACAGCATTATGTTTCAGAGTCTGTTTTAGGTAATGGGGATGAGGAGGAGTCATCAGAAGGTCACAGTTTATGCTTTTTGGGCATTTACAGTCCAATGGGGTATAGAGAGATCTTGGCTTCAGCAATGACTGAAGCCTTGGTCAGCTAGGATCACTTCCCCCGGATATCAAAATCCCTTCATTCAGATGCAGCAAACATGGTGGGGATCCAGACATGCCAGTCTGTCAATAGTGTGGGCTTTGGTGGGACCAGATTTGCGGTGTATTTTAAGGTCACTCCTTCTAAGTGGCTCTATATTTATGTGGTTTGGATATTTTTAGTTTAGTCACCAGATGCATTAAATTATTTGATTTGATTCTAATATGTAAGTATATAAAATATATATGTATACATAAATAGAGATACATACACACATATAAAACAATAAAATCAAATAAAACATTTTCTTGCTCTTAAATGAATTACATAACTGTCAAAATTTTACCATTGTATTATTATTTTACTATTTCATACAAAGAAGGAAAAGGCAACTGACATCATAAAGTTGAATCTTTAGAGATTGTAATAAAATGGATCACACTCAGGAATGGAAAAACTGAGCATTTATTCCTCATAAAACTCAAATACTTGAAGAAAATAAAGGTAAAGTATATATGACCCCCTAAGTCAATAGAATAATGAAGTTTTTTTTTTTTTTTTTTAAGTAAACCTCTGGTAAATTACAAATTTGGTTAATAGGCTTTTGTCAATTGTTTAAATCATTGGCAATGGGAATTCTTGCTATATTTCTAAGGAGAGAAACTGATGGATTTATAATAGACAAAAGTCATGATCATTTTGCTCATACTGCACCCATTTGGAAATCATTACATTTAATATTTATATTACACTATAAATATGCATAGTTCTTGGAGATGTTTTAGATCTAGTACACAAGATCTGTCTGGAAAAAGTCCAGCTATTATAACTATAATGAGAATGGTTTGTGCAGTATTGATGTAACCTGGTAGCCAACGAGATTGGACTGGAATGCACATATGTGAACAATGACAACTTCATTGTACTAGTCACTGGGAGCGGTGGATGCCCTTGAGTGAGCATGTGTACTGTGTGGCCACTGCATTCAAAATGACTGAGCAAGTAGAGCAATACATCTACATCAAATTTTGCATTAAGCTTGAACATTCTTCTGTGAAAACTATCTGAATGATTCAGAAGGCCACAACTACAGGTAATTGGTGATTGGCACCTACATCATGACAATATGCCCACTCATACATCATGTCTTATGTAGTTTTTTGGTAAAACATCAAATCATCCAGGTGACTCGGCATCCTACAGCCCAGATTTGGTACCCTGAGGCTTCTGGCCTTTCCCCGAACTAAAATAACCTTTGAATGTGAAGAGATATCAGACCATCAGTGAGATTCAGGAAACTACAATGGGAACAGCTGATGGTGATTTGGGAGAACTGTGTGAGGTCCCAAGGTGCCTCCTAATTCAAAGGAGAATGAGGTATCATTGTTCAACTTGCAATGTTTTTTGTATCTTGTATCTTCTTCAATAATTGTCTTTGCCCTGGCTGGTGTGGCTCAGTAGATTGAGTGCCAGCCTGTGAAGCAAAGGGTCCCTAGTTTGATTCCCAGTCAAGGCACATGCCTGGGTTGCGGGCCAGGTCCCCGGTAGGAGGCACATGAGAGGTAACCACACATTGATGTTTCTCTCCCTCTCTTTCTCTCTCCCTTTTCCTCTCTAAAAATAAATAAATAAAATCTTTTTAAAAAGTCTCTATTTTTCATATTACATGGCTATATACCTTTTGGACAGACCTCATGTATGTTTTCCATAGGACAAATATTTATATTATCTCCTTAGACCTCCTTAGATTATATGCAAATACATATTTATATATTTATATTATTTTATATTTACATAATAGTACCCATTATGTTTATCTGGTAAGTCAGTTTCAGGAAACTTAATGAACTTGTCTGAATCCTGCAGCTAGCATATCCTGGAGGTGAAAATTGTTCTGAAATTTTATGACTCTTAGAGCCGTATTTCTGACATAGTCCCACACTACCTTTTGAAGAGCATGCATATAACACCTTTCAACTTTTGTGTTAAACTAAATTTTTTAAATAAGTCAACCTTAAGGAAAATTATTCTCAGAGTCTTCTAAAAATTACCAAACTACTATTTTCATTTTTTGTACATTACAGAGTTTCTCCTTTTTTCTTGTCTCCAATAGAGCCTTGAAAATTCTACAAGCCCATAGAAGTGCTGCAACAGTAAGTATGGATCAGAGTAATTCTTTCAAATAAAAAAAGGAGGTTAGATTTCATTACAGAAATATTTCCCTAGGTTAAAAGATGTTGAAAGGACAGTAGCTTTAAGCAAAGGGACTACTAGGATTTTTCTTTTCCCCTCTGCCAAGATTTTAGTCATTTTTATCTCATTGTATAATAAAGTACCAATTTGTACATGATTCTTTTAAGCATAGTACGTGAGACCTGAATAAAATATACCATTGCTTTAATATTTACAGTCCTAAGAGGAAATTGAGAGAGAGAGAGAGAGAGAGAGAGAGAATAGTGATCTTAAAATATTAAACCAGTTCAAGTAGTCAGGAAAATGAAAGAATTCATTATTATTTTTCAAACAAGTTTCAGGAATTCCATCTTCATTTTTAGCACAGAATAAGAAGTACATTATAATGGTCAATTGAATATCCTCATTCATTCTTTACTTGTTTAACACAGCACATTTCTGAGTATAGCTGACCCTTGAACAACACAAGGGTTAGGGGTGCTGACCCCCCACAGTGGAAATTCCACATGTAACTTTTGACTCCTTAAAAACTTAACCAAAAATAGCCTACTGTTGCCCAAATGCCTTATCAATAACATAAACAGCCAATCGACACATATTTTGTATGTTATATGTATTACATACTCTATTCTTACAATTTAAGTAAGCTAAAGAAAAGGTGTTATAGTAGAGAAAATCATTTGGAAAGAGAAATACAGTTGCAGTATTTATTGAAAACAAATCTGCACATAAGTGGACTCATACAAGTTCAAAGACTTGTCTTTCAAGGTTCAACTGTGCTCTCAAATACCGTCAAGCCATTCTGCTAATTGCAGATATATGGGTGAAACAGATAGAGTTCTATTCAGAGACTGACAATCTAGAATAGACAAATAGCCAGCCATAATCAGCTTGTTAAAACCCACTTTAGCAATTGCTATGATAAAGATATGGATCGAATATGGCCTGAAAACTGGCAGTATCTCCTAACTTACCACAGAGGTCTGGGAGTTTTTTGGAGAGGGTGTGGCCTCAGTTGAATCTTATAGGATATTAATTTAGCAAAGAGATGATCTTAAAGGTAAAAGTCAGAATAGAAAAAATATACATCAGGGATTATAAACACTGTTTTCCTGGAACATAAATCATGGATGAGGGCATGGTGGGAAAAAGTAGAAAAGGGAACACAGGTCATAAAGAGCTTTCTACTGAGTAACTTGAGCCAGAGCCATTCCAACGCACTCATTTGATTAGAAATTGTTCTTCACCTTTGACTTCAGTTTTGGAGGAAACCATCTCTGATGGAACTATTTCAGTCCTATATTTTCTCTTGTAAGATTGCATCTGTTGTTTTGCCTCTATTTTTTTAGATCAATTGGTTTTGTATACAAAAGGGTATAAGTATTCACTTTGGGGAAATTAGGTAGCAGAAGTATTTAGCTTCAGGTTCTGTTTAAATAATCAGGGAAAGATTAATTTACAGACTGATTCAATACCTCTTGTACTTTTGGGTGGAGGAAATACCCGGTTTTCCTCACATGGGTATGAACTTTACTATGAGTAATGAGAAATAAGCTTGTTTTCCAAGAAACTCTCACAGATTATATAATTAAAATAAATATTTTCTTTCTAAGCATACCATTAGGCCTATTTGGGACACCTAAATAAATTAAAAAGCAAATTACTTCCTTTTAGGATTTTGAAGAACAGTAGCATTATTCCTATACTGCAGAAACCAGAAGCACTACACCAAATAAATCTCATATTCATAAAGAGGCAATCATTGTATTCAAAGGAATGTGTTTCCCTGCACAGGGATTCACTAGAAGAATGCCTCAAATCTCCTGCTTAACTAAAATACTTTAGACATGATATGACAAGAGTAAGCAAATATTATATGCTTAACTTTACAAGGAAATGTTAATATATGCCTATTCTAGGGTCATAGAATAAACAGAGGAAAACTTTCAGAGGAGATCAAAGAGCACTTTTTCTATTGTTTATAATCACAGCAGTGTATTAATGCTAAGGAAATATTGCTTGAGAGTTAGAGCAATGAACCCTTTGGACTTGGCCTATTATTGAATGCCATTTGACCTAATGAAATCAGCAATTGATTCAGTGCAGTTCATCTAAGGGTAAATATGGTCACCAAGTTACTGCCAGGGTCCAGAGGAGGTGGGGTGATCTCGTGTTTGAGAGCTGGTGGGGTTAGAGAGATGTTCAGAGTCGCTGACGCTACAAGATACACGACAGCAGACACCTACAGGTCGGAGGGCAAGGTCATCCCCTCAGAAGGGAAAGGAGAGATGAATCAGAACATTCTTTGCTCAGCTTATAACAAAGTCTTATCAAATGATTCATGGAAAACTGAATGTTAAAAAAATAATCTGTGGTCCCAGGGAAGTAGAGGATTGTGACTATCTAGGGAACACATTTCAGAGCAATCACTGTGGCCACACAGAACCTCAGTGCAGCCCTGGAACCTTCGTGAATAATTTTGTTGTGACAAAGAATTTGGATGCTTGATTATCAAGTGTGTGTCTAATCTTTACCATTTTTTCTTCTTGAGATGCTTAAATCCTTCAGCTTTAACACCATGAATTTATATTTAAAATCTTACACTTTTCTTCACCAACTAGAATATTTTGAAATAAAAAAAATTTCCTTAACTTGTGGAAGAAGGTCCAGAAGAGAACTGATACTAAGTGTTTCTTAGATACTCTGTCTTATAACTATAGTAAAATAAACTTATGTTTATTATTACACTTTAATGCAATCATTTATTTTTATCAGGAGGATAGTTTATAAAACTGGTACCAGGATGGCAATATTGATTTTAGAAAAAAAAATCAGAAGTTGACCATTTGAGACAAAAATCAGAAACTTTTGTCTCTTTGACAACACAATAACCCATAATACTCTACACAAATGTTATGACCTTTTAATCTTTTTCAGGTAAGGATTTATTTCTGTTTCTTTAAAGCTAGATATAATTTATTTCTGCACCATTGTCTTTATTTTCTTGGCAGATGGCTTTTCTTATTATTTTCATGCATTGGCAAAATTAGTCTGCTTTAAATAAAATACTTAATAAGAAGAAACTTTAAAGTATGTATTTATATGAGTCTCCAGAACAGGCTTCACAATATGTGTTTAAAACAATTGCTAATTACATATTTGTTCAAGACACTCATATGACTCTTCCATTTTGGATAATAATAAATATCTTCCAAATTTTCTTAATTACATAGAAGTAAATGTAACTCATATTCAGAAAATTTGACATTCATTAAAAGTTTTGAAACTGCAATTAGAAAATATGTATGTTCTCTTATTGAATTATGAACATGGATAATGCCTAGCATGTGTGGGTATGTGTGTGTGTTCCAGTTTTTAATTTGTTAAAATTTCTGAACACACTGAAAAGAAATGGCATCATGACTATTCATCCATTCATATACATACCACCTAGATTTCTCAAATGTTGATATTTGGGATAATGCTAGACTTCATCTGTCCTTACACACATTTCTTACAAAAAACATCTGCCCTTGCTGAGGATTCACTTCCCCACCCATGCTGCGTAAACTTCTTCTCAAGTCCTCCATTCTCTCCTTTTCCAACTATTTCTTCAGGCTGGGAGACTCAGTATCCCCTCACCACCACTACTGGAGATTTGAAGAGTTCTGGACCCTCCTAGCCAAAGCTGTTCTGAGAATCCTAATAGCTTTGGTGGAGCTGGTGCAGGAGTAGGGGAGCAGGAAAAGAAAACCAGATGGAAAGCAATGTTACTGGGAAGTCTTAACTTACATGGTCAGAGGAACAGCAAATGCAGAGTGAGCTGTTCCCCAGAAGCAACAGTCTAAATGACTGCATAAGGTTCAAGTGTGCTCTGTGGATTGTGCGTGGTTTCCTTATGAAAATACGTTGAAGTCTGAGCAACCAGTTTACAACTGGACTTTGACAACATATTCTACTAACAGTTGTGGATGGCCAGTATTATTTATTATTCCTTAGATTGGTAAAAAAGTTAACTGCCTTCTCAATCACACTTTTTTTTCACTTGGCATGGTCATGTTTTCTTTGCAGACAAATTTTTAAACAAAGATATTACAGGTTCACAAGCATTTTTATTTTCTACATTATATAAATATCTCAAGCCAATTTTTCCATTTCTATCTTTACCCTGTGGTCTGGTACATACACCCTTATTATACACATTATGAAAGGGCTATCAAACTGGAAAATCCATATCTATTATAAATACTTTTAGGATTTCACCCAGAACACATTTGCTTTTTAAAATTTAATAAAGACAGTAAAAGGAAACTCATTTCCTTTTCATTCTCTTAACTTTTGATATTATTCTTCTAAATCATATTCATTTGGGAATACTTATTTATAATGCTAAAAAGTTGAATGTTTATAAAAGTGATCTTTATAGTTTAGCAATTGATTAATATGCAATATATTACTTGTAAAGCATAATCTAAATAGAAAAATAATATTTAAACAAATGAAAGCATATATAAGTGAAATCAGGAATTTCTGCTGTGCACCTTCAGGAATATCTATTAACAAAAACATGAATGGCTGAATAAACTAGAGCCATGTCTAAAGAAATAGTGAAATGACTAGATGTTGAATCCTTTTTATCAACTGGAACCTCTTAAATGACATGTTCTTCTGGGTATAAGAGAGTCAAGTGTATCTCTTGGCTCCCTCCTGCTCTTTCCTGGTGAGCCGCTCCCAAGAATGCCCTGGCTGCCATTTTCACCTGGGGAGTCGCCAGGGGAAAGACCAGCTGCTCATATTTAGATTTTGCAGCTATGGCTCCCATTTCCAATCCTGGCTCCTTTCCCCTATTTTCTCTACACTCCAGGAGCGGATGTCAAGTATATATGCCCTGCTCCAGTCTTCCATCAGACACCACCCTTGGCTCATGCCCTATTTTGATACCATCTGCTTGGGGACACAGAGGATAATAATAAGAGCCTTTACTTATTGAGTGCCTGCTGTGAGCTAAGTATTTACATATCTAATTTCACACTCTCACATGATCCTGCAAGGACAGTATTAAACCCATTTTTATAGATTTAGGAAGTGAAGCTTGGAATAGTGATGAAACCTCTCCAAGGTTATTTGATGGAGGATTTATATTTGGGACTTCCTCTTTGCCATCAGTGGAAGACACTTCTCTTTCCCTGAAAAACTATGTTAACATTTTCTTTCATTGACTCTGCACTTTCCGTAATAGCCGTCCCTAGAGAGCTGCTCTCCGGTTCTCATCCCATGCTGGTGTCTTAAATTTCCCACAGTGATTTGGCCCCTACATTGAATTTTCTGGCTTCTTGTCTCTTAGATTCAACTGATATCTTAAAATATCTGATTAGTACTTAATGGTGTTGGCAGGTTAAAACCATATTTTAAAAATAAAAGTATATTTAGGAACTTAACTTTCTGAATTCACACATTGAGAGTACACATTTTTTCTATGTTATACAGAGGAACTGGACAATGAAATGACCACCTGTTAGCTGCTAATGATGTTCACATGCCTTTAAAAAACTAATTCTGGCTTTATCTGTCTACAATCTTGGCGACCAGACTCGTGGGAACATGAAGGGCACAGGAAGCCAAAGGCAGCTAACTGGCAATAAAGTTTGTGCTTGGACCACTAATAAGGAAGAAGATACTGTGAATTGCTAATTCTACATAATTATTTCATCTCAGGAGAGTGACATAAAACTGAACACATTTTTTTTAAGATACTAAGTTTGGGTGTTCAAATCTAGGATTGGTCAAAGGAGTTACACACAGCGTATTTCTTACTTGAAAAAAATTAAAAAACACTGATATAAATATGCTTATTAGTATTGCAAGTGTATAGTCTGATTTGATACTGTCTGGATGGGTCAGTCACTATGGTTTTCAAACGAAAATGAATATGTAAATACTGAATACACTTAATTCAAAGTAATAGATGGCTATTAACTGTATCCTACATTGCAGAAAAATATACTAGCCCTATTGAGGGCTTATGACTATAAATATGCACCAAAAAAGCAAAGAAGCCTTTTCTAAAATTAGGGTTGGCATAAAAATTAAATGACCCTTTTGTTTTAATAGTGATATCAAAGTCCAAAGAAAATATCTCATTTTAATTACTTTGTTAATATGTTTTTTGGTCCCTGCTTCAGTTTACTGATTTCTATGGATCCTGTTTTAATATAATTTTCCACCCAAATCCAAGTTGATAAACTACTTTCATTTGTTCTCTTCACTATAGTGTAACGGTAAAGGGCATAGGTTCTAATATAAGACTGCTTAACTTTGAAACTTGTCTCTATAACTTCTTTTTGTACAAGTTGTCTTTATTCTCTGTGCCTGTTTCCTCATCTATAAACTGTGATTAATGATATTATCTACCTCATTGGATTAGTGGGATGATTAAGTCAGTATAAGACAAGCACTTAGAACAATGCCTGGTAAACAGTAAGTGCTCACTATTTACTAGCAATCATTATTTTTGATCTACAAAAAAAAATGGTGAATTTAAGGTCATTATACAATTAGGTACAGTTTGAATTATATAGAGTAAATCATATGTGTCTCTGCCTTTGACTTTAGACAGGCTCTAGTTTAATTCCAAAATAAGCAAATAATTGTCTCTCTCAATTAAAAATAAATTCTACATAGAAGAAAAGGCAGTGAATTTTCAGACATTTCTCATAGCCATATTTTCATAGATATAGCTTCTTGGGCAAGGGAAACAGAAAAAATAAACAAATTGAGATGACATTGAACTAAAAAGCTTCTGCAAAGCAAAAGAAACCATTAACAAAATGAAAAGGGAACAAACCCATGAAATGAGAGAACATTTTTGCTAATGATACATCTGATAAAGGGTTAATTTCCAAAATATATAAGTAACTTATACTACTCAATACCAACAAGACAAACAACCCAATTAAAAGTGGGCAAAGAAACATGAATAAACATTTTTCCAAAAGGTCATACACGTGGCCAATAGACATGTGAAAAAATGCTCAAGGTCACTAATCATCAAAGAAATGCTAATTAAACTCACAGTGCGTATCATTACCACATACCTATTGAAATGGCTGTAACCAATATATCAACAAACAAGTGCCAATAAGGATGTGGAGGAAAAAAAAAACCTGTTGTGCACTGTTGGTGAGAATGTAGACTGGTGCAGTCACTGTAGAAAACTATTGAGTTTCCTCAAGAAATTAAAAATGGAACTGCTTTTTGACCCAACATTCCCACTTCTGGGAATATATCTGAAGAAACCCAAAACACTAATTTGAAAAAATATATATACACCCTCTGATGTTCATTACAGCAGTATTTACAACATCTAAGATTTGGAAACAGTCCAAGTGCCCATCAGTGGATGAGATGATAACAAAGCTGTGGGACATTTACACGATGGAATAATACATGGCTATAAAAAAGAAGGAACTCTTACCCTTTGTAACAGCATGGATGGACCCAGAGATTATTATGCTAAGTAAAATAAGCCAGTCTGAGAAAGACAAGTGCCATATAATCTCACTTATATGTGGAATCTAATGAACAAAATAAACTGATGAACAAATAGAAACAGAGGCATGGATACATGGAACAGACTGACCCCTGCCAGAGGGGAGAAGTTGCGGGCCTGGATGAGAGAAGGTGAAGGAATTAAGCAAATACATATACACATATATTTATTTATACAAAACAGAAAGACACAGACAACAGTGTGGTGGTAGCCAGAGGCAAAGGGGAGGTTGGGGGTAGGTGGAGGTGGGCAAAGAGAGGGGAATGGGGATGGAAAGAGACTTTGATTGGGGCGGTGGGTGCACAATGCAGTGAGCAGATGATTTTTTGTTGAGTTATACATTTGAAAACTGTATGGTTTTGTGAACCAATTTCACCCTAACACATTCAATAAAAATGTACAAACCATCTAAAATTTTTAAAAAGTTAAAATAAATTCTAAAGAGGAGGAAGTGGTATTCTGTCTGTACGAATTTTACCACCAGTATCATCCTAAAACATTTCATGTGACTATTACTGAACAAAGAATCCATTGCCTGAATGTTTCTCAAACACAGTTTTACAGACCTATATTTTTTCCCAAGCTCCAGGCTTTAGAAATTTGTGAGGTCTCCTCTCAAGCAGCAATTTTACCTGAGATTTCAGATCTACTGATCATTCCCTCATATATACTTCAAAATGGCTATATAATTAATATAAACTATATGCTCACAATTTAATTCTAATTCCAAAATCTAATGTCTGATCCCACGTGAAGTAAAAGGGGACAGTGACCAGTAGTGAAAGGGAAATGTTCAAATCACATAACTCCAAACTGTACCATCATGGGGAAGAATCTTTTTAAATGTAATGCTAACTCTCCACAACATATTTGCAAAGAACTATGAAGTTGAAGACATTAACACTGATAATTTTAAACTGCAAATTAAAACAACTGGCTTACTAACTATGCATCTAGCAGTTATTGAAATTATGGAATAGTTCTTAAAATAATGACTTAATTTTAAAAGGGTGAATCTACTTGAAGTTATCATGCTATTTCTTTATTTTTAGGCTCCTAATTATTTAGCTTTGGAAGATATGTTATCACATATAGTTTTCCTCTTTTTGTCATACGTGTATGAGTGTGCATGTATGTTGTATATATCTATATAAGGTCTTTTCTAATGCACACAAATGTGTATATATATACACACACACATATAGTCATATAAAATATGTACTTATGTCCATATATAGATATTCTGTTAGCATCCCTTCTCTACTTACTGAATTCTCCCTAAATGCAAAAAGCTAGTATGCAACTATACTGAATTTTGTTTAGGGAAAATGGCAGAAAAATGGTGAATCAGAAGGTTGGAGTAGCTAGGCAGGTGATATAGGAGAGGTACTATAGTTTTTCAGACTTTGGGAAATTGATTTTCTCTGATTCCAAAGATATCTACTTCTTTCAGGAAGCTGAGACTCAAACCAACTCTCTGAGGTAAGTGTGACTGACACCTCTTAATTACCCCCTTTTATGGAGGAAGAAGCAGGTTGGGAAAGGTTATAAGATATACTCAAGATCATGATATAAGTGGCAAGATTGTTTCTTTTTATTCCAAACTCAATTCTCATAGAGCTACACATGACTTTCAAGAACATCTAATTCACAACCCATATTTCTAAGCCTTTCTGGTGATCTGAAAGTGTGGAAAGTTGCAGAGTCTGTTGGTTGAAATTGGACTAACCATGGTGGTCCCTAACACTTTTTTAAAGTATGGCAATCAAATAGTCAGCATACCAAGGTTTGGAGACGCTTGACATTCCCCACTCTCAAAATCAGTCACCAATCTGAATGCCATGGCTATCACTCAGAGCTTCAGATATTTGGTGTAAGCGAAGACCACGACCAAGGAACAGTTATTTTCTCAAAAGGCAGTACCAACAATGACGTGAGCAAAATGCTCAACCTCCAGTGCATGAATCCCTGCCAGGAAGGCCACAAGTCTTCCATGAATAGAATGAGTTTGGCTCAAGTCTCATTTTAATGCATTTATATTTCAGAAGCACTACATTTGGATGGAGTAAGTTAGTGAAATTCAAAATGAGCAAGTTAGAAAAATACTTACTTAAAGATTTTCTGTGCTCTGGTTTCTGTTCTTTTATATCACTCTCATAGTGACTTAGTAAGTCAGTACTGGAGGATCTCTGGATTTTGAATAATTCCAGGTTTCTTGATGGACCACTTGGATCCTTTGGCTGGAAATACCAAATAATTAGTCAGAAAAAATTTACAAGGAAGAAAAAATTCAAAAAACAATTTTGGGATCTCTTTTGATGTTCGATTTAAAGGGACATCAAAAATAAGATAATTATTTTTGGAATGGGGCCTTTATGCTAAGCTTAACATCCAAAGTTCATAATAGTTATATATATGGTGCTTACTAAATCCTGTATACTACTCCAAGCATTCCACATGCTTATTCATCACAGTGAGGTAGGTATTATTATTATTATTATTATTATTATGGTTATTATGCTTACTTTCCAGACAAGGAAACTGAAGCCAAAAGAGATAAGTCATTTGTCCAAGGCCACACAGCTAGTAAATGATAGACCCAGAATTCAAATGCAGGCAATTTGACACCACAGTCCACTTTTAATGCCAATCTGTATGTGTGTGTGCTTGTGAACGTGTGCCTGTGTGCAAGGGTCACAAGAACTCACACCTGTGGAAAAAGCGTATATTGGAGATAGGAAATAGTCAGATTGTTAATTTATTTTTTAAAATTTCAGTCCCAAAATCAAAATGATATAATAATGGAAGACAAATTAAAAAGCAATAAAATCACACAGAAAATGTATTTTCCCTATTGTGTATACCTAATTAAAAACAATCAAAAATATTTCTCAAGAATTTGCAAATATTAGTGTCCTAAAATTAGATGTTTGGTTTAAATTCAGTATAAATTTGGTAGCTTTAAATAATATGACTCTTTTAGAAACATACTCTGAATGTGTGATTCAGGGTAATTTCACAAAGCTCTAGATATGTTAATTTTCATGAGAACAATCTAGCTTAACTGAAAAAACAATGAAAATAAGTACAAAGGATTATTATTTACTGGTATTATAACAGGGTGTATGAGCTTAAATACATTGATATTTATTTCCAAAAATATGCATTACAGACTGCATAAACTGAAAATGTGAAAATTCAGTAGTTATTAAGCGCTTGTGTGGTTTTTACAGTCTCTAGTAGATGAATGTCCATTTATTTCATTTTTAAAAATGAATGCACTGTGTTTATGAAAGAGTGAAATCAAATGACATTTAGTTCCACAAATTCTGTCTGCTGAAACATTTTTAGTGGACTCTATTTAAACTTAAAATAACTTAATATCTCTCAATCCATAGGACCCATTTAAATACTTGTGAGTTATATGCCTAAGCAATGAGATTTAATGACAGCATTTTAATTAATATAGGTAACAGACAAAGCAAATACATACCAATCTGTCAATTGCATTTTTGATAGCGTGGAACCAATCCAATATGATGAAGTCAATATCTGACTGTAGAAGGAACTCATTTCCTGATGCTGTTGTGATCTGAAAAAATAAAAATGACAGGTAACCAAACCAGATAAAACAGATCTCTTACATTTTAAAAAAATAGCTATCCTTTTCCAACAACACACTTCAATACATTGAAATATTTGCTTGAATTCCAGTAATTGTCTTTCTGGGAACTGGGAGACTAGGATCATTTTTGAACCGCTCGCTATAAACTGTTTTCTCATGTCATAACAAATACATTATTGTTTTCATAATAGAACGATTAACTCAGAGTAGTTCTAAAGCTGAATTACTCCAACTCAAGGAGAAGCAAGCCAGGAAGTTTGGAATGATGCAGACAGTATGCACTTAAGTCAGAACCTTAGAAAAATACACCCGGGTGTGTCAGAATTCATTCTGCACTTTTGGCTCTTTCCTGTTTGTCTTTTTCAAATCTAATAGTATCTTCATATTTGATTTCCTTTTATGGAGGGCTCTAAAACAGATTATTTACCAAAAGAGACTAAATGCAGCCTTTAATAAGAGGTCATTCAAAGGAGTAACACTTGGCTCTTTCTACTTTCCTATCATAAAGATCTATAGGAAATGAATAAAGGACCGATTTCTCCACAAAGAGAGTATTTTAGAATAGACATTTATTTACATATTTGAACCTCTCACAGAGAGTATTTATCAAATGTACATCCCTGTTCCAGACGCCCAGCGTTGTTAAATAGGTGGCAATATTCACCACGTAACTATGTGTTTTCCTTTTCAGTGAAGCTGAATTGTGAGAGAAGAGGGGACCCTATAGAACCAGAGCAATGCTCTTGATTTCACAGATAAAGGGCTTCTTTGAGAAGAATTTGATTAGAGTGGGTGTGGGCATGCTTTTTGCATTAGGCCATCAATCTGAACTATGAAGATTTTTCCTTTGTATTATTGACTTTTTGTTTCAAGAGGAAGATGAACATTTCCCAACTGCTGTCACACATCAAGCAAGACTTCAGAGGTTGAGGACTGACATTTCCACATACTGAATCGGGAGCTGGTCACCTCTTCTCAGCCTTACTTGCTCCCAATACGAGGTGAGCACTGAAATGTGGCACAGGTTCAGGAAATCACAAATCAAGCTTCAGCATGTCTCCATAATTCTATCATTAAAGTGACAATTATTGCCCAAAATAGCTCACTCTGAAGGTTTCAGTAATTCTTATGGCAACATTTAATAACAATGATCCCAGAGTGTTAAAGAAATCTTTGAATACACTCATACATAAGTATTCACTTGCCATTTGTTTTTAGAAAAACTATATAGAGATGCAACATCACTCACTCCTGCAATGCATCCATTCCTAAGTGAGATGGAATCCAATGTTTCACAACTGTAATGAGAAGAACTATCCAAAGTGTATGCAATTATGAGAAGTGAAAGATTTGAAAATAAAAGGAAATTAATTACCAACACTAGAATTTGACAGATAACCTGGGCCAATCACTCTTTTTTAAAAGAAAATTGCATGTAAGATTTGGGATGGCTCAAAGTAGTCTCCAAATAGTCTTCTGTTTTATGTTTCTAGTAAAAGACAGTTAAGCTGATTCTTGCCTAATTATCCGAACACCCTTGCAGTGTTCTTTATTTACATAAAGTCCCAAATATTTACTTTATAAAATGTTGCCACAGAAATAGTAATCTAAAAAATATAAGGTCACTTCTAGCTAACCCGAGAAAACTGGTAACATCCTTGACCTCTACCTTCATCCTAATCTAAATGTAAATATTTTGATTGTGAATGGGTTATATCACATCAGAATTTGTTAACATACAAAAAGAAACATGAATTAGCCCAAACATAATCTACAATATATTTCCCAGACATTATAAATAAACCATTATTAAAATTATTAAAAGGAACATTTTCAAAGTACAAGAAACAAACATAATTGGATTTACTATATTCTAAGGGCTTTAGAAAGAGCCAACATAGTTCAGTTTGTAGGCTAGGAAGTTCAAACAGTGATAAAATGTAAGTACTTAAGCATGCATTTGTATTTTTGGTGCATTCTGTGCCTCGCAAAGGAGATCTTTTACTGCTAAAACAACCAAAAGCAAAAATGTATTTTAAAAGTCTCTTTGTCCAAATATTTACTGTATTAATCATACATAATCATTGATTTATGAATTCATTTTGAGAAGCTGGATCAGAGAACTACATGAATGCAATTCATTCAAAACATACTACCAGAGAGATACAGTTCACATCCTTCCTCTGTCTTCCCGCTAATCTTTTGAGTTACTAGGCAGTCTGGAGAAGTATGCTACTGCTCTCTACAGTTTAAATGCATCCACTTCTTAATTACAGTCAGTAATTGACTTTGTTCTGTTCCATTCCAGTCACTCACAGGAAAGCAGTTTCAAAGTCTTTGGCTGACTGGTAAAGCCCCTTCAATTCAGGTTCTCAAACCACTTTTTTACATGACCTCTTTAGGTTTTCTGATAAATGATTTTCTGAATCATATTTGCACTTTGAACAATCAAATTTTCAACATTCTTGGGGGAAAAAAGACATCAGTAAAGAATGTTAGCTTTGACGGAACCTTTTGATTGAACAATTCCTGATGACAATCTAAAGTGATGTAGGACTAATAACAGACATAAAAGATTTGATATTAAGCCATACTAAAGTATTCTTTCTATATCATGTTTTGCTTAAGTGACAGACACTCGGGTGAGGTTGCTAAAGAAAGACCTTACAGAAAATATGACAAATTTAGGCATGAGCTGCTGGTCTCCATTTTGCTTTGAATCCTCCTTTAGACAAATGTCTCTTGAAATCCTTGCTATTCACCAAGTCTTATTTTAAAGGGATATATCCTGGCACCAAATCAGTCTTAATGAAATATGCTAGTGTTGTTAATAACATACCTTTAATTACCTGTCTAGGGAAATTTGTCCAAAACATTTTCACAATAAAAGAGAGATCCATCTGAATTCTTGCTGGTAACAAATGTCTGGACAATCATATCAGCATATCCACTGGACAAATGTCTAACATACGAATTCCTTAAGTCTTCTGGGTGTTAATTCAACAATAGTTTTCCCTTGGGCTAAGAGCCTTGGTCTGCGTCCTTGAGATGGTTCCTCTGAAGTTGGAGGCAAGGATATACCAGCTCCAAACTCTACTGATAGGAGAGGAGGAGAAATGTGTGTGTGTGTGTGTGTGTGTGTGTGTGTGTGTGTGTGTGTGTGTTCAGGCTTTCATTAACAAATCTAGTATTATTTCATTAATTTAAAAGATCTTAAGGGAATTTTAACAAGTAGTGTTTATGTTAAAGTCTTTCATTTTTCAATATAGTCAGTTAACTATCACCTATGCCAATATGGATTCTGGCAGTTAGTCTTCTCCATGTTAGAGTTCAATTTAAATGAGAATTTAATATGTTGAATGATATTTATACTATTAAATTTTTTCATACTTTGGTTTATCAGAATAGAAAGAAGGTTTAGAACTTCACATTTTCCCTTAGTGTAAGAATAATTGAATTTACTATGGAGAACTTGGAAAAAATAAAGAAAAAGCAAATTAAACTTATTCATAGATTCACAGAGTAAACATAGTAGATATTTTAATTTAGTTATTGACAAATCTTTTATAAATAATAATCAAATAAATCCAATAACTATCAGTGGACAACTTAATGCTATAGACAGATATCAATAAAACATATTTGGTAGTTAAATGTTATTGGCTACCTCTGTTCCCGTTGGCTCCAGCGCATGGTGAGAGACTGTTAAAGATGTAAGGAATAATGAGTGATATGTGTTCTCTCTTGCACAGTGGCACTCTTCCTATTGTAGAATCAGTCCCACAAATAATTCTTTGTTCAGGAGACTGAGAGGCTGTGTTTTTGACCAAACAGTGTCCTAATCCTCAGCAAGAACTATTTAAGCATCCATTAAGTGTAAGACACATTGCTAGAAGCTAGGATACACAGCCCCCACCCTCAAGACCTCACAATCTGTTTGGATAAATAGGACATATGCATATAAAGATAAATAACAATAGAAAATGTCTTACACTAAGTCCCAATGTGAGTGGCACAGACAATACTCATGTCAAGATTACAGAGGAGGGAGTAATTACCGGAGACACATTTACATCATGGAATTATGCATAAACTGTTGGTCATGATACGTTATTTGTTAAAGGTTGATTGTATTAGAACTTTAGCATATTAAGAATATGAATACTACCACTTGGTATGCAAAGTGAAATCAGCTTTAATGATCTCAAAGCACATAATAAACATTCTTCAAATGCAGCTTCCCTCCACTATCATAAAGTAATTTTGCAAATGAAGAAAATGAACCAAATGAAGAAAATGAGAATGCCATTCTATCAAATTGGCATCATTTTAAATGATAGAATTAAGAGATTACAAAGATCTTGATTTCTAGTTCACTAATTCTCAACAAATAGTCATATACAGTCAAGGACTCTGCATATGAGAAAGGACAGTGATGATTTTGGCTTTAGTTGAGAAATTTGGAGTATAAGCCTTAGACAAAAGTTGCTTTCTCTTTACTATTATAATAAAAATATCACACTTTTAAAAGATCAGCCAACATTCTTACTCAGATGTTTTTTCCTTTCACTTCTCTCAAAAACGACCACTATCCTAATATGAAAACATGTATCTACCACAGAATTGGGGCACCTGGAAAACTCCTTATAGGCCCAGAAAGCACTGAGACAGTTCCATATTTGAACTAAATCTGTTTCATGTTTTGCTTAGGATCAATCTTTCACTATAAACCTAAGGAGTGTTTATTTCACCTTAATGAAGCTAAAATTATATATACGAAATATGTAATAAAGGATGTCGGATATCCAAAGAACCCTAAAAAATGTTAAATGATGTATTACAAATAAATGGATTACCCATTTAAGAGGAATGGAATTTAATTACTATTATATTTGGAGACACTTTGGACTTAATAATAAAATCATTATATTTGAATCAAGTGGATATAAAAATAACATGTCAAAATATACTAAATGTATTTGAAATGAATATAAATTATTTTTATTATCAATATTGGTCGCATCTTCTTAAAACATTATTTATTTATTTATTTACTTACTTATTTATTTATTTATTAAAGAGTTTATTTATTTATTTTTAGAGAGAGGGGAAGGGAAGGAGAGAGAGGGAGAGGAACATCAATGTGTGGTTGCCTCTCACACGCCCCTACTCGGTATCTGGCCTGCAACCCCAGCATGTGCCCTAACTGGGAATCCAACTGTGACCTCTTGGTTCACAGGCCTGCGCTCAATCCACTGAGCCACATCAGCCAGGGCTTATCTATCTAGATATCTACGTATCTATCTATCTATTTATTTATTTATTCTTAGTGAGAGGAGAAGGGAGGGAGAGGGAGAAAAACATCAATGTGTGAGAGAAACACTGATAAGCTGTCTCTCACACGTACAACATGCACCATGCACACCCAGACCATGGACTATGTGTAGCCCAGGCAGGTGCCCTGACTGGGAATCCGACCAGCAGCCTTTCATTTTGCCAGACAATGCTCAACCAATTGAACTATATTGATCAGGGCTTGACCATATCTTTACTAAATTCTAACAGCAAAAAATATAGATATATGTTTTGGCTACATAATTATAAGATATAAAGAGCTAATGTTGAAGCAATAATTTTCAAAAACCTTCATATTCACATTTTTTTTTCGTCTTCTATCACACTCATTTGATATAGCTGATCAAATGAAGGCTGTCATGGTTATACTGTAATAGTTAAATTACTTGGTCTCAAAGGTGTTTGTGACCACCAAAGAAATTATATTATCAAGCTGCATGTCTGTCTCGAATTACAGTCAGGTCTGAGTAACTCCTAACATTTTTACGAACATGTTGAGCGAAATTAACATAAAACTGAGGGTAAAATATCAGTTAGAAGTAAAAGGTCTTCAATTTGTCTTTCCAAAAATGTTACTTGTTAAAACATTTTGTGAGAAAGTATCTGCCTTGTGTTCCCAATGTTGCTAGATGTTAAGTAAATATATGCTGATTATAAAAAATAAGTTGCTTTGGCAACCCTCTTATTAAAATGCATTTGTAACCCCCATCTGTCATGAAAGTTTTGAAAAGTTTGTTTACTTTGGCTAGCAGCCTTATCCAGGGTTACCCTAGCAAACAATGATAGCAGTCTTCAGAAGTTGTGTGAGGAACAAGCCACTAGGGATCCATTTTTGTTTTAATTGGCACACACAAACACTTTTCTGGTCTGTCAAGAAGAACAAGCTAATATGCATGGAGGGTGTTATATTCTCAGCTTTGGGGAGCAGTAAAGCTCCCTTTATTTAAGTAATTTAAATGATAGACTGCAAAAACTTTGCGAGTCAGAAGAATGTTTTATACTTTCTTAGGGAATATTTGTTTTAAGCAATGGAAAATGTTCTACATATCTAAAGATGTTGAACCTTATGTTATAATTACCCTGTTTCTTCTGACTCTGTGAAATGTTCTTAAATCCACATGCTACTAAATAAGCCTAAGCAAAAATGGATCCTGCATTTCCACAATCCCCTCTGTGTTAACAAATGTGCGTTCATTAGTTTCCAGATGTTTATTGGATATGTTTTCAATGTGTTTGGGGTTGATTGATTTGCATGTACATTTATTGAAACCCTCAGCGGTGTCATCATATCAAAATAACCTGCCCGTGTAAGCAATTTCTTATTTAATGGAAAGTAAACAAATGTTGGACTACATATACGACAGATCTCAAGTGCATTCCGAAATCTAAGGTTTAAGGCCAACCTTTTAAGAAACAGTGCTTTTTAATTGAAATTGAGCTGTACCTTTGACACCCAAGAAATTTGGTTCGTGAATTCTTACAACACAGATTTGTTCTGCATAATAAAATTGCCCTGTTGTGAGCATTCACACCCCATATCACTTACCCACTCTACCTTTCTGTTCATTAACAAATACCCAACCCAAAATTCATTTCAAATAGAAACTCATGTTCATTCTTTCATCTGTAGTAAAATGTTTGAAGCACTGAGAAACAGTCTTCTCAATATTCATGAAAGAATACTATCCAAGTAATTAGTAGAGAGTTTAGCAGTTTCCACAGTTTTGCAGTCAGCTACACCAAAACTTTTGCCTGTGGTGCTCATATGAAAAGCAACTAAAAAAGTGACTAATTGAAGCAGTTGGTGTACAAAAGCACCAGCTTAGAGTTTTATTGCTGTTAATGTTAATTTTTGAACTTGGGGGGAGTAGTTGCATCTAGATAAACTAATCATACTAGGACTTGTGTTCATTGGTACCTAACACTCAGTCACTGCCAAACACAGAACAGCTTCTAGCCCGAGCTACGTTCACGGTGCTGAGTTACCCCTCTAGTCACATGACCTTCGGGGATCTCCTGCCCTCCCTCTTTTCAAAGAAGAATGATTTTATTATTTCTACCATTTATTTAAGTATTGCTCAACTTAAAAATTTTAACAAACACAAAAGTATAATATAAACACAAAATTTCTCTTTCCCCAAGATGAATCGTTGTCTATCCTTCTATATTTTTTCACTAATTGATAAATATTATTTATATGTTTGTATTTTAATGATATCATGTGTCCTGTTGCGAAGGCATTTTTATGCATTTAACCACCTGTACTGCCATTTCCCACATGGATTTTATAATATCTTTCAGTCCTCTCCCTATCTTGTTTTCCGTTCTCTGAAATTTGGATCCAAACACCCAATTCCCCTGCCTGGTGTCATTCTGAGATTCCCCACAGCTTTTAGTCTGCAGTGCAAACTCTAGATCTGGCTGGCCGGACCCTGTGTGCTCTGCCACCTACCTGCTCTGCAGCTCTGTGCTCCACATTTCCCTCTGCATCTCTACAGTCTAGGCATCTGCTTCTTGTATCTTCCTTAGAGCAGGTTGTTCCCTCTGCCCAGAACCTCTGACTTCCTCTCTCTTATTCAAATCAATTTAAATGTGAACTTTACAGAAAAGGGTTCTTTGAAATAGATGTCTCTCTATGTGGTCTCATGATATCCTTCATTATAGGATGTAGTGGTCAGTATCACAGTGCACTGTGGACTTCTCAGCTCCCTACCAACTACACTGTAATCACACTAAAGCCAAGGGCAATTCTGTACCCACTGAGTGACTGCACAACCCACACCTAAGGGACACTAGTCAATAATAAATAAACCTTGTCCATTTTATGCATTTCTGTGAATGCATTATATCCCATTGTTTAATATGCCATAGTATACTTAACTCATCCTCCATTTATGCACAATTTTGAAGTTTACAATACCATTGTGTTCTTCTAGGCAATGTAAATAGTTTTTTTCCTTGATAACTATTGATAACACTTTTACCAGAATAAAGTAGGCAATCCATTTTGACGATGAAGAACTGCAGTCTGAGACTATATTTCTCTATCAGGCAATAAAATCTAGACTTCAACCAATACAGCAGGTCTGTATTTCAATGCACAGAGCTAGAATAGAATGTTCCTGAAGATATTGCAAAACCACCATGTGCTTTGCAGGGATAATCTATCTAGATCATCTCAGAATCTCACCTTACATGTGGACCTTGCTTAGTGTGAGTTGATAATATGGGAAATTGGAGGAAAGTTTAAGATTTTCAAGAGGTAATCCCTAGGTTAATTGTTAATGTCTGCAGAGAGCCTCAGTAAGGTGCCCTTCACTGGTCTACCAACATTGTAGCCATTTATTTCATCAAAGCATCATTAACATTAATAGACAAGCAAACTGTGGGAGGACAGGTGCCACTAGTTATGTTTCCAATAACCTTATTAGACATATTAGCTAATTTAAGATACAGAGACTTAAGTAGAAACAGGTATCGGCAGCACTAGTTAAATGCTCACAAATGTCTCCTATTAATAAGTGCTGAGACTGCACAACAGGAATAAAAGATGTTGCAGTATGTAAGTATCTCTATGCTATTGTAACATATCTGGCTATGATTATGAGTGTTTATAAAACATTCAAGAATTGTTCCATGTCTACTTACATTAATGAGAACACCTGTTAACTTTAGTGCTGTACAGACTTATTTGCATTAGATTCAGGTTTTTGCATACTGTACATCACTTTTTGAAACAATTAGATGCTTATAGAGAAATATAGCTGAGTGAAAAACAGCAGCTTGGATGCCTTCCGGCTCAAGACAATTCAACTCCAGGTTTCGGTGAAAACCAGAAATCTGCTGAATTACAATACTGCCAGTTAGAAGTGAATGTAGGTGTATTTTATATTTTTTTAAACATTTGGAGAACAGAAGATACATATAAAAATCTGTGCTTTAATCTTCAAGTAAAATTACAGCCAACTGAGTTTCCAGACAAGGATGCCAAGCAAGTAAGAGATGGCAATGCAACTACCACATAGATTCTCCATCATCTCAGGGACCTCTGGTCCAAAGATGGTCTCTACCAGGTTTACAAAGCTGGACAATTCTGCAGACTATTGCCCACCATGTGTTGTTTACAGCCCTTTGCCACTGAGCCCTTTCTGTGTGATAACAGAGCTGAAAAGAGCAAAGGGGCAAAGGATCAAAGGACTCCTTCTGAATCAGTCACTTCTGGGCTGCTGGTCACAGCACAACCAAAACCTGCCAACTTAGCAAAAGCACCATAATTCCCCAGCAGAAGCAAGTGAGCCTGCCTTATTCATTACTCAGAGGAAATAGTAGGTTCCACTCTATAGACATATCTGTCTGCCACTCCCAATAGGATGTTAAAGCTTCTGCAATTTAAATATTTTCAGTTATTGAAAGGGAGATCCTGCACAAATCTGTGGATTCACAGCATCTATTAAACTCATTATACTTAAGAGGTGCAATATTTACATCAGAATGATTCAGTTGGTGATATATTCTAAAGATAAATGTGTATTTATGATCTGAAGAAGAAGTGTGATTTATAACTACTTTGTCAGACATAAATAGAGAGCCTCCGCACCATTCTAGTAAATACAGATTAGCCAGGTCACAGATGAACTATTGTCACAAGATTAAAGCCACTTTGACCTGAAAAATGAGGGAGCTAAGAGTGGCCCCTCATTGGAGAATGTGTGGGCTACGAGAAAGAATGGTCTTATTTCCATCTGAGATGTCTCACCCTATGGTCTGAGAATAAGTAAAGTTAATACTATAGTAAAACCTTACTTTTGGTTTCTGAAAATTTTATTTAACCAACAGCTTGACAAACTAGATTTTGCCCTCTATAAAATAGTATCATAATTCAATAAAGATGATAGACTAAGCATATATGTACTTTGGGAGTGCATGAATGAGGAGAAATTTCTCTTTTCCCTAGAATTATAGTTTAAATAAATTTAAAATGCTGAATTTTTTTCTGGAAAATTTGCAAAAGCAATAATTCTGCATATTTTGAAAAAGTCCTAACTATTTCTTCAAAAGCATTATCTTTAAACAAATATGAAAAAGTACTGGCATTTCTAAAACTATAATTTTGTGACATATATAAATACATATAAGTAATATTTAAAAAATCTGTGAATATATAATAGACAATGACATCTGTTAGTTGAGCAGCAGCCACGCCTATCTAATAATGGAAGTATGTGACATTGGAATGACCCACCCAGCTCTCCATGCTAAACATACCAAGAAATACCTTAACACTCTTTACTTCCCCTCCCCCTAAAATGATATTTATGTTAGAAATAATACCATTTAAAAATGCTAGACTTTTAAAAATATATATTGGTTGCATGTATCAGAAGGGTGACTATATAATTTGTCTATGTGTGACAATTTTGAAGGCAAAAGGGGTACTATTAATAACTACACCAGGACAATAGGTCTACTCTGTGTATATTGGTACATGATGGCTCAGTATTAATCACACACAACATTAGGGATTTGGCAACCACTGATCTTTAGTGCCTAGTGAACCCCTCTTAGGGTTTAATTGTAGAGACTGAAGTATTCTAAAAATGTTAGCAGTGATGCTTGTTCTTTTCTTTTTAAGATTTTGTTTATTTTGCCCTGGCTGGTGCAGCTCAGTGGATTGAGTGTGGGCCTGTGAACCAAAGGATCACGGTTCAATTCCCAGTCAGGGCACGTGCATGGGTTGCAGGCCAGTTCCCAGTAGGGGACGCACGAGAGGCAACCATACATTGATATTTCTCTCCCTCTCTCCTTCCCTTCCCCTCCAAAGATAAATAAATAAGATCTTTAAAAAATTAATTAAAAAATATTTTATTAAAAAAAGATTTCATTTATTTTTAGAGGTGGGGGGAAGGGAAAGGGAATAAGATGGAGAGAAACATCGATGTATGAAGAGAAACTTGAATTGGTTGCATGGGCCCCAACTAGGAATCAAGCCCGCAACCTAGGCATGTGCCCTGACCTGGAATCAAACCAGTGGGCTTTCACTTTGCGCGATGATGCTCCACCAACAGTCACAGTGGTCAGGGCTCCCCCTTACTCTCATAAAGCTTAAAATCTAGTGTGACATACAGAATCAACATGAGAAAACAACTAGAGGATAATAATTAATTGTGATTCAAGATGGCACATATGTGCTAATTTTTTAGGAAAAAAAACGAGTGTCTCTGAGAGTAAACTGCAGTCCTCAAGGCAGAATGTCAGAGATGCTTCGGAAGAAGACAGATGGGGTTTAGAGGAAGAAGAGGGGAAAGAGAATAACACAGGTATGGAGAGCAACTTGTACCATGACTCAGAGGCAGGGAAGAAGATCACATCTCAGAGAACATGAACAGGCTCTTCCCAAGTCCCCTTACTGGGCTCTTCTCCTTTTACTCATCTTTAAATGGAAGTGTTCTTCAGCATGCTCTTGCAAGTCACAGTTCTTCTCTTTTAAGGACACACTCCTGAACAACATTACCCACATCAATGTTTTGTTTTGTTTTTTTAAATCAGAATTATGGACTGACACAGTCTTACTTTATATCTCTAGATCTCTTTTGGCATCTTTTCCACTATAAGATGCCATTATTCCTGTCAGATCTCCCTCCTGTCAGTTTGTGTTACAATCTTTTCTCTCTACATCCACTTATTAGTGAATTCCCAATTTGCCTGATATGAGAAGCATCCTTGGAGATTTTTATAAGTACAGATTCTCATGCTCACAGGGGCCTAAAGAATGGGACCCTTGGAGTTGGACCAAAGGAATCTGTTTGTTTATAGAGTTCCACACATGATTGCTGGGTTAGGCCAGCCCTAATCCAGAGTAACTATACGTAAATGTTCTATCTCTCCAAACCCTTATCTTTCTCCTGCAGTTAAGTCACTGACTGGATCACTGTTGTCTTCCAGATAAAAACTGAACTCCTTAAATGGATTACCATGTACTTCATGAATACCCTTTGTGTTTCTAACCTTTTCAAGTCCTTTACTTGTTAACTGCATACTTTTGAGCTAGTTATTTAGATTTTTTGTGTTTCAATATCCTCACCTATCATCTGAGGAAAATAATAATTTCTATATCAGATCAAAGGACCATTGTTATATGAAATATAATTCAGGAAAAGAGTTTAGCATAGCAGCTAGCACTTAGTAAGGACTTACAATATAATGGTTACTCTTATTTGATTGATTGACTGAGTCATTGATAGTTTCCTGGGTTTTGGCAATTCCTCCTCTTTACTCAGGTAACTACTGGGACATCATCTACTTAGAAAAGGCTCTTCCACCCTCTGAGGGTCAAAAAGGAAGTGTCCCTCCCATAGCTCTTCCTTACTCCATCATGGTGGTCATTTCACTATTGTACTTATTTAATTGCTTTTCCAACCCTTGCTATATTTAAGCTCTCTGGCGGTAAATACCATGTGTCCCCATGTCTTGGCTGGACACCTGGCTTGCCACAGGCTTTTACTAAAGGGTTGTGCAATGAATAATACCTCCATTGACTTAGATTAGTGCTGGAGAGTTGCGGTATTCAAATAACAAATAACCTTTAAAATTTAGAAAACATGTTTGAGTTGGCATGCTAGGCAAAAGGAAAACAGTGCTAGCTCCCTGAGTAGATACATCAGCAAAGCCATTCCACAGAGTCAGAGGAGTGGAGACATTCTCCTGAGGCTGGATCTGCACAACAGGTCCCCTGTCAACATGCTGCTGTCATCCATGGCTGTGCCAGTGCAGCTCCTCTGAAAGATGACATGCCAGACACACCATGTCCATCTGATGTAGAGTCCACTCTGCTGTGGCCTCCTAGAATTTGTAAGGCTCTCTCTGTTTCCCAGCCTTTTTGCTTTCCTTTCCACACAGCCCAAGCAGCTTTCTTCTCTGCCTCTGATTTTAGATGTAGGCTTTTGAGATGCTTGGCATTTGTATTCAGACTTTTAACTCACTCTGAGGTGGCTTGATGTGATGCTGGGCCCTTATAGCTGACAAAGCATCCAGTTCTCAATACCCTGACTGCATTGAAGCTCAGTTCTGTAACTTGACCCTCATCTTGTTTCTTGGCTTCTGATTCCTACTCTGGTGGCTTCCCCAGTGCACAGACCCTCGCAGCTGGCCCAAGTCCTTTTTGCCAGTATCTCTTGCTCTGCTAAGCATCTCCCTATTCCTCATTCCACCCCCCTTCTCTAACTCCACCAACATCTGCTTCATCCACCTAAATAACTAGGCATTAAATCAAACAATAATCCATTCTTGCATTCAAGGCAGATGGTCATATGAGTATCTGAAAATGAACCATTCCCATGTTCTCATTGATTATCCAATATGCCTGTTAAATATTCTTGTTATTTGTGGTTGAAAGTCACACTCTAACTCTAATAATTTGGGCTATTTTCTGTCATCTTAGTTTTTGGTTCTGTATGCTGTCCATCAGACATACTTCCTTCCAATATTATCAGTTTAAACTTTTCCCCAGCACCTGTCCCAACTATAGATTTTTGCCTGCTTCATCAAGATGGTTCTATAGCCATTAACTGGGTTGTTCCTGATATTAAGAAACAATCCCAATCTCCTGGTAAGCGATATCTAAAGGGCTACAGTACAGAGAGTTGCTCCCTCAGTTTTTGAGACTCACTGTGAACTATTGTGTGATTTATTCTTCTCTATGATCCTGAAGAGCAGGTTATTAAGGAAAACTTTTCACCATCATTAAAAGCAATATCTTGCTTTTAATTTACTATTCTTTATAATGGCTGTGGCATTGGATCCACATCTCACTGAGTTTAATCTACAAAGTTTCCTAGAAATGTTTGAGATTTAATCAGATGATGTTTATGTAGCTGGCATATTTACCTGAAAGCAGATGAGAGAGGTATTAAGGGAAGAATTGATCCAAAGTTAAAGAAGTCACTGTCCAGAAGGTATAGTCTGGGGATAGATTTCAAACTTCTTTGGCCATGATCCATGGTATGAACTATATTTTACACTGGTAACTAGTCTCTCTTTTTTTCTTATCAGAAACATACACACAATTCTATCTATCTATCTATCTATCTATCTATCTATCTATCTATCATCTATATACCCAGCCATTCACCTATTATTCTATATAGTAAAATTGTACGTATTCTTATATGTGCATATGTGTATATATATCTATATATTGTATAACTGAAAGAAAAGTTTTATGAAATACTTCCCCTTACTATTTGTAATGTAGTCTGATTATTTTCTTCCAGTGTACACTTTCTTTAGTTCATTTAATTAAAAATAATACTGATCCCAACTCATTAAATTGATTTTGTGACCCACTAAAGGGTTTTGAATGCAATTTGAAAATACATGGCTTAAGGAGTAATAACAGATGTAATCTTCAAGCCCTGCACCTTGGAGTTCTTCTCTCCACCCCCCCCACCCCGCTCTGGTTTATAAGAAGCTTCAAAATGTCCCCATACATAAACTAACAGTTGGATATCCTACCCTGTGGAAAGACTCCAGTATATTTGTCATGTTTTTGACAATTAGGCCTGGCTAATCAATAACTAACCCTGTGTGGGGGGCTTTGCTCTGATAAGTAATTTCCTGCCATTTGAAAGTAGTTCTTTGGAATTTGGCTTAGAGTCTTGGTTTTGTAAATATACCTTAAAGCAAGAGTTTCTTTATAAAAGAAGAAACAAAGACCGAGGGTAATGTGCTGTTTGGAATACATCTGAAATAGCTCACCATGATCTAAAGAGGGAAAAACCAAAGAAGTTAAAAGCCTGGCAAACTATCAGAGGCAGAGATGGCAACTATTTGTTTTGAAGTCCCTTGTATTGAAACAATGAGCGCACTCCACGTTGCATCCTGCAGCTCCATGACACAAGGCCTGGGAGTAGTTATTAGCATGTGTCTGTGTGATGAGGGAGCGAAAACTAAACATTTTAATAGTGTTATGGCCTTTCCTTCTCAAGTTCCCATTAATGCAAATACAGCACATGTGGTTTAAGTCCCAAGAGCCTTGTAGGACACAAATCACAGATGTGGAATAAACATTATCAGAGAATATGACTCCACGGTCTTCTCCTTGCCATCAACAGATGCCCTATTCTCCCATGATGTCAGGCAGATACCTGATACGCTACAGAAAGTCGGAGTTCTCAAAGGGCCCAGGATGTTATATTCAAAAGTAGACTCCAAAGACTTCTTGGTAAATTACAGCAGAGGTGCAGACTACATCAAGACTTTCGGAGAATACTCGCCACTATGACAACTGAATATAGTAAAACTTACTTGTCCTTCATGCACCAAAATTACCAGAGACTTAGGCTCTGTTTGTGTAATGTAACCCAGACAATTTGATGGCAGATGGCTGACAAAGTAAACCTGGTATGTTTCAGATGTCCCATAGAATTAACCCCAGCAATACTGATTTTTCTATGCCATCTTTGACAAGACTACAATTCACGATAATTGCTGCTTTGAGATTACACTCTTTCTTTTCTGTCTTCCATTCTGTTCCCATGACATTTTTTTCCCGAAATTCTCAGGCTCAAAAAATGAGTGAATTGAGTCTGTTCTACAGAACTCATTATCATGACTCTATTCTAAAACTGCCACTACATTTAAGAACTTGGATAATCTCCTTATATACTAATGAACTACATTTCCCATAAGTGAGACTTCAGTATCCATATGCTGACCTGACCCTAAAGTTTATATTGGCAGCATTGTCAATTGCCTTGTCGTGTGATTCTAGGAGCATTTGGATGACAGACTAATTCCTCAAAGCTGCTGCCTCAAGACTGAAATTTTAACGATCAGTGTATGCCTTTAGAGGAAACAGTTAAATGGAGGGATAATATTTTTATGTGATTATTTGCTCAGGCATTAGTATAATATTTTTCCTGAAAAATAGATTAAGTCAAATAATTTCTGATTGTAAATATAGTATATGAATGCTTTAAAAATAAGCAAAATCAGAAATTTACTATGTAAAATGAAAATCAAAACAACTCTAATCATCACTACTTAAATAAAGTTCTCTTAATATTTAATATATTTCATTACAGATTTCTCAAGGCATGTATTATATGCATTTTATACATATACACATATGGCAAATTAAATATACAATGTTGTATATCGTTCTTATTTTTTAACATTCCATGTATTATGAGGATTTTCCATGACATTGAGTTGATTGATTTAACAGCTTCGTAGTACTCTGTCAGAGAGATTTATCACAGTATATTTCAGCTTTTCTATTTTTCATAATTTGGTTGTTTCCATTTTTGTCATGACAAATGAGGCCATGTTGCATAAACAACATTTTTTTGTTAAAAATTTCTCATTTGTTTTTCTTAGAAGAGATTCTTAGAGAAATAATTACTATGTCAAATATTGTAGTTTTGGAAGGCTGCTAAATACATTCCTAATTACATCTAGAAAGATTGTTTTAAGTTATATTACCTCACTAAAATTTAGGTATGGTACCACTTCAATTCATATTTTCTGCTAAGTACAATAATATAATATTGTATACTTAGCAAATTTTCAAGAAAATATTTTTGTTAAGTTCACATTTCCTTTATAATTATTTATTTTCTAAGAATTTGTACTATTGATTTTTTTAACATTTTTTTTTAATTATAGGATTTTAAAGATTTAGTTGAAAGAGGACTTCAGTAAGATTATAAAGCCTTGGTCATAATTGCTATAGACATACTCCTCAATTTATTTTGAATGACACTTCTAATGAAATTATTATTGTTATTATTATTATTATTTTAAAAGATTTTATTTATTTATTTTTTTTTAGAGAGGGGAAGGGAGTGAGAAAGAGAAGGAGAGAAACATCAGTGTGTGGTTGCCTCTCAAGGGCCCCCTACTCGGGACCTGGCCTGCAACCCAGGGATGTGCCCTGACTGGGAATTGAACCAGTGGCCCTTTAGTTTTCAGGCTGGCACTCAATCCACTGAGTCACACCAGCCAGGGCTAATGAAATTATTTATATACAAAAATACTATTTTTTTAAGGTTTTTATTTATTTATCTTTAGAGGGGAAGGGTAGGAGAGAGGGAGAGGGAGAGAAACATCAATGTACGGTTGCCTCTTGTGTGTCCCCCGCTGGGAACTGGCCCGCAACCCAGGCATGTGCCCTGACTGGGAATCGAACCTCGATCCTCTGGTTCGCAGGCCCGCGCTCAATCCACTGAGCTACACCAGTCAGGGCCAAAAATACTATTTTTAATTTTTACATTGTAAAATTTAGAATTATTCCTTTTTGAATTTTTAATTCATATATAATTCATATTTCATATTTAATTCATATTCCCATAATTGTTGGGAATTCTTTACCTGTGAAGATATATTTGATTCATATTTTTCCACTATTTGTTTTTATTTTTAAAACATTTGTTTGCTTAATTCTTCTTAGATTTGTTTTGTTCTGAGTATATGACAGTCTGTTTCTTAAACTTTTTTCCACATAATTTGTTACCTAGCACCATTTATTGTTTAATCTTTCCTTACCACTTTGTGATTCTCTACTATTACACAGAGACAATGGTCTTTTCTATGGGCTCTCTATTGAGTTGCATGGCTTTTGTCTTGAGTTTTGCTACTTCAAACCTTTAATAATTCATATTTTAGATTTTTCCCTGTATATCATAGGGCATGTTTCCTCTTTGTTATTCCTTTCATGATTTTTTTTGAACTATTATTAACTCTAAAGCTTTCAAATAAATTTAAATTCTTTTTTCTCTTTCCCTCGAACATCACATTGGGATTTTGATTGGATTGTGTATTACTTTGGGATATATAAAAATTTGGCAATAGTAAGAATTCCTCTTCAGGAGCAAAGTATGTCCCCTATTCTAAGGTTTTGCATATCTCTTGGTAGATTTTTAGTTGTACTCATCTAGATATTCTCAGTCTAGGTATTTGAAATACAATTTTGATAGAGGAATGAAGAAAAGGTTGAGGGTAATGAGTATTTTAGAGCAGAAGAGAAACTATGACTCCAGAGAGTCAAGGCTAAGAAGGAATGGATGGGGAGCGAATTTCCTGTGGCAGCATTTAGCAGGAGACCCGTCCTCGCTGGGCTGATGACCCCAGCGGGCCCACCGCCACTCATTCCCCTGTGCATCTGATCGTCTGGCAAGCATTTCCCACAGCACACAGTCTCTATAAGTGATTCTAAATGAATAGGCACTAGTACAATGATCTAATCCAAAGCTATGCTCATTTTCTGATGATAAAAAATGGAACTATTAATACTCACATTGTATCATTTCCATTGGTCTGAGTTTCTTGTTCTTAAAATCATGGCAGGTAAATACCTCTCCCCACCCGCAGCTGCAAAAATGTTCCACTGATTTTGAAGCCAAGCCTTTACTCTATTTTCCCAAACTCTATTTTCCAAATTACTGTAAACTTTCCATAAAAATCTTACTAGTAGTTATGTAATATCTCATCATTTCGCTATATCACATCCCATATCCAAATTTTGGGGTGTTCTTTATTTTGTATCTCAGTAATGTGTAACAAAACAAGAACCCACAACTTTTGGTACAAATGTAGAACACAAAAGAAACTGTAACTTGAGATGGTGTTCAATCCAGTTTAAACGTGTGGACTCTACAGAGAACACCTGATGGTCCCATATAGGTCTCCTTTCAGAAGCCAAAGTTCTGTCCACATCATTTTACCACATGCTGCTTTGGTCTTACCTATAAAATGGGGATGAAAAGATTAGATACCTCATAGGATCATGATGATAATGAAATGTACCATGAAAATCCTGTGACAGAGTGTCTGGCAAAAAATATTAACTATTATCATAGTTACCCATGTTAAGTACAAATAGGTAAAAATCAAAGTGTCTCTGTGACCATCTCTCACCCCCCTCCCCTTAATGTTCCTGGCTTATTTTAGGAAAGAAAATAAATGCACTTCAGCTAAATGGGGAGTAGAGAGGGGAAAATTTGAACACCCATTTACATATAAGCACAAATGTGTGTGGACTACCTCTGTAATCCACATGTATGCTCATGATGGGCTCTTTCTTTATTATGAAGTAGGTGGAATTAATGATCGTAACACTGTGGGCTACAGGAACTAATTCCTATGTAGCACTGTATAAAGAGACTTGACTACAGACTCTGGGTGGGGTCCCAGGCTCTGTTCCTTCTGCTCATTTAGGCACCGTACCCTTACATTTTCTCTTACTCTAAATTTCCAAAAGACATTGTTAGCACAGCGGCAACTTCAAGCAAGCAAACGACAATGCATGAAAACCTCTAACATGGAGATTTTGCAGAATCACATTTAGAATGAATGTGCCTACCAGGGCTCCTTAGAAGGGAATGAGTGGTCCCCACCCATGTCCAAAGAGGGGTTAGAGGTAAGAGGGTGTGTGGAAGGAGAATCCTTGCCTGGTGCTAGGTTTCCAGTGTGTGGCAGTTGGTGGTAGGACATGTGGCAGGCAGGACAGCAAGGGCAGGGGCAGGGGCCAGTGTTTGTGACTGGGCCCAAGAGGATCTCCTTGTTCCCACAGCCTGTATAAAGCTTGAAGGGGACTCCTGTGTCCCTGTGTCACACAGAGCACTGAAAGCTCCAACCCGAGAACAGGACAAGGAGGCTGAAGAAAGAAGTGACCTCAGAATTCAAGCAAATGACAGAAATTGCAAACTTAGGTTGTGGGGACAGCTTGATGACAACCAGAAAACAAAACAAAGGAGACAGACTAACAACAGCAGAAACCAGGTTTAAGGGACTTATAATCGAGTTCAGAAAAGAGCAGGGCACAGGCAAGGCCAACTACAGCAAAGTGGGGACCAGCAGTGATGGTGCCCGGAACGTAGACTCTATGAAGGCAGGGATTTTTGCCTTTTTATTCACTGCAGCATGCTCAGAACCTTACTGAGTATATACCACAAAAATATGTATGTATAAGAGAACATACTTATTGAGTATATACTATGAATGAATATATAAAAGAGAAGGAAACTAGAGACCATTCTCTTATTTGTGATGAAGCTAAATAAGTTCTTCATTTCACCTAGATACCTACTGGGAAGAATACCCAGGAAGGCAGATTCACAAAGGGGTAACATCTGAGAAGACTGAATAAACTGAAATGAGAACATATAAGTCATTTTGTTTTTGTTGCATTCTTTCAACTTTCTACCCCAAAGAAATGGGGAATTGAGTATAATGACATTCTTTTAAAAAATTTTGTTGTTTAGTGTTTTTTTTTACCCCATTATAATTATCTACCTCATATCTGATGATCTCAGTGGCTTCCTGAGTTAATCATTTACCTTAACTAATCTCTCTTCCTGGCTTTCTCCTAATTCCTCACCTACTTGTCAGTCCTCTTTGCTGTCTTGGTAAACAACATTGAAATTCATCTTCCTGGGTCAGTTTCTCCTTTCACTCTAGATAGCTCCAGATGTCCTCAAGCCCTGATGTTTCCTCACATGACACCAACAGATATGCGGTATCTCAGATTAGCACAACATTCTTTCCAACCACTGCTTCCTTTTCCCAATATACCTTTCCCAATGTACCTTCTTTTATTTACCACGTTCCTATAAATAGGTATTTAATAAAATTACTCCTTATTACAATAAGCCAATGTTATAATGCCATATATGTATTTATATAAATATATATTTTATATATAAATATTTACACAAGTGTAAGTGTATGTAGAATCTTAAAAGTAGAAGAGCAGGATCAAAGGTAATAGATAATTAACTTTAATAAATTCTGCCAGCTTCTACTTGAACATTGCAATTGCACAATGAAGGAGAATGCATTTCTCAACACTCTTTTAAAACTGGACATTATTGACTTTTTAAATATTTCCATTTTGATGAGTGATAATGGTGTCCTATTAAAGGCTGCAAATTTATGACTCCTAGTAAAATTAAATGTTCTTTTTAAGCGTATTAACATTTTTAATTAATTGCTTTTTTACAATTTTTACTCAGCTTTCTATTGGCATGCTACTTTACTTAATCAGTTGGAGGTACTCTTTCTATCTGTCCTTTCAAATACATATTTTCTTATCTGTCATTTTTCCTTTAGTGTATTCATAGTGTCTTTAGTCACATAAAGGTTTTAAATCTTATGTTTTTACATGTCAGTCTTTTTTTCTTGAAGAATTTATTTCTAGTGATGAAACACTATTTTTAAGAAGATATTGAATTTTTTTTATTTTAATTGTTGTTCTTGTACAGTTTTCTGTCTTTTACTCCCATCTCAGCCCACCGCCCCAGCCCTCCCCACCTCCCTCCCATTTCCACCCCCTCTAGTTTTTGTCCATGTGTCCTTTATACTTGTTCCTGTAAACCCTTCCTCTTTTCCTGTGAAATTCCCTCCCCTCTGGTCACTGTCAGCCTGTTCTCAATTTCAGTGTCTTTAGTTATATTATGCTTGTTTGTTTGTTTTGTTGATTAGGTTCCTGTTAAAGGTGAGATAATATGGTATTTGTCTTTCACTGCCTGGCTTATTTCTTTAAGAAGATATTGAATTTTATCGAAAACATTTTTTTAATTGAAAGAGATGATCGTATGTTTTTCTCCTTCAGTGAGTTATAGTAAGAATGTACAAAAGCAGATATTCTCAAGTTGGAGATATTTACGCTTTTGGGATAAATATTTCACTTGGTTAATAAGATCTGATTGTTAATTATATTTAGAAATCTTTTCATCTTATTCATCATTATGATTGGCCTGCAGTTGGTTTCCTTTTGGGAACTCTACTGCTTGATTTTGTTTTCAGGTAATGCCAGCCTCATAAAACAAACTGGGGAGCTTTCCATGCTCCTACGGGGAAGAGATGATATAACAGGGGGTTGCTTGGTCTTTGAAGGATTGGCAAGACGTATCCATAAAAGCACATGTTCTTGATGGTTTCTCACATGTAGATATTTTATTACTTTAAAAAGTTCCTCTATGATAATTTTCTATTCAGTTTTTCTATTTCTTGAATTAACTTTGTATATTTAATTAAAAAATTAGTCTATTTCACCTAGGTTTTCTGAGTTATTAACAAAGTTTATGTAAATTTTCTTGTAAGTCACTTATTTGTAGTCATTTCTTATTTCTAACAGTGTTGTAATTGCCAGTTTTTCAAACTTGTTTTTTAAGAGACCAGCTTTTAGTTTTATTGATAAAATATGCTTCATTTGTGGTTTACATTATCATTTCCTACTTTGATCTTTATAAGGTTCTTAATTACATTTTCTTTGGGGTTATTTTGATTTTTTTATAACTTCAGTTCTTTTAAATCTTTGTTAAATTATTTACTTCTATTTCTATTTCTAAATATATGCATTGAAATATAAAGATTCATCTAAAACCTACTTTGTATTCTACTATTATTATTTTTCATTAAACAAAAAGTTTCAGGCAATGGATGATGGCTTCAGATCAGTTTCTGCTGGAGAAACATAACCCCCACACCACCCCTGCCTCCCACACGTGCCACTTCTCTTTAAAAGTGTTAAAGAGCCAACAAGGCACAGAAAATTTATGCACCAGTATCTTAAAGGTAATGGAAGCCCAGAGAAGTTAGCTCAGAATTTGGTCTTCTTCCCCTGCCCACCCCAACCCAAACACAGAACGAGTTTGCATTTGAAAGCAGTGTGAGAAAGGCTGATCTTAGTAGATGGCAATCTCACAGCCCTTGAGGAACACAATTGGAGTTTAAGTTCAGCAGATGAAGAGGCCCTGAGGCTTTCAGCTGGAGTCCTGAAGGATTGTGCCCTAAGCACGAAAATGAATTAGGAATATACCAGCCCTCACAAATGCAGAAACCTAGCACAGGATTAGCTTAATTCCTACTCAAATTAATGCAATTTGCTCCTAGTCTAAAGTACCTGCTATGAATAAAAAATAAATTTTCTCTGAAAGAAAATATCATTGTCTAGATTCTTGAGTGGTCTCTACAATTTTTCGTATACAATGTCCTGACTTGACATTAGTTTGTAGTAGATAAATAATTGACAGCAAAAAGGAAAAGTTATGAAAAGATACCTACATATATCTAGATAATCGTTATAATTTTTCATACAATGTATGCAAGAAAATAAATGATGACACTGAAAGTTTTGACAGAGAATTGGAAATGGTCAATAGACTGAAATGAACTTTAGTAATGAAAATATGATAAATTAAAAATTAAGACAGATTTCCAGCAGGTTAAATATATAGTGAAAAATGAAATTAGGTCAGAATAAAATGTGCAGGCTGGAGCACAGAAAACAAAAGAATGGGAAATACAGAAACAAAGAACACAAGATACAAGAAAAGGTCTGAGAATGATGAAGTTGGTGTATCAGAAAGAGGGGAAAGGTAGAATGGTAAAAAGCTGTATTTAAAGCGAATGACTGAGATTTTTCCAAAGCTGCTTTTAATATCTCAAGCCATAGATTCAAGATTCACCACAAACCTCAAGAAAGATAAATACAAAGAAAGCCATCCTTATTATATCACTATTATACAGAAAAACTCTAAAAAGAAAAATATCTTAGAAGTACCCAGAAGAAAAAGTGATGTCAAATGAGCAATAATATACTACCAAGTAGTATTACTAGTAAAAATAAAATCCCCATAAGAAACTTTGGAAAAGAGAGTACACATCCTCATTAACCATTTCTTGAAGTTGATTCCAATTATTTTTGCTAAAATATCTGTAATCTTTACTCCAAACTGCCAAACATCTCAGCAATAGAATTTAAATATCACCATTTTTATATCAATACAGTTACTTGAAATCATGTGCTGAAAAGTCTAACAAGATGTTTTAAAAGAATTTCTCTTTGTAGTATTGTATTTATTTCATTTCTCTTTCCTCTGGAATCACCTCTGCTCTACCACTCAACACCAAGACAGGAACGACCTCTTGTCTTCATGATGAGAGCCTCCTAAGTGGCCTCCTTGCTTCCATTGTTAACTCTCTACACTCAATTTCATTAAATAGCTGACAGAATAAGCATCAAAAAATGTTAACAGGACCATGTCACTTCTCTCCTCAAAACACCCTAATGGTTGAAAATAAAATTCTATCAGTCTCCAAGGTTTATGTGATCTGAAGATTCCCTATAATGTTGACCCTTCTCCTCACACACTTCACTTTAGTGTTATTCAGCTGCATTAGATTTCTAGATGTTACCATTGAACCTTTGAATTTTCGGTTCCCTCTAACAGGACTGCTCTTGACTCCAATGGGTCCCTCCATTCACAATTCTGCTTCAATATTACTGCCTCAGAAAGTCTGTCTTGCTCACCCTTTCTGGAGATTACAGCCTCTTGCTGCCCTCCTCCATCCTCTGTCTCCTTTCTCGCTTTATTTTTTTCTCTTAATGTATTATAATTGGCATATACCTTTTAATTATTGACTATTTTCTGACAACATGCAAAACTCATGAGTCTAGGAATTTTTTCTCTCTTAGTCACCAGTGTATCTTTTTTCTTGAAACTGTATCTCAATAAATATCTGTTCAATAGATTAATCAAAAAATTTATTCAAAACTTATAGTAAATGGTGCCATACATTACTCTGTCTTTGTGGGAAGGATGAAAGGATCAATACCGTGTCCTTATATTCAATAAATTCATAGAAACCCATGAACACATAAACAACTTGTAGTCAATGGGATAACTATAATAGAGAAACAATGTTCATATACAGTAATGTAAATTCTTATCTTTTTTATAGAAAAGAAATTGATTAATTTACCATCTTCACACTAGTTAATTATTACCCTAGATATCTGTAGTTAGACATTTTCTATGTAGTTTAATAAACACAGAATTAAAGGTCACAGTTCTTAAAATACATATTCTTTCATTATCATTGAGATTGAAGCTATCATGATTATTATATCATGGCCATCAATAAAACCTAACCCTAACCCTAATTAACTTTTATTTTCCTAAGATTTTACTCAAATGTCACCTTTCTAAGGCCTTCTCTGATCATCCTATTTAAATTTCTAATTACTGTTCTCTGCCTTAATTTTTTAGTTGCCCTAGCAACATTAATATACTGTATACTTTGATTTATCGTACTGTTTTACTTATTTCCAGCCTCACCAAAGTAGAATGTAACTCTGTGAGAGTGGAATGGTATATACCACTGCTTGGCACAGAGATGCTCTATTAAACATGTGTAGAATGAATGATCACACATTTCGCCTGTTTTCCCATTCCAGGATGGAGTATTATTATTTCATCCAGAATATTAGAAAATGCTGACATAGGAAAGGCCATATTGTAATAGGCAATCACATGGACTGCTATTGATCAATAAATACATTTTTACATTAGTCACAAAGTTAAATTTTTGACTATGTGCATGTATCCACATGAGTAGTGAATGAAATATCACATGTATCTTTATACTTAGCAAATAATAAAGTAGAAGATTTCATGTTATAAAAACATTAAATTTTGTAAGTTAATTCACCTGACTTTTAATTTAAATGGCAAATTTCTGTAGTATATTTAGATTAAAATAATTATTTTTCAGGTTTTATATACTATTTTCTAAAATGATGGATGCCAATACTAGTTTCAGCATGATTTTTGGTTGGATTTAAAAAATTAGCATCTCAATTTTACTTACTTTCAACTGCAAAAACTATAAAAGTAGAATAAATTTATTGATGTACAATAGGAGAACAGATGATGCTCTTATAATGTTCAAAAGCATATATATATGGAATGTATAGATGAATAATCATAATTCTTGTTTTCAAGGAGGATACACTATGATACAGGAATGATCTTGAGTCATGTAACGTTAACATGAACCTCAATAAGTTTGACTAAATAAGTGGTTAAGCCTGGTTAAAGGACCATTGGAGATATTCCCTTGTGGAATTAACACTTCTAATACAACTGCATCTCCACTTCTGTTTCTGACATAAATTAATAAGATTCTATTTGTTTTTAAAAAAAGATTCTCTCATTAGTGTCCCATCAAAAATAGCACCATTTGCCTCATTAAATTTAATGAGGTTGTTGTTGTTGTTGTTTTTCCATTGGTAGGTGTGGGTGTGTGATATATGTGTCAATGTTTTAGACTTGTATCTTCAAGGAACACGCTTTACTTAGGCTAGCTATTCCCTGAAGCTAAAGCTGCCTTACGATAAGCTATTTCTAGAAGGTGGTGGCACCTTAATGGATCTGGCTACCAGGTAGTACATCTTTCATTTTATTCTGAAATAATGAAAATGTCAGAGATCAGTGCCATTTTATATCAAACCCTCATAATTAAACATTGTCATTATCAAAATAGTTTATGCTATATGGCATACATGTAAGGCATCTATTTTAAACCCAAATTTAAACATATCTTCCTCATTTATCCATAGTCCCAACTAAACAAAAATCTTAAAATAGTGAAAGTAATTGACTCAAGCCACCACTGTTCCTCCCCAAATAGCATTACTTTATTTTCCTGTTTCATTATTGTATTGATCCAGTCTTGTGTTTCAAACTTATAAAAAGTATCACGATTGTTTTATAGTTCCATATAAATTCTAATCAAATGCCAAAATACCATCTGTATTTAAAGTAGCCATTTTTTTCTTTTTAGCAATCTACATAATAGAGACACAAACACATATACAGTATTGATGTATTTAAAAAGCACATGTACTGTCTGCAGAGTTTTTAATCCATTTGGCAAAAATGATTTGAGGACTATTAGAATAATACACATTTTAAGAATAGTACAAATTCTACTAGAATAATAATATGAATTCTAAGAAAGCAGCTGCTGAGTAATCCTTAATTCATTCTCAACTTTCAGATGGGGTTAAAGAATTCCTACAATATAATAATATGAAAAATAGCTGCAGGCAAACTTAGATATATATAGCCTAAAGCTAGAAAAGACTCCAATAATCTTTCTAGAGTGTTCAATAAGGAAGAAATGAAAACAAAAGTCCAGAAATAAGAAAATGCATACATTCAGTATATGGATTGAAAAATGAGAAGGGAAGGAGAGAGAGACAAAGGGATATTAAGATTGTCAAGTAAGAAGTTTGCAGCTTTTTTCAGATTAAACGCTTTGAATTAAAGCATTTCTAGAAGATTAATAAGCAGAGCATGCCATGAGACTAGACACTGTAATTCTTACCCTCACTTTCTCAGAAGAGAGTGGAGAAAAATAAAAATAATCAGATGTCATATAAAAAACCCACATCAGAAAATAAAATTATTCCAGAACACAGGAGAAAATATTTCACAATATTTTACACCCTCAGGAAAAATATGAAAACTTGGATCTATTAAAACAATGACACAAGAATGAGCATGGATGGTCAAGGAAAATATAATTTAGCAAAAATGTAAAGTGAGAGTTTTCAAGGTTTAAAAAAAGATTTGAGTGTCACAACAAAAATTATTAGAAAAATTAAATGATATTGAAATAGCAAATAGTTAAAGGTGTATGCTGAAGGTAAACACAAACTGCAAAAGAACAACGGGAGTGAAGCTATTGGGGAGAATAATGGAGACATTTAATAAACATAGTAGCCTGAATATTAACCAATTTTACGTTTTTGTTATAGTCTCATCAAAATAATAACAACAACAACAACAACAATAGACATGAAGATTATTCCAGGATTTTTAAAATTTGTTTTGTTTTTCTCAGTAGTGGAAGGAAAAGCATGTTAAGTGGCTTGACTCATTCAAAGGATAATATAACTAAATAAAATATATAATTTAAAATATATAATTTAAATAGCAGCTTTAAAGTGTATAGCTTGTGACAATTATGAAAACAACTTTAATTTCTGGAACACCAAATGGATAAAAATAGATCAAAAGAATAACAATTTCATAAGGATAAAAGAAAGTGAAGAAAAGGATATAACAATGTATAGGTTAAAAAAATAAAATCATAGAAATATCAAACATTATTAATCTTAAAAATATGAATGGGTTATATTTTCCCATTAATTAATGGAGGTAATGAGGTTGAGTTTTTTTTAAACAATAAATATATCAATATACTATTCCCAAGAGACACACCTAAGGGAATGATGAGGCTGAAATTAAGTTTGCAAATATATCAATGAAATACTAACAACAAAAAGATCTCTTTCTTTCCTTTTTACTTTCTTTCTTTTAATGTGTTTTCATAGCATTATTCCAAGATTCCCTTTTGCCCCCCAGCCTTATTGAGTTAGAACTGACAAATAATATTAAGTTTAAAGTGTTCAACACACTAATTATATAATATACAGGGTCTGTTGAGAAAAAGTCTGACCATTGTTAACATAACAAGAACGGTTTGTGCAACATCAATGTAACCTGGCAGCCAAGAAGTGCGGATTGGAATGCACATGTGTGAACAATGACAACTTCACTGTACTAGTCAGTGGGGGCAGTAGACACCATTGAGTGAGCATGTGTACTGTGTGTCTGTGACATTCCAAATGAGTGAGTAGAGCAATAAATCTGCATCAAATTCTGAGTTCAGCTTGGACATTCCTCTGCAAAAGCTATTTGGATGATTCAGAAGGCTGAAGTTATGGGCAACTGGTGATCGGCAGTTTTATCACAATAGCGTGCCCTCTCATGTATCACATCTGGTGCAGATGTTTTTGGCAAAATATTAAATCACCCAGGCAACTCAGTGCACCTATAGCTCAGATTTGGCACCCTGCAACATCAGGCTTTCCCCAAAACTAAAATCACCTTTGAAAGGAAAGAGATTTGAGTTGATGAGATTCAGGAAAATAAGACAGGGCAGGTGATAGCAGTTGGAAGAACTGTGTGAAGTTCCAAGGTGCCTACTCTGGAGGGGACTGAGGCATCATTGTCCTATGTATAATGTTCTTGTATCTTGAATCTTCTTCAATAAATGTCTCTATTTTTCATATTACCTGGCTGGATATTTTCTGGACAGATATAAATGATCACCACAGTAAGATTAGTTAACACATCTATCGCTTCACATAGTTGCCATTTCATGTGTGTGTGCGCGCATGTGTATCTGGTGAAAACATTTAAGATTTCTCACTAAGCAACTTTCATGTACACAGTACAACATTGTTAACTGTAGTCACCATGCCATACAGTAGATCCCCAAAACTTAATCATCTTAAAGCTGAAAGTTTGTACCTTTTGGATGAACATGTCCTTATTTTCCCCACCCCTGAGCCCCTGGCAACTACCAATCAACTCTCTGCATCTATGAGTTTGACTTTTTATTTCCACATATAAGTAAGGTCAGGTCATACAGTATTTTTCTCTTTCAACTTATTTCACTTAGCATAATGCCCACGAGGTTCATACGTGTTCTCACAAATGACAAAATTTCCTTCCTTTTTATGGTGGAATAAGATTCCATATATATATATTAACATTTTATATGTATATTTATATATAAATGTATAGTCACATATCATATATATTTATATATAAATATATATGTAAAATCACGTTTTCTTTATCCATTCATCCACAGGTAGACAGTTTGTTTTTATATCCCACCTATTGTGAATAATGCTGAAATATACGTGGAAGTACAGTTCAAAAAATACTTATTTTCAAGAGAGAATATTATTGTATGCAATCCTTAATTAGGGACAATCCTTAACTAAGCTAAAACTCTGAAAATTAGAATGGCAGAACAAAATATCATTATTGTAAACCTGACAATATAAAAATATAATTAACACATCTATAGGTATTTATGACAAAGTCAGCAGGAGCACAAGTGCATTCATTCTCATTCTCCACTTCATAAAAGTGATCAATTCTGACTTAGTTAACAAAGCAAGTATTCAATTTATGTGGATAATTGCAAAAATAACTAATTTCAATAGGGCAGAAATAAAAAAAAATAACAAAATAGTAACCAAAATTGATGAAGACTACATTGTAAAACATATAAAAACCAATGAGAACTTTCTCTTAGGTCTTTATTTGTTTTGTTATAGGGAAGTCTATATTAAATGATCAGACTTTCTAAATGCACATCCTAAAATTCATTCTCCCATTATATGTAGAATTGATTTAAAATTCCTTGGAAGGATTTGTTGTATTTCAAGTCTTTTGAGTAATGATATTTCTGTTTTTTTTTAAATTTACCTTGACTTTCCAGAAATTATCTTCATACTTTGGAGTCATTGCAAAAAAGAGAAAAATCTAACCTACAAATTGCTTTCAAGTAGAAGCTGTATATTTTGATAATATGAGTTTTATCTCAGGTAATCTTTGATAAACTTCAACCTGTCTTGTAAGAACTTAAGAACTAAAACCTTAAACATAAGAATATAAGGTGTAAGTTCTTGCCACTACTTAATTAATAATTTTTATTTTTTAAGTTTATAACCAGGACTCCCCTTATTTATTTTTTCTTATTTCATAAACTCAATTCAATGTAATGATTTTTATTAACATTGCTGCCCAGTTAGGCACTCATCTTATTTTGGTTGCTTTGTTCCCTGACCTTTCCAAAAACTATCCCCTAACCTATGACCACATAGAAAGAACTCACATGTGTTTGCCGAGTGATGAATAAATCAGTCAAGACTTCATAGTTTACATGTTATTTAAGCTGAACAGTTTAAATGAAATATTAATAAACTAATACAAATTTAATGGGAGCCATATATACAGACATTTATTTGAACATTATAAGTATCATAAGTATTTTCTATTAGATTTACTTAACACCCATCAGAATGTTTAGTCTATAATTTGATCTCCATATTTTTCTGTCAACAGATTTATTCACATTCTACACCTATCTTTGGGTTTCTATCAAATTTCACTTCATCAATAAATATTCTTCCTTAAAATATTTTACTTTCCAGAGTTTTATAATTCTAATGCCAGCATCATCCATTCAGTTCTTGCTCTACAACTCTATCATTTTTATTTATTCCATTTCCTTTGTCTGGACTGTTGGGAATTGTCAGTGTATTCTGCCCCCCATGTACTCAGGCCAAGGGATGCCCCCACATTGCTGCCAGACCCCAATCCCTTCCTTCTAATACCTCTTCAATATCGTGGCTGCATCATGGTTTTCGCCAACCCTCGAACCTTAAACAGTTTAACATTTCAAGGATTTTCTATTTAAATTGGAAAAACATCAATATATTCTCACTTAATTAAACTTTAAGAAATAGGCTTTTTTTTTTTTTAACCTTCACATCCTAGTGTCACTCTCATGATCCTCTCTGTGCGGCTCCTACGTGAGATCTCATATCAGTAGTTGTTTTAAGTCTTTGGTGAAAGTTTGAGTCTTGTTTATATTGGCTTCTTATCCTCACAGTAGAAATGAAATACTAACAGAGAATGAGTGATTTCACAGAACTTGTTTTGTAAAACATGATAAAAAGTTGAATTTGATCTCTTTCTTTCTCTTTCCCTCAAGTTTTCTTTCCCTGGTCTGTTTTGGTGTCCCCCTCATAAATTTCTTCCATTTCTGAGCATAACTTCACTATTATTATGTAGGACCAATTGTAAAAAACAATTTAAGCAGTTCGTTATAATTTATCTTGGCTGGTTTTCTTCTTGTCTTTGGTTTACTCCCTTGTAACAACATATATATTTTTGAAACAGTAACTATTATGTACTTCTTGGTAACCCTCACAATACTTAGTCTATTTCTGCAGTAATGATTAATAAGCCAACAGAGTATGCATTGACAGAGTTTGAAAATAATAAGAAGAAACACATTAAACTTATGAAAGTAAGGCCCATGAACTGGAAATAGTAAACAGTAAATAATCCTCAGGGCTCTAAGAAGGACTGACATTTGCAAGTGTAATGTTGAGAGAAAACACAGTGAGTGCCCGGGTCTCCAAATTGACACAAAACTAGAAATCCGGCACTCATTGGTTTCAAGGCTAAGGTATATATATATATAATTTGGTGAAAACATGATTCAAAGAGGAAAGCAATATATTTATTTACTTTAGAATACACCATATTTATTTCTGTTATCCAAATTTCTTCATTTCAGCCAACTCAATTTCAAATTAATTTATGGATTGAAATTCTTTTGTTTCCACATAGCTCTACTTGAATAGCTTAGCCTCTTGCTAATTAATTTTCTTAAAACTCCTTTTACATCTTTGAGAAACCAGCTTTAATATTTCCAATTATGTTAACAAAACTGGATAACTTTAGAATACATTTTTTTGTAAAAAAAAACAATACCCATTGAGGCTGTTCTCCAGAAATATTTTCTATCCAGGTAGACAGCTAAAAGATAGGTGGAAACATTCTTTTCAATTAGGTCCAAAAGTGGCATTCAATTAAAACAACCTACGGATGTTTTCTGTTTGATGCCAGCGCGCTCTGTGCAGTGTTTCTAGAGTTTTTCCTTGAATCAGCCCAACATGAAGTTGTGCCGCAAGCTGTGATTTTTGTAAATCTTTTTTTATTCCCCATTGGGGCATCTGTGAACTGTGGTCTCTTCATATCTGCGTTATAGGGAAATGCACACAGATCAGAAAGGATCGGACAGTCTCACATCTCAAAATATCCCCGCCCACCCACCTTCTAATTTGGAAGATAAAATTAGCTCTGAGTTTTTACCCTGAGAAATAACATATTTTGGAAACATCCAAATTTTCAGATTCTCAAGAGGGGTAATTCTTTTGTTTTCTCTCACATTAATAAGCCACTTCTTTCTGTGAACTCAAAGAAGCTAAAATCCTCATGAGTACCTTAGCTGTTTTCTGTTTTTCCAACTTTAGTTTCTTCTGCAGTGAAACAACAGAGTCTCCTCTCTCTCTCTCTCTCTCTCTCTCTCTCTCTCTCTCTCTCTCATTCTCTCTCTCTCTCTCATTCTCTCTCTCTCTCTCCCTGCCTTCCTCCCTCCCTCCCTCCCTAATCCTTCCTGGCTTGGCTAATAAGTCAGTGCTTTTGTTGGGACCTTTTAAACTTATCCTGTATTTTTTTATCATTGTAATAATATTATATGGCAGGCAAAAATATAATGATAAATGATAATTTGCCAAAAAGATTAAAAAAACACCGAGGTGTTACCTATCAAAAGTTCTCCTTCTGTCTGTGATGCAGCACAGATTGTGATCGTGACAGTAAATCTGGTGCTATTGTTAATGCCATGGCACTTGGGTTTTTGGCTTGCTTCAGTCCAATCTGTGACATGCTTGTGAATATCTTTCTTCTGTTCTGTCTGTATGGCATATGGATTTCTGGGATACAACGTCAGACCTATCCACATAACAAGTGTTCAGAGCACCTTATCATTTTAAAAAGCCAATTACTCAAAAAGACAAATGTGAAATGTTTCACATTTAATGATGAGCAAATCTGCAAAACAAATGCAATTTTGCTCCTTCTAAAAAGTTTAGTTTAACTGTAAATATTGCAATGGAGTCTTTCATGACATACACCACTGATAGAGAAAAGCTCATTTCATACATATTGTATATCATCACTGTCAATTACATCTGCCCAGTCTTTAAAATGAGGGTGGTATAAGTAATTAGAAATAAAGCAAATAGAATATTCTAAACTACAAGGCTCTGAAATCACTGTAAAAATGTCACTGCTAACATTGAACACTCTAAAAAAATATTTTGAAAGTCTCACCCAAAAAACTGAAAACTGCATATGTCTACAGAGGTAAAGGTCATTCATGAAACACTCAACAACAAAAAATACCAATTCATTTTTTAGAAATATTTGTCAATATGTAAAGAATGTTTTGTACATAAGTTCTCAGTTACTGTTGAATCAGTGGCTGTATGTAATATTCCCACATGGAATGATGTCCTTTCAAATACTTTAAAACAAAGGTTTAGTGAAGGATTTTATGGGGACATCTTGTGTGCTAAGATTTTATGCATGGGAAGTGCAACTAACAAATACAATAACAATGGGTTTGCAACTGATTTATGTATTTAAACTTTTGTACCTATCTGTGATGGAAACAACAGCTAATTCAGAACTATACATTCCTACCCCCATCTATCCCGCCCCACTTAAGCAAAACAAAGACAAGACTAGAAAAATCCTGTTCTTCAGCATCCCCCACGTAGGTTGTGTATCTACTGTTGTCACATTTAAATGTCTTTATTCTCCCTCTCCCCCTCTGTCTCTTCCCCTCTCTCTTTGTATATTCATTCTTTAAGCCTTCTTTTACACTGTGAACACTGGTAACAGAATATTATATGACATGAGAAATGGAATGCACCTGGCACTGGTAATTTTAGAAGAAACTAATCTTGATATTTATAACATCATTTAGTAAGTGGAACAGTTTTACCAGGCTTGGAATGTTAAGATATGAAAAAGTTCACTCAGTTCTTGGACTTCCATTCTATATTGGGATTAAAATTTAGTAAAAAATCAGGAAGCCTCCAATCAGCTCTTGCAGGGCACACATAAAAAAGACTACTACAGTCTTCTCTTAGTAATGAAAACTAGAAAACATCCTGTATTTCCATTGTATTTATGTTAACTACTTGTTATCCAGGATAAAACCTAAGCAGGAAGAACTGAACAACCAGTCCCTCCAATTGAAAATAGGGTCAATAATAATAATGCTTTAAAAGGCATTTACTGAAAATAAGTGCTTCACTTAGAATTTTATTATTGTCTCTATTGTGGATTCATTTTAGCTGCATGAATGTATACCTTAGTTTGAACTAAATTGACATATTGATGTGCATGACACTTGAATATTTTTATATGATAGGTAATATTCACTAGCTGGTTTCAGGACATTTAAATAGCAGTTTAAAAGTAATGTTACAGGATGTCTCAAAACTTTGATGAAAAGATGCAGGAAAGATCTAGACCCTGTATCTAGGTAAACAGAAAACTAAATAACTAATTGTTCTTTTCTGTGTCTCTAAGGTGAATGGATTTCATCCTGTTTCTCTTTATTTCAGTCATATTTATTTATAAAAATTAATTCAATTTAATTTTCTTTATTAAATGTATTGGGTGACATTGAGTAAAAAGACCTATTTCAAACAGACTAATGAGAGGGGCAAATTCCTCCTGGAAAATCACCACCTTAATTGTCTGTCCTTCACTTTCAACCAATGGACTATTTTCTTTCCTTAAACTCCTTGGTGTGATAAAATATGTAACCTATTCAAATTTCCATGCTAATATTTAATTTCTAACTGTTGGGACTTTAACTAATTAACACTGAAATCCTTACAGTTATTTCAACATTCATGCCCATGGTTTGCATAGAAGTACATATAGAAAGGAAGATGGTGATGCTAATGGAGCTTTGCAAAGCAGAAACCTGCTATCAGAACCTCCTAGTGGAGCAAATGAGACCTAAAGGTTTGCCAGTGGTGACCTTGAGAGGGAACGGGTCACACTTGCCTAGAGCCGAGTTGCAACAGATATTCATTGACTAAACTGTTGCTTATTTCTCCCATTCTAGCAGTTTATAATCAAATCTCAAAATCACATTTTGAAATTGGAAGGAGACCGAAAGATCATCTGTCCACCATGCTCCTGCCCCAGATAGGCCTGGAGTCCAATGGTCTGGGCAGGCATTCTGGTTGCCCACCTTACTCAGTGAGTTACTTTAGGAAGTCTCCTAACTTTTTTAAGAGTCACTTTTCCCAGCTGTAAAAATCTGGTGGAACCTATTTCACAGAGATGTTATGAATCAGATAGTACATGGGAAAGCCCTATAAACTATAATGTGTTCCACAGACATATTGTGGGGCCTTTCTTCAACTCACCAGCAACTTAGTTCCTAGTTCCTTACATACGTACGTACGTATGTATGCATGTGTGTATGTATGTATTGCCTTGTTTATCACACAAGATATAAACCATTCAACAGCATAAAAACACCAGGGGAAAAAATTCCAGCTTTTTTTTTTTTTTTTTAGATATAAGCAAAGCTGACAAAGGGCATTTTCTTTCATCTCAGTGTTCTTTGGGACTATCTGCAATGGTTTCCTCACAGCTTGTACCCAAGTCCTTCCCAAAACTTTTTGTAAAAGGAAAAAATGTAATAACGGTATTAGGAATAATTCCGACAGCTGCAAGCCCCCATAATCAGTCTCCATGTAACATTATTGTGTGAAATGCTATCCGGGCAGTACCTGAGTCCATAAAGTGTCAGGTGGCCATTTGGCATGAGAAAAAGAAAGGAATCAGATCAACATTTTATAAGTGGTTTGAATTTTTTTTGCACCTGTTATTCTACAATTTCTTTCAGTTATATTTCAAAACACTACAGTTGGGATCTCCTTGCCAACCTGAGATGGCATAAGCCTGGATAACAGAACAAAATGTGAGAAGGTCCTTCTGTCTTTAACGCCTGTTCACCAGTGAATCAGCCTCCAATTAATCTGTTTCTTCAGTAGGAGTTTAATAAAAGTCAAGCACACACATGTTCAGGCTTGTTTAGTATTAAAGCTGTGTTAACATTATCAGTCTAGCCAGGTCAAAAATCCTGTGTAATTAGATGCCAGCAACCATTTCAAAAAAATTTAAGGATTTTTTCCACTTATTATAAACAATTGATTATTAGAGATAGAGAAGTTTATACCTAAATTGAAAGTGCAATGAGAGGGATGCTTCTCATTAAACATTGCAAGGAGAAAAAAAAGTTTGTCTCATGGCCAAACTGCACATAAAATGAAATATATTAGGTTTGCTATTTTCTATTTGTTTATGAACCAGAAAATTCAGAATCATTCGGCAACTCTTATTTCCATCCCATTGTGTGGGTGATGATCAGAGTTGGTCGTTTACATTCAATCACATATAGCATTATGCTTGGAGGAAGCTCTTAACCCAGTCATCTGTGCCCATGAACTGAGTGTGTCTCAGTGCTTTCTGGAGGAAATCAACAAGGCTGCAGATGGAAATACAGGTTGGATGCATTTACAACAAACGGAGTTAGCAACTACAAAAGCTCAGCACTGAAATGTTCCCAAACCCCAGCTCGGCTGCTTAGTTTAGCAATAGTAGAGACAATAAAATTCTGGGAAAGTCTAATTCTCTTAGAGTTTATTTGTGAATGACATTTAACTCATAACTGAGGGGTACGTTAACTTTGCATAAATCACAAAACAGTATCACCCTAACAAGCATTTCTTGAGTCCACAGTAGAATCTAACTGCTAGTGGTAAGGAGTGTGAAATTTGATTCTTTCTCTTATGCCTGCAATGTGGAAAGATAACATAAAGATGACTCATACATGTGGGGTTTTCCATACAATTTCAAAGTTTTTAAAGGCAGATTATGTAAGACATCACCATTCAAAGCAGAAAGCAGCTATTTCAGGCAGAAGGAAGTTGGTGATGGTCTACACTCAGTTTTCAGCTTTTATCTAGCTACTCAGAAAAATAATTTATCGCTGTTGGGTTTTTTTTTTCAGAAATCCTATAATCAGTTCATTAAAGGTATGAATCTATCTGTACACCATCCAAATAATTGCAGAGAAATAGTCTAAATATTCCAAATGAAGATAAACATTGTGAAATAGAACTACATATTAGGTAAATTTCAAATTAATACCCCATACCAGACAAAACATATTGAAGAGCCCAGTTTTGATTAAATTGGTAGAATTTGTAGCATCCTTAATTTGTTACAATTTAATAGCCATGAAAACAATTAATCAAAAATGAGGAAGCTGTGAGTAAAAATTCTAGGGTCATATTATATATTTTCTTTATTTCAAGCCAAAAATCAATAGAGTTACAAGATACCTATATCTTTAAAATATTAGTTACTTTCAGAGAAGTATCTTTAATGCATCAACTTATTTTTTTGATTATTAAAAATATACTTAAAATGTTCCACCTAGAAAAAAAATGACCAGAAACCTAGGCACTGTTCACACATTTATCATATGAAACCTAAGTTGAAAATACATCTTCATCATCTTTATTTATTCTTACTGTTCATATTTCTCTTTATCATCAATCACATTTATCATTATTGTTCACATACATCTACTTTATTCACTGGTATAGAATATTGTTTATATTATGTTTAGGGTTTTACATCATCCGGCTCCTAGCCATGTTCTCTTGCCAAGAGTTTGTATATACCTTTCTCTGTCTACCAGTTCTACCCAAGCTGGAAAAAAGTGGTCTGTCAGCCTTTTACCCATTGAAGCTCTGAAAAGTTCAAATTAACATGGGGAAAAGGAATTCTATCATCAAGTTAATGTCAAGACCATTTCAGGAATTCTCCCATCTCCCTTATCTCTAACTTGGGTGTGTCATGAAGTCTTACTGTCTTACTAAATCTCACTGTATTTATTGGTAAATGTGAGGAATTATGAGATAATTAATGTAAAAAATTATTTCCAAATTTCAGAGAGCTATTATATTCATGAGAGAAATGACTGTATTCACAATTGTTAAGGCAGTTGAGGATGTTCCTGGAATAAGTGGGCTTTGGGGTGCTTAATTTTCTTGATTGAATATTCTATAACTATTTGGGCTTTGATGCACATCTAGCAAAGCAACAAATATCCCAAAAGAGGGATGTGCTCTAACTTTTTCTTTAGGAAAAAGCTCATGAAACCATTCAGGAATCTGGAGATACCAGCTTTGATTTAAAAGAAAAAAAAAAGTCACTTTTTCTTTAGAATCTATGTGGAGCTCACTGTAAAAAAAAAAAACAATAGGTTACTTTTTATGGGAGCAGACCCTTTACATGGTCTGCCATAGCATCACTAAATTACATGTTTCTCTAGTGACTAGGGACCACCTGAGTGGGAGACTTGCTGCTAAGGTAAACACTTAACAGGTGATGCTGTGTTCCTTAATCAAGCAGGTATGTTATTGAAAATACAGTCATGTCCCAGATAAGATCTTATGATTTGGTTCATGAACTTTTGGTGATATTTTTGATCCCATTAAAATGGGAGAATTTTATAAAAGCACATCAACAATGACAGTACAAATGCCGGGGTTCTTTTTGTTGCCCTCGAAAATAACTGAATAAAATAGACAAAGCGTAAAATAAATACGTAGCATAATTTTTTCTCCTCACTCTGTGCCTTGCAATCCAGGACAGATTCAACTTGTCTCTGCTTGCTAAAAACATTAATGTCATCTCATTGCTCTTAGATAAAAGTAAAACATGTTTCACATAGCTGACAAAGACCTGTGTTATCTGATTTCTGTCTACCTCATGGCCTTATGTCATCCCATGCTCTGTCTTCTTCATTCCATTCTTTCCAAACCTTTTTGGTTCCTCAAATATATCCTGATCTTCCCTGCCACAGGGTTTTTGCTTCTTGTGTGTATGATTCTATTAGCTTCTCTTATCACTCATGTATGCCCACTCACTCTCCTGTTCCTGATTTAAAGACATCTTTCCCGAAAGATGCTGCCTTGACCCTCCAGACTAGATATGCTAAACACAGTCTTTACCACCAAGCATGTCTTTTGCTTTTTATATAGAAAGACCTTCTGAGGATAATTGCTGGTGTGTTCCCATTGTGCTTTGTAATTTTCCTGAAAATCACCCTGCAAACATGTGAATATTTAATTATTTGCTTAATATATGTCTTTTAATTTAGAGCATTAAAAATCATGTAGGCAGGGACTACATTTTGCTCACCAATGAATCCTTAGTTTTGTGTCAGTGTTGAAACATAAGAGGGGCTCAAAATTTATTGACTGGGCAATTCCTATTTCTCACTCGAAATCTCTTTTACTGCCTTACACAATTCTTCAAGGTCAAGCTAAAATGCGATCTTTTTTATTGGCTTACCCCTACCTCCACAGTCTTATTTAATTCCTCTTTGATATTTTTGTATACTGGTAATAATGCCTTTGCTCAACAAATTTTAAGCTACTTTAATGTTACCAACTATTCATTTAAAAAAATATCATATTCTTCACATTATGTAGTGTAGGTGCTTTGAGTTTATATTATTTGTGTTGGTTACTACTAAACAATTGTGGCAGATGATCCAGATAGACAGTGTTTTTTAGGCAAACCATAGCGGTCTTTCTCTCTTGCTCTCAGACACTCCCTGCCTTCTCTTCCCTCCATCTTCCATGAATGGTAGTTTTTAACTGCTTTCATACCTTATTTTTTTTTTTCCTTGAAGATAGTATGTGGAATAGAATCTTAAAATATTTTATCATCTTCTTGTCAATATGCATACCAAAGAGAAACTTCCGATGATCAATAAATTGTTCCATTTCTCTGTGAACAGAAATTCTACCACACAATCTGGGATTTCACTAGTCTTCTTAGCTCTAAATATAACAGCAAGCATTTAAACACATGAAATAAAATTAATTTTGAAGTATATTTGATGATTCTTTGCACTTTAGAAGCCCTAAAGTAACATTTTAAGAAAGAAAGATGCCTACTTCTAAAATAGGGCCTTCATTATCTGGAAATCCTTTATATTTCCATTTCTATTTTTTTCAGCAGGTGAAAATCAGTACTTGTCATTAAGTATTACTATTGGGAATGTGGGAGATTGAAAGACTGTCTTTTTACCATTACCACTCTTAAAAGTGCATCTGAAGTTGGGATTCTCAGAGTGTATATGGCAACCGCACACATAGTATGGGTCCCTTGAGAACACACTCACACCCTGAGCAGGTATTGTGACCACAGTCTTCAGTGCTCTTCCACGTGCCCACCATTGCAGTAAAGGATTTGTATTTTACAGCTTTAATTTGTTTTTTTCTTTCAACTTGCAAACAAGGAAAAGAACCATCTGTGTTCTAACCTTGGCTGTAACTAGCTGTTGAGTCACCTTGGACATTTCTGCATGCTTCGTAGACTACCGTGGTTATGGATACATTAAAAAATATACAAGCTCTGTCCAGAAGGTATCCAGCCATATAATATGAAAAATAGAGATTTATTGAAGAAGATACAAGATGCAAGAAACATTGTACATAGGACAACAATGCCTCAGTCACCTTCAAAATAGGCACCTTGGGACCTCACACAGTTTTCCCAGTCACCATCAGCTGCCCCACCATATTTTCCTGAATCTCATTGACAGTCTGAAATCTCTTCCCTTCCAAAGGTGATTTCAATTTTGGGAAAAGCCAGAAGTCTCCGGGTGTCAAATCTGCACATAGAGGGGCTGAGTCACCTCGGTGATTTGATGTTTTGCCAAAAAATTCTGCATGTGATGTGACACATGAAGGGGTGCACTGTTGTGTGAAGCTACCAATCACCAGGTGTCCATAACTTCAGCCTTCTGAATCATTCAATAGTTTCCATGGAGGAATGTTCAAGCTTAACACAAAATTTGATGCGGATTTATTGCTCTATTCACTCAATCATATTGAATGTGATGGCCGCACAGTACACATGCTCACTCAATGGCATCTACTACCACCACTGACTAGTACAGAAAAGTGATCATTGTTCACACACGTGCATTCCAGTCCACTCTCCTTGGCTGCCAAGTTACATTGATGTGGCACAACGGTTCTCGTTATATTAATAATGGCTGGGATTTTTTTGGACGGACTTCATAAATTTTTGAATTTATTGGGGTGACATTGGTTAATAAAATTATATAGATTTCAGGTATATAATTCTACAAGACCTCATCTGTATACCTCATTGTGTGTTTACCACCCCAAGTCAAGTCTCCTTCCATCACCATTTGTCCCTCCTTTATCATCTACTTTCCTCCACTCCTTTCCCCTGGCAATCACCATGCTGTTGTCTGAAGACTTATGGGTACTTTCATCTCTAAGAGTCTATTAGTTTATGCAGAGTAATAATGAAGTTGTAGGTTAAAGTTGTAGGGAAGTTTTTATGTATCTCATTGGATGAGAAAATAAGTCCATTTGAAAAGCTCTAAATTGATATGGTATATACTATGTGTTTATTTAGTGATCATTGTGTATATGTATCAATAGTTAATACCTTTGTTATTTAAAAGGGTGTAGTTTTAAGAAAAACACTTGTTAATTTGTGGTCTATGTCCCAAACCATAGAGGCAGGTAGGACAAGACCCTGGTGGGCCCCACCCTCTGGCACATAAGAATGCCAATGCAGACAAAGGTTACTGCAAAGTAACTCACTCCTTGGATGTGTTTGGTGGATTTTTCTTCCTACAGTCAGACTGGCTTTACGGTAATAGCAATTTGTAGTATCTCTTTCTGTTTCAATTATATTCCAACTGGGAGGATAGTCCTGTGAAAGAAACTTCTCAATGGCTTTCCCCAAAATTTCGCTTTTCTGAAGTACCAATTGAGTAATAACATAAGATTTCTTGTAAGTTATCTGGAGAGATTTCTCAAAAGATAAACTATGGATAGATTGCATTCTTCTTAGTAATGTTAATGATGCCTGCCCAAAGGATATATCACTATTGGTGGTATAAATCTTAGCTCTTAGTGCGTGTAGTGCAATGTTGGAATTGTCGGTACCTAGATTATAATTAAATCCCTTAATCTAGGCAAAGCAGAAAGTAGGTTAACTTTGGCAGTCTAGATCTGCTGGGCTGGCCAGGTCGAACTTTTTTTGTTTATTTCACAAATCCAAAACAAAAAATAAAAACAGATATTTAGAATAAAGCATGTATTAAATAATCTCTTTGGAAGTAAATATATAAATGTTATAATTCATTTTGTAAAAGAGAGAGAAAAAAGCTGTGTCTGAAAAATCCATATTATACATACACACACACACATATATATATATATATATATATATATATATGAACACACACACACATATATTCCCTATATTTTTAAATCTGAGTATGAGCTTTTAAGAACACTTATCTGTCAAGATTTCTATCTTGGGACATGCATATATAATGAGTTAGCATAAGAATATGACATTTTCTCACTGATTACTGAACAAATTCTCAGATGATAATGACTTTTGGTAAAAACTAGACCCCATCACCCACAGGTCAAAATCATATCAAAGATCCCTATATGTTATGCAGAATTGTTCCTATAACCCCCCAAAGCCAAAACAACAAAAATCTCTCAGCATGCTCATTAGTTTTCTATTTATGCTTCTTTAAAATCTCATCCATCTCTACTTCATTCGCTGATTTCATAGCATTACCTCAAGCTGCTGAAACAACTACATTCATCTAAAACTATCCAAAATAAATCTCATTTGTCTGCTATAAGTAGAGCATATGAGTAAGTGTTACTGTGAGCTAAAGGGTATGCATTGTGGGAATACACTCATTACTTAAACTTTCATTTCTAAATGCATGTTCACATAATATAGACTGGATATAACAGTCAATAGAATGTATAATATTTTAAATCTAACAGTAATACACTGATTAACAAAGTATACAATATACAGTAATTATTCCAGAAGTTATTATTTCAATATACATATATCTGAATATAAAAAAAGGTTGAAGATATGGACCAATTGGCACAGACTTGGGAAGATAGTATTTCTGTTTAAAATATTTATATTTATATTCTATATTGGTTTACATTTAAATTTTCCTTGGAAGTATTGGAAAATGGCACTTTCTAAAAACCCATACCATCCCAGAAATAAATGTAGTAAATATTTGGAAAAATATAATAGTGACAATCTACACTTTCTCCACATGTTCTCATAAGAGCTACATAATATAATGGATAGAAATTACTTTGGTAATTGACCACTCAAAGCCTGATAAGTTTCTGTGGGCCCCTGTTACCTATTTCATTCTTGTAACCTTTTTTCGAAGCCAGTGGACCTCTATTTGCCCCCCAGGAATCTCTTGGATAGCCTGTGTGTTGGTTTCTAATAATATGTTCTTGTTTTTGACCTGAAGTAACAGAAGAATAACCTTTCCCAGGTTCCAATGACAACATGATAAATGTCTTGAATCTGTAGTAATTATTTCTGAAATGTGAATTAAGGCAATGCTTGCTCATGATTTCCCTTAAAAATACAAGAAAATATACAATTTCAGTATTCTGTTGTGTTGGGAAACCCCTTGGGTCTTCTTTAACTGTTACAAATCTTCCATCTCAGAGAAGGGAGTATCCAGTTCTAAAAGTGAGGCTGGGAAGGAAATTCTGTAGCCTCTGACAGCCATGTGGCTGAGGGTGGTTCAGGACCATGCCACTGAGCTCACAGGGTGGCAAGAAAAGGGACTAGTTGTAGCGTATCATTTTCTTTTGTTTATAATAGGAGTCAATTGAGTTAAGTGCTTGCTTAATAATTGGCCTCCAGACTAAAGAAGCAGGCTCCCCAAACTAAGGAAATAAAAAGTTGTATTGTTTAGCATAGCAGTTTTTGTTTAGAACAGGGTAGAAATCAGATCTCTCCTCACATAATGGCGTAAATTTTCTCTGCAGTGGTGTCTAACAAAGGTATCACATGGGCATGAATCAACAAGGGTAAGGTATTTCACTACAGTTAATTATCCTGATTTATCTCAAGAAACTAGGTTTTATTCTGTAATCTGTGAGGAAATCTGCTGTTCTAGCCCTAAATCCTTTCCTCAGCCAGGTGATTATCAACTACATTTTTCTACAGGAGGGAATTAATGCCACATACTGCCTAAGCAGCTTTGAAGGCAAAAAGGCCTGGACCTGTAATAACTTTTGTGCGGGGTATTGATTCAGAGAGCACGAGGGAGCCCACCGTCCCAGAGGTTTCTGGGCATTCTGTGTCCTTCTGTACCTTTTGTCTTCTCCCACACTCCCCTCTCCACTGTGGACTCTCGCATTAACTCTCCCCAGGAGACCCCAGGTAACTCGGTGCTGCTGTTACCACAGGCTGAGGAAACCACAGGTAAAATGCTGGCTCCACAATGAAATCTGATTTTCAAGCCAGCAACAATCAATACGGCTTTAAAATTTGATAACAAGGAACTTTGGCAGAAAATAATCAGGTTTGCTGTAAAAAGCTGAGGCAGATTTTCTCCCAACTACATGGTTTGTTCTTTCACTTCAGGTTGATACTTTAGTGGACGCATTTCATTGTATTTACTTGTGTGTGCCTGTGAGCTGTGTATGAGTGTAAGTGTGTGTGTTTTCCAAGAGTGTGCATGCAAATATCTAAGGGTGAGTCTGCATGCTTTTGTTAAAACTAGTGAGCTCACTAGCCTGGGGACTGGGGGTAAAGAGGGAGGAAGTGAAAGGGGGGTGGAGGGGCATGACATATCCTGCTCCATGAATTTATTCAAAAGCATTTCAATCTGCGTGCACATCTTCATCACTTCAGTGATAATTAAATCTCAGCATCACAGGTGATGTCCTCACACAGTCTCTTTCCCGGGTTCCCACTGGGCCAATGAAGCAGGCCTCCCTGTGAGGCCTGTTAGCACAGATCAGGTGGTAATGTGGAGGGACAGATGAGCTTTAGCTGACAGATGGCAAGATGACCTGAAAAACCTGCCCCCTTTTCTAGGATCAGGCAGCAGCTGACAGGTATTATTTCATAAAATAACGTCTAAAAGGAATCGCCAGGGTCTTCGCATTAATCTGAGGCTGCAACCAGCCATGTAACGTTTATGTCAGAACAAATCTGTCTCTATGCAGGAGAGGGAAAGTGGTTTTTGATGAAGTTGTTCATAAATTTTAATATAATATGCCTGATGGTGTCAGATATAGTCTCATATCTCTTTTATATTTAAAGGCTCTAGTGAAACATAGAAATATTCAATCTTCAACAAGCTACTTTTAAATAACTAAAAAGTTAACCAAGGATACCTTACTGACTCTTTTTTTTTTTTTTTTTTTTTTTGTATTTCGATAAAGAACTGGTTCATCTGAGCTCCCTGTTTTTAAATGAAAATGATTTCAATGCCATGAAAAGCTTTTGCCTGGGGTACCAAACAAAAGGAGTGAGGCTGTTGCAAAGTTGCTTTTATGGAAAACTTGCTTTCCGGAAAGGAGGAATCTTGCCCAAACCCACAGTAAACAACAACGGCAGGAAGCCCCTGCCTTCTACATACATACATAATATTTCACAACTTCTGGAGAAAAAAATGTCAACTACTGACTGGTTGGCAGAGATAACCCTTTCATTAAATGAGCTCTCCAGGCACCTGACATTTGAAAGTTTCAGCCCAAATGATTACGCGGGGAATTCAGCCACCTGGATGGGTTTTGGCTATGTCTGCCCCACGTGTTATTCCCAAAAGAATGATGCAGCAAGGTATAAACTATAACTCAATTTCCATCTACCTATGAAATCGCAAAATCACTTTGTTCTTGCTCTACATGTACAATCCAATATTTTAGCACCAAAAGTCCTAAACCTCCCAGGGGAAGTTACTGACATTTTTCTATTTATTTGATTGTTATGAAACAAGGAGAAGCATTTATTGTGCTTTTGTTTAAAGGATGAGACTTTTCTTCTAGAGAACTTTTGTGCTAAAGTTTGCCCCTTTAAGTGCCTCTAAGGATTCATGAACATAGCAGACTCCCAAGTAACCTGGAGAGGCGTGGATTGTGGAGATGGAGCCCTCGCCACACACTTCATAATCACGTTTTCATCTGCCCATCTGCTGCAGACCTGGGTTTATTAGTGAATGCACCAGACACAGAGTCATGCCATTTTTGTGTTTCAGAAACACACTGAATACAATTTACAAAAATGAGTAATGCAGAAAAACACACATTTCAAGATGTTCCTTTTAAGAATTGAAATTAGTGAGGCATATGGGAAAGTTTCTCAGTCTACTTAGATACTTTTAAAGGACTACCTAGCCTGAAGCCTCTAAACTATTAGTTTACTAAATGTAAAAAAAAGTAAATTCTCCATTTGACATCTCATAAAATGAATTAGAGATTTAAAAGTATTCATGCAGATGTCTTTATTTAATTATAACATAATCAAATTAAACCTTTAAAAAACTTCAAATGGTGCAGGCCTTTCTGAAAAATCTGATTTTTCTTACGTTATATTGAACATAAAATTAAATTAGAAACTAACAGAGTAAGTATAGAATTTAGATCTAATCAGCATAGAAATATTTTTTTATCTGAGACAATTAAGATCAGTACTGAGTAATTTAAAAGGTTAAGTGAGGAATTATAAAATTATACATATATAATACCTACCTAAGCTTATTAATTAAATTGAAAACAAATACATATTTTTTATAGAATCAAAGCTTTTCTTTGTGTGAGGGTCAAAGTTTGGGGTTTCATGCTCTCTCTCTTCCATAAACCTATCTGTAATACATGTAGAATTTCTATTTTTCTTTTCTTTGAAATAGAATAGAATACAATTTCAGTGACACATGCAAAGTAAATGAAGTGAGAAATACTTCTGTATTTTTAAGATTTTTTTCCCCAACTTTTTACAGCTGTCTTGCCCATACCTGATTTGGTGCAATTTCTTTTAGCAACTCATTTTTTAAGTCTTTCCAAAGTATTCACCTTTGGAAAACAATAGCTTCCTGTCGTTGAACATTCTTATGTCACCAGTTCATGAAATGTTTAATTAAATTATATATTTCTATACATAAAAATAATGTAAATACTTTTAGAAAAAAAGAAAAAAGTTTCTTCATAAACACTCTACTCAACTGTTAGACATACAATAGTACAGGCATACTGGAAAGGGGAATATTTAGCAAGTGTAGTGTTGATATCAGAACATTTTAGAAAAAAGAGGGGAAGTACTATTTAATCTTTGAGGCATTTAAGTGAGACTACTTAAGAGATTTTCTGAATATCTACTTATTACTGTGTGTGTGTGAATGTGTATGTGTATACTCCATACCCATGGTAAGAGTGAGATAAAAGGATGGAGGGGCAGTGGAGAACTTAAATTTTTTCCCAATTTTTATGATAATGATTGATAGGGCTCTTTTTCTTTTTTTATTTTGGAAAGATACACTTTCTTTTTCAATCTCTATGGTCTACACAGAACCTGGTTCATCCCTGGTAATTAGTAGTTTACTAGCTGTATGAGGTTAGGCAGGTTCTGTGTGCCAGTTTCTTCATCTGTGAAATGCCAGCAATAATAGAATGTTAATTTATTTTATGAATTCTGTGGATTAACATTGCAAAGAGCATGGAACAAAACACAGCCTATAGTGGGTACTAAATAACTAGTATCTGCATTATCAGTGTTATTACCATCTAATCATTATTTTTAAATATTCACTCATTAGAGGTAAGACTTAATGACAAATATGAAGGAGGTCCCTGAGTTGAGACTGTTACATCCTATTCAATTATTCAAAACTCTTGGTACCTGTTAATGAGCGAGTATTAGGAACATTTAGGTAAAAATGACATTAATTCAATATTCATTATTCTTCCCAATTTCCCTTATTTAAAATGAGAAAATTCCACCATTACAAAAATGTTTAATTCCTATGTTACCCCCTTTCTATATTGTTTTTTTCTTAATGGTTAATGTTTTCCACATATTTCTGATTAAATGTTATATTTTGTGGCAGACTAGTGAGATTTTGGACTTACTGTCATGCTCTGAAACAAATACCCTCTGTGAAAAATTACAAGCTCAGTTGTCCATTCTGAACAAAGATGGATGTCCATGCAAGACATCTTTTCAGATTTTTTCTCTAATGGACATTTTGGACACAAGGCAAAAATAGTACAGAGGACCAATCCCAGTCGATTCCTTCCATGCATTTTAATTTCAATGTTACTCAGAAGGCGAGTCCTACTATTTGTTTATAAGAGAACTTCTTGAACAAGGGTTTTAGTAGGCATTTTTTTCTCCTTTTAATCTAAGGCAAATTGTGCTTCCTTTCCCCCCGCCCCCCATCAATAGGCTTTGCCAAAAGTTCACTACTTAACTGCAAAACAAGCTCTAAGTTAGAAAAAATTATTTTGATATACAACTTGTTTTATTTTATCAGAATGAATACAAATAGTGTATTCAGCCATATCAGTTTTAGATTTTTAACAATCCTCCTCCTTGGAAAACACCTTGGCCATTTTTTGTTTACTTATTAATATCCCACCTGACAATATTCAGATGATCTATAAACTCTGTGTGGATGGCCAAGTAATTTCAGGTTGTAATATACTTCAAGTGGAATTTATCTGCATTTCCTCTTCTCATCGATAATGTGAATTGCATGATGTATGTTTTAAGGATACCATTTATATTTTATGTTTGGCCATAAACTAGAACATGACAATGATTAAAGTTGAATGTAAATGTTAAGAAGTCCCAAGAAACGATGGGGAGGAAGTATTTATTTTTGTAGTTCTGAGCATTAACACTACGTTCCACTGTCAAAGACAACTGCTGGGCCTGAGATAGTCCTTTGTGTGATGCTTATAGTAATGCCTTCACTGGCATCTTAATATTAATGTAAGTAGCAACTGGAAAACCAAAAAGATCTAGATCAATATGTGCCTAAAGACATCCCACTTTATAAACCTACATCACCTTTGCTTGATTAGTCCATTTGAAGTGCCTGTAGGTACTTCAAAGCTATTCTACTAAGTTGGTGTCTGAGAGTTGGAAAGTTATCCTGCAGGTTGGATGATGGTGGCACTGAGTGTCCCATGATTAAAAAAGAGAACTATTACTGTAATTCCACCTTATTTAGTACAGAAAAAAAGTATCAAGACATATCTTGAATACATTCAGGTAATTTTAGTAATTAGTGTGCATTTTGGTGAAATGCCTGTTGGGAGGAGTGTCCAGAAAAAAAAAAAAAAAAAAAAAACTATTCCAATGTCTGTAAAAAAACTCTCAAAACATATGCCTTCACTTATAAGTTTAGATACTATTTGGATGAAATACAATGAATTTTAACTTTAGTGTTCTAAAAGTCGAGAAGCCCTAGCTTGGCCATGCTGAGAGTTACTATCAGGCGACAGCAAACACTTCAGTTGATTCTCTTTCAGCTGAAGCTTCTCTACCAATCTATTTATCTTCTTTTGCAGGTTGTGCATAAAACCTGATGCTCTCAATCATCGTAAATAACTGCACACGTCAATCTAAAGTAGTCCTCGATCAGGCAGGCATTCCTCTACTCTGTGTGGCTCGAAACACATGCTTGACCTCTGCAAGCTCTATTCCCTCACTGTGGTTTGTTTAAAAACCCAAGATTGGGAGATTTCTGAAGCAGCCATCAATTTTACATGGTGAATTTATGAGAAGCTTCTCTCCAGGTAAAATAAAATAGTAGCCTAGGGCTTCTATCAAATGCTTTACACTATTGGCCTTTGTAGAATGAAATAAAATCTCTTTTTCTATAAAGGCATGTCTTATTCAATTTTCCAAAGAATAGACATTAGGGGGAAAGTTTTCTTCTCTGAAGTATGTTGAAGCTTTTTTTTTTTTTTTTCCATAATGGAATGAGATATATCCGGACAGGTTGGGTTTAATTCCACTTGGATATAGAAGGAAGGAGTAGATAAATTTTCAAGGGGACTTGATGTCTTTGATCACGAGTTTACTTACAAAAAAATCCAGATGATATCATGCAACAGAAGTTTACTTCTAATACGGGCGATTCCTGAATGACGCCAAGAACAGAGATAGCTATTTTGGAATTCCCAAACTCTTTTTTCAAATTTTACTTATGCAGGTGGGTTACATTCCTCTCCTATGTACTTAGCAACATTTTTTTAAAACTCTAAAACACATAGGCCTTTTTGCCTGAGTTAAATTTGTTTCCTTAGCTGGTAAAGCTTTTCCTTTCCATATGGTCAGGATAGTTAATTTAGTTTGTCTCTGAGGTGGCCAACATTATAGTGTGGTATCATAGAATATAAAAATAAAAGAAGGTATGAAAACCTTATTCTAAAAATGAAATAAAAACAGATGGGACATACGTTTCTAACGTATTTAATTTGCATCGTCTTTTTCTCCTTTTAAAGTTCTTGTGGACCAATCTTGCAAAAAGGCAAAACAAATCCTAAACACTCCAGTTCCATGCCAGCAAGCTGCCAGGCTGATCTTTTTATCTCCATCAACTCCATGAAAAATCAACGAAAAGGAAAATTCAAAACCTGTGTGTTTAAATGTCCTGAAATTTTTTAAATAAAATTCTAAAATAACATTCTTTGACTATTTTTCACTCACATACTGTCAAACCATTTCCAAGTGTAAGCACAGTCATCCGAAAGCTTGAATTACCCCAGGGAGCCTAATGATGACCATTCTCCTGTCTCACAGGAGGGTAGGAAATGTCCAGGATAGCCCTAGAAGACCAGGTGGGTGGCTGTCAATTTTAGTTTTCATTTCTCTTCCAATGTCTTTCGATCCCATTAGTGCTGCTATAAAGATTTTATCACTTACTCCAAGATACCATCCTGTAAGTCCTGCCCCTAGAATCCTGTCTTTATTAGGTTTGCCCAGTGTACGTTGTTTAGTGACTCACTGTGTGATACCCTTGTGGTCTTGCACCAGCTACCGTGTGTGGATAAGACTAGGCCTGTGTGATACTAAAGCAAATGAATTAGGAGGCAAAATAATTTAAACACATAATTACTGCTTTTGTAGGAACAACTGCCTTAACTTTTTTTTTGCCAAATGTTTCCTGAATCACCTTTAAAAAAATCAAATCAACACACTAGAGAATTGCTTGAGAACTGCAAGGATTTGGCTCAGTGTAGGCTATATGACAAATTATTTTGTATACTTTCCATGTTTGGCATAATTACTTTCAGAAAGTATTTCCAAGAGAAGTGGTTTGGATCCACCATGGCATTATAGCTGCATTATTAGCAATAGAGGATTTGCAAATAGAATATTTTTTAAAAACTCTCACCGGAGGATATATTTATTGATTTTAGAGAGAGAGAATGAAACATCAATGTGATGCCTCTCTCATATGCCCCTGACTGGGGGTCCCACCAGCCACTTAGGTATGAGCCCTGACTGGAGATCGAACCTGCAACCTTTTGGTATAAGGGACAATGACCCAACCAACTGAGTCACATGGCCAGCATGCAAATATAATTCTGTTTGACATTAAAACACTTAAATATTATTACTAACATCAAGAATACTTTATTCATTAATGGCTATCCATAATTTTTATTACAGATATATTCAAATAAAAGCATTACCACATTACTATTATTTACTTGAGTCAAGACATCTGCTTCAGTAGAATGTTTTATTTTCTTATATTTTTTAGAAGAAAATAAGTTAATAGAGATGTTAATCATAAATTGTGACCAAAAGAAAACTTCAGCAGCTCCTAGCTTGAAATGGCTTTATTTATTTTAAATGTGCTCTCTCTTTTTACTTTCCCTAGTACAATTCAAAAATCTCTAAAATGATTTCATTGATTCCTAGAACAAAGTTTTAAAATTGTAGGTTGATAGCTTCTTTGGAATCATCTGCAACCTTGACACGTGTCTAAGCATAATATTTGGGAAGGAAATTAAAGCATGCCTGATATTACTGATACTTGATAATTTCCTTTCTTACAATGCTGGATAGCTTCATTTTTTTCCCTCAAGTTAGATGTTTACCAAAAAAAATTTACATAAATTTATAAAAGAAGTATATAAAAGAGCTACTTATAAGATATTGTAAGAACTTCAGGCTTAAACAAATGCTTTTTGTCAGTGTCTTGTCCCTGACTCTGCCTTTTCTGTAGGACCTCTCAAACCAAAAGAACAATGAACGGCGCAGAGAAGCCCCAGATGACAGCAGCTGTGAGTGGCATTTCCAGCCACGGGACCCTTCCAATCGCTAAGAGCTGTCAACATTTCCTTTGGAAGCAAGTGTGAGAAGAACTCTGTTCTTAGCTGATTTTATGAGTTAAATCAGCCCCGCCTCAATAAGATATGTTGAAGTCCTATACTCTGGTACCTCAGAATGTGACCTTATTTGGAAATTGTTGTTGTTGTTTTTTTTAAATATAGGCAATGAAGTTGAAACAAGGTCACTAGGGTAGGCCCTAATCCAATACGACTGGTATCTCTACAAAAAAGGGGAAATTTGGACACAGCAACAAATGCACACAGAAAGAAGACTATGTGAAGACACACAGGGAGGACATTATGTGACAACAAAGGCAGAGATTCAAGCTATGCAGCTGTAAACCAAGGAATGTCAAGGATTGTTAGCAATCAATCAAAATCTAGGAGAGGCAAAGGAGGTTCTTCCAGGTTTCAAGGGGACCTTGGCCCTGGTGATGCTTTGATTTCAGACTCAAGTCTCCAGAACTGTGAGACATTGAGTTGCTGTTGTTTTAAGCCATGAATCTGTGGTTCTTTGTTACAGCAGCTCTGGCAACAAATACAGTTTGCAAAACAGTGCCACTGAGGCTAGAATCTCAAAAAAGAAAAAGATGGAAAAAAAACATAGTAAAAAATCTTAAAGAAGTGAACCACTCAAATGCAAATTGTCATGAGTACCTTTGAAAAAACAAGGAAAAGATAACAAAGAAGGTACCAAAAAAAAAAAAAAAAAAAAGATGGATTGCTAAATTGAAAATCACAAATACCTCCTACCTCCTCCTCTTTATGTGTTTTATCTAATAATCCAAACATTCAAAATGCTTCACAATGCAGAAAGACTGAAGTGGTAGGAAACACTGAGACAGAAACTTGCTCAGTAACAGGGATGTCAGTCCATTTCAGGGAAAACTGTGAGAGAAAGCTAGAGGATGGTCAGAGTCTGGAGTGAGAGGGTATCTGTAAATCACTGTGTAAACATCCAGGAACTGCTCTCCCAAAGTCAAGAACCAGTCAAGCAGTACCAGCTGTAAAAATGGAAGTGTGCAGGAAGTGGAGGATTCCTCCAACATCTGTTGGGGCCATTAAAAATGAAAAATAAATCCAAACTGGCAGTATAAGAGATTTATTTTTCTATGTTAACCCTGATAGCAACTGCCAATTTTTTTCAATCTTTTGCCACACAAGTACCTTTCAAGGGGCGTAAAAATCAGCGCCAACTGCAAAAGCAGCAATAGGTGGAAAAATTGGGATCAAGACAATTTAATATTGATGGCAAACATCCAATAAGATGGGGGGAGGAACAGAGGAATATGAGAAGTCAAAGCTGGTGGTAAGGCATCAACTTTCCCCTTGGAAAATGTAATCATGTGGGGAAAATATGAATCTGAAGCACACCTTAAAATGAAAGGAAAGCCAAACAATTCTTTGTAGGCAGTATCATACTTTGCAAAAATAAAGAATTTGAATGCAGGTCTCACTATATTATGAACTAGAATCCAGGTAAACACAAACTACCTAAAACAATAGTGGCATATTTTTTAAATATAAGGCACAAGATAAACACATCATGTAATGCTCTTAACACAGAATGATATGGAGAGGTACAGCTCCCTTTAATGTATATCTGTTTGCCATGCACATTGCTAGGAGAGGTTGGCTTCTTATGCATTCAGAACTACACTTGCATAATGAAATAGATAATATGTTAAATCTTCCATTTTGTCCCCCCTTCTTTCCTTCACTTTTTTTTAATTGCATTTGCTAACCTTGCTGTAAAGTTTGCATCCCTGTATCGTGAACCCACATGTATGTCTCTATGCTATCAGAGTCTTAGAGTTTAGAGATGGAAGGAATCCTGGAGATCATTTACTTCCATAGCTTAATTCTATCTATAGACAAGGGAGCAGTGGACCTATTTAACTAGAGGGAAGGTACGGAGTTACATGTACAGGCTTTGTCCATTAACAACCTAGGATCAAATCCGTCTTACTACTGTTTGAATGTGACTATCAAAATTTCTCATCTTGGGGAGATAATTTAATGTATAATCAAAACACAGATACTCTTGAGGGTAAAAACGGGATGCTAATAATTATTCTGGGACAATAGCAATAATGCAGATCTATCCCTAACAAACTTATAGTCACTTATGTTGTCAGAACAATATGGATATCATAAGGTGGGTGTGAGAATTGAATGAAACAATGTGTGTAGGGCACCCAGGCAAACAAATCAGTGGTAATTTTATTCTTGTTATTAAATGACTGGCCCACAGGTCAGTCTGAATGTTTGTAACAGAGCCAGGAATAGAAAACACAACGTAATATTCTCTCTATTACACTACATTGTTACTTTAAACAGAATAGATTAAGTAGGAGAATCATAAGAAACAGAGTACTAACATATCATTATATTAGTACTCCCTATTAATTTATTTAATGTTTTGCTTACACTATCACATACATGTTCAATTCACCAACTAGATTAGATCTGCTCAAAAGCTATAACCAGAGGTCTGATATATTTATTTTCACTCCTTCCTTTATCCTTTTCTTTGCAAAGTGACTAATATAACATTCCACATAAAGTAGATACTTACAAAAGTGGGTAATTTTCTTATTCTTGCTAAATTCCACTACCTATACTGAGGGTTGTATAGATAGTGGATCCAATTCCTGTCACAATAAACATCTGTTTAATGGATGTGGAATAAAATCCTCTTTAAAATTTACCTGTTTATTGGCTTCCTTCATTTCTTTGAAAACAACAACAACAACAACAACAACAAGTCATTCCTTTTTCTGCTTAATCATTTTGAAGGGCATGTATTTTCCCTTATCTTGTCATTTAGATTCCTTGATTTTCAATTTAAGTTTTATAACTTTTTTTTGCTTGTTTATCCATCTTTAAAGTTGAAAATATCCTTTGTAGACAAAAGTAATGAAGATTCAAAGTAGGGAATTTAGATTGCTTTTCAAGAAACTAAAGAGAAAACTTTGTAAACTGTGTCATGATGAAGCTGGCCACATTCAGCGTCCGAAAGTGGCCTTGCTAATGGTCAGCGTGGATCGCTGCACCGCGCTTCGTGGGCAGCACGACCAGCGCTGACAGCCAAGATGCATGCTTGGAGGTTGATCGATTGATGGGGTTGTGTACAGGCGAGTTAAGACTATCATCTCTGCTTTTAACCTGCACGTGTTTGGAAACTGAAACTTCCACAGCAATTCATTGAGGGTGCTCTAACTTGGGAATTCTGGAAATCTCCATTTTATTAAACAACAACAACTTCCTGGTTCCAAGATTCATTACCACCAATTAACGTGCCTATTCTCTATAATAGTTAACTCCCTCAACTTACAAACTGCAATGTAATATCTATCATTTATATACTCGACTTCTCTGGAACAGTCAACTTTCAGTACTTTTGAGATTGATTATCCAGTTTGTGGATATAATTCAAACCCTTGATTTCTTCATTTCCCTCAAGCAACCTGACTCTAGGGCATTTCTTCTCTCTAGAATGCCTGCTAGAGGGCGGCAGTGGAGGGTGAAGAAGATGAAACAGCACATCAATCAAATTTTCTACTTTCAGCAGAACTGCAAGAGGATGGTATGTAGGAAGATGTTGAAAAAGTGATACCTTTGAGTGATATGAGGTTTTCATTGATTTTGAATATATCATTTTCTCTAAGACCCTAAGGGTGAGTAATGCTCTTTCCTATACCACCACTGTTGTCAGGGAGAGGGTTCAAAACAGGAAGGATCATGTTGTATGTTGTATTATCATTTTGGATAACTGGAAATTGACCGGAATATGCCAAGAGGTAACATGGATACATAACATTAGCCTTGACACTAGACCAGAGTTTTAGAAAAGTATCTTTAATTCTTAAAGTTTTTAGAAATACTTTAATATCTGTTTAATAAATACTCAAGAATGGCTTTGAACTTTCAATTCCACTCAAATTATTTCTAAAAGATTTTAGAAATTGTGCTTTATGATCTCACTTTCACTTGTGCTAATCATATCAGTCACTATTATCAGAGTACCTGCTTTGTTGAATTGAAACACATCTCCCAAAAACATGTCCAAAGCCATGATTGAAGGGAAACTTCAACATTCTGATAAATCTTAGTAAACATGATGTTTGTTTGTTTTTCCTTCTGCATTGATTTCAAAAGGTTCTTTCTTTCTTTTTTAATACTTTATCTTTTATTGTATTTGTCTATCACCATTTATCTACCTTATACCCTCTCCTACCTCCAACCGGCCTCCTTCCCCCACAATCACCACCCTGTTGTCCATGCCCATGAGTCCAAAGACTATTGCTCAATCAAGAAATATCTACTCATTAAGTATTATGACATATTGAGTATATTAAACTAATTATTAGTGTTTAACTGGAGATAATAACTTCGTGTATTTGTTGTGAAGGGAATAAGGTATCAGAGAAAGATTTAACTATATATAAAAAGAGGCTATTTCTAAGCATCATTCAAGGAATTAGTTAATTTGAAAAATTAACACTGAAAAAACTAAAATAAAACGGAAAAGTTATGATGCAAGTTTATATGAGGTCTGTCCAGAAAAAGTTCAGCCATTGTTAATATAATAAGAATGGTTTGCTGGACATCTATGTAACCTGGCAGCCAAGGAGAGTGGACTGGAATGTGCATGTGTGGACAACGATGGCTTCACTGCACTAGTCAGTGGGGGTGGTACTATCTATTGAGTGAGCATGTGTACTGTGTGGCCATTGAATTCAGAATGACTGAGTAAGTAGAGCAACAGATTTGCATCAAATTTTGCCTTAAGCTTGAATGTTCCACTGCAAAAACTATTTGGGTGATTCAGAAGGCTGCAGCTATGGGCAACTGATGATTGGCAGCTTCATCACAACAACACACCCTCTCATGTATCACATCTCATGCAGAATTTTTTGGCAAAACATCAAATCACACAGGTGACTCAGCTCCCCTATATCCCAGATTTGGTACCCTGGAATGTCTGGCTTTTCCTCAAATTAAAATCACCTTTGAAAGGGAAAAGACTTCAGATGGTCAATGAGATTCAGGAAAATACAAAGGGGCAGCTGATGGCAACTGGGAGAACTGTGTAAGGTCCTAAGTTACTTACTTTAAAGGGGACTCAGGTGTCATTGTCCTATGTACAATGTTTCTGGTATCTTACATCTTTTTCAATAAATGTCTCTATTTTTTCTTTTTTAAATGTCTTATGCATTTTATCACCATTTAGTCCCCTATAAATTCTTACAATCACCACACTGTTGTCCATGTCCATGAGTCCTTTTTCCTTTTTGTTCAATCCGTCTACCCCCTGCCCTACCACTCTTAGCTATCATCTAGCTCTCTATGAGTCTGTCTCTATTTTGCTTGTTAGTTCACTTTGTTTATTAGATTCCACATATGAGTGAAATCACGTGGATTTTGTCTTTCCCTGCTTGGCTTTTTTCACATAACATAATGTTCTCCAGGTCCATCCATACTGTCCCAAAACGTAAAACTTTCTTCTTTTTTATAGCTGAGTAGTATTCCATTGTGTAAATGTCTCATAGTTGTTTTATACACTCATCTACTAATGGACACTTGGGCTGCTTCTGTATCTTGGTGATTGTAAATAATGCTGCAATGAATATAAAGGGGTGCTTTATATTCTTTTGAATTAGTGTTTTTGGTTCCTTTGGATATATTCCCAGAAGTGGGATGGCTGGTCAAAAAGCAGGTCCATTATTAATTTTTTGATGTATCATTGTACTGCTTCCCACAGTGGCTGCACCAGTCTGCATTCCCATCAATAGTACAGGATTCCCCTTTCTCCAAATCCTCACCAGCACTTGTTTGTTGATTTATTGATGACAGGCATTTTGGCAGATATGAGATGGTATCTCATTATGGTTTTAATTTTCATTTCTCTGATGATCAGTGACATTGAGCATCTTTTCATATTAGATGGCTGGATACCTTCTGGATGGACCTCATATCTTCTGTAATATTTTTACTAAAACACTCTGCTAATTTTTGCTTTAAAATTAATATATAAGCTTTTTAACATTGTATTTATAATGTTATCATAAAACATGTAGTCATTAAATTAGTTTTCAAAAATAGTCAGTGTTTTGGAACTTTCACACTCTATATTTAGTGAAAGAAAATAAGAAATCAAAATTATCTATAGAATCATAATTTATAAAATAAAAAATATGTATATAAAGAAAAATAAACAGAAACAGACTCATAGATACTGAGAACATTTTCATGGTTGCCAGAGGGAAAGGAAGTTGGGGGGTGGTGAGTGAAAAAGATGAAGTTATTAAGAAGTACAAACTGGTTGATACAGAATAGTTGTGGGGATGTAAAGTATGGCATAGGGAATACAGTCAATACAGTAACATACATAGTTATTAGGTGTTCTAATAACTATATATGGTGTCAGATGGGTGTGAGATTTATTGGGATGATCACTTAGTAAGTTATGTAATGTCTAATCACTGGGGTATACACTTGAAACTAATAATAATGTATACCAACTATAATTTAAATAAAGAAAAATAAAGGTAGAAAGGAAATTTCTAACTCTATTGTATAATCTATTTAAGAATGATACTTTGGGGGAGAGGGGAGGGAATTTTAGAGAAAAAGGGGAAGGTTTAGAGCAACGAGTATAAAGGACACACGGACAAAAACTAGGGGGCGTGGAAATGGGAGGGAGGTGAAGAGGTTTAGGGTGGTGGGCTGGGATGGGAGTAAAAGACAGAAAACTGTACAAGAACAAGAATTAAAAATTAAAAAAAAGAATGATACTTTGGAAAGTGTTATTTGTACTTTTTCTCTTTTCTAATTTTTCCAAAATTATAATTGTGTTATAAAATATTTATAAGTTATAATTGTGTTATAAAATATTTTTCTGAATCATGAAAAGAATAAAATAACTGAAAATGTACTAACCATTTTTTTGTTTTTCAATTTTATAAAAAGAGTTTTTTAAGTATGCTAATTGGAACAAGAAATTAGAATAAATGATCACTAACATTTGTTCTTACATTAAAATTCTATTTTTTCCTGCATATAATTTCATTAGATAAGTATTGGCTGTACATTAAAAAAACTATGTATTCTTTATAGGACTACACTACAATTTTAACCGAATGTTCTGAGATATATTTTACCTGCATTATCCTGTCTTTGAAAGTGTGGTGACTATTGGCTGAGGGGTGTACAATGGGACTAGATGGTAATGGGAAAAATACAATAAAGATTAAATTAAAAAAAATGAAAATTTTATTATATGTTGGGGAAAGTAGTCCATATATGCCACTTGTAAGTAAAACCCAGAATGTGTACTTCCTCCATAAGAAAGCAGATTAATGCCTGGGAAACAGATTAATATTCTTCAGTTTATTACTTACAAAGAAGAACACTGAAAAGTGATTATAGGAAAGTATTTACACTACCAATAATAGAAAACACAGTGGAAGGGTTTACAATCTAACCTTTATGCTTATATGTGTAATCTAAAGAGCAAAGAAGAAAGGTTTTTTAAAAGTGGGTAAGCATGTTTTTTCAAATTAAATATTCAACACTTCAAAATATCCCACTAGTACTAAGACCAGGGTCATCTTTTTAGGAGCTAGTAAAGAAATATAAAAATGAGACAGACATAGCTAGAAGAAAAGCACAGTAATTAAAATACTAATTTTAATTAAATTAAAATAGTAGAATATTATCATAATATTAGTGATAGATTTCCTATGGTATACCTTTAAAAGCAATCTAATTAAAATCAGATTTTCTAATGCTTAATGTTAGCCTCCACGGTACATGTTAATTTCTTAATTTAACTCTGTATGTTCGAAGTCTTACAACATATACACTGAAATTAATGAAAATAAATGCCCTTAGCCCATGGCTTAGAAAGCCCTGCTAAGGTCAGTATCTCAATGTTAGAAGCTTTGTTTTCTACATTAACCTCACACATGCCAGAGAGAAGAGGCCTCGATTAGTGAATTCTATCAGTGCTGATTGATAGACTTGAGCATTTTTTTTTTCAGTAAATATCATCATTGACAGGCTACAAACAATCCAAGTTAAGTAAAACTCAAATTATTATAGCACAAATTTATATAGAGTGTTCTGGCACTGAGGGATTTTAGTTAATTGATTTTCCTGATTAGCTCAGAGTGAATGAAAAGCTCTTTACTTTTCTGTCTAATTTATATTTATCTTTAAAATGTTTTAGCTCATCTCTCTACTTTTAGCATTCTAAAGGGTTGCATAATGGACTATATTTGTAACATTAAGAATCTTACAGTACATGGCAGTCATAATTTTAAACATCAGTTCTGACTGTACCCAGTGGGAAATGTGGAGGTTGAAGACTTGAAGATGAGAATGAATACATACGCACTTTAGGCCATACTGGATATTCCGTTTGTTTATTTTCCTCTTTGCACAATCAATTTTAAAATGTGATTTTTTTCTGTCATCATTTACCAACAGATTTTCTTTAAAGCAGGATTTGCTCTTTCCCAAGGCTCTTCTAGCTCCAAGCACCCTCCCACAAGCAAAATAAAGTACATGTAATGAATGTTTAGGAAAGTTGAGTTCTTAGCTCATGTTGCTCTGTTCCTGCCTCCAGAATGAACCCTTCAGAACCATGGTGCTGATAGAAGTTTTAAGTAGGAACACTTACCCATGGCAATGTTATCAGTGGGTTTGCTGTCTTTATACCTTAAACCTATACAATTTCCATTCTTTCCTAAAGAAACATCATCTTCAACTTTCACAGCACAGTCTAAGGTTTCCTTTCTAAATCCCTGGAGCTCTCAGGGAGGTCATGTCTTTATGCATGTCACCACTGGATACTCCTGCACTGTTGTTCTAACACCTAGTGAGCTGCACACTTTCCCCCCAACATTCCACATGTGCAAGAGAGTATATTTTTCTTAGTTCGTAAGTGCTTGGCAGAACTCTGACTCCCAGGGTATTTGGGCTGTGTTGTTCTGAATTTTCATCACCAATCAGATCACTTACTTTCAGAACGTACAAAGTCACAAAAAAGAATTTGGGAAACTTACATGTAATAGGGCCCTGGGGAGGTATGGCAGGATGGGAGGTGAAGAGAGGAGGAGAGGCAAAGGCACTTCCACAGACCAGCAGGTAGAGAGAGAGTCTTGATTCAAGCATGATGCTAATAATACAATGTTTTAGTGTAATCACACTGAACGTTAACTTTAAAAATTAAATAAACATCTGGTTTATAAATAGCATGAATTGTGTCATAGATCAGTACCTATCTTATCAGAAAATCATTTGGAATACATGTTATGGTCCACAGCTTTGATCAACATATCCAGCCAAATTTCCTTTCTATCTAATCTGCTGTTTGATTGTTGTTTTGTTTTACAAATCCGGGTCTCTCTAGTGATTTCTTCTTGTAGTGAAGCTGTGACAGCCTTCATCTTCTCATTTTTTTCTCCCGTCTGTCATTAACTATTTGGCACATATCTACTAAGAATGTTAAATTCTGGAATCATGTAAGTGGAAAAGGGACTATACCTGTCCTAGAGAAGTTGTTAGTCTGGTGGGGGAGAACAACTTTTTCTATAAGTAGCTACTTTGGCCCAAGAGTGGCATTTCTAGTAGTGACATGTGAAAGTTACTATTGCAGCCCAAACCAGAAAGAAAGAATGAATCATTTCTGCAGAGGATCAGCCAGGGCGGGACACACTGAGGAAGAAATGGGGCAGGAGGTTGGCAACAGCAGGCCTCTACTAATGAGGACCAATGGTGGCGCTATATTGGACAGGGCACATTCCAGGAACAACATCCCATAATCCACCTACAATATTTTTATATCCCATTTTTAAAGGTAAGAAATGAGCAATGTGTTTCCTTTTAGGAAATATGTTCTTTCTTACCTTCTGATTTTTATTTTACCCATTATAATGGCTTTCAACGACTTAATTTGCAGTACATTTTGCCAACTGTCTAAGAAGTAGCAGAATTACAAGTCCAGCTATAGGTGATTTAACAGGATAAATTTACCTCATAGATATACAACATTTGATATTTACTGTTATGGATGTATTTTTAAGAGCTAACCATGATTCCAATAACAGTTCAACCTCAGTAAAATGATTTTGCAGCTTTGCTATGTCCAAAAAAAGATTTATCTGAGATTTCTTGTTCATGAGTAATTCAATTATTATTATGTTTCATTTTTCTTCCATCAGGAGAGGTAGGCCTTTATTAATATTAAATTAAGCATGGTAAAACATATTTTTATTCAATGAGAAAACACCCAAACCTAGGTACCGTATATCTCTTCTATTCCTTCTTCAATGCCAACTTCAAATTCAATGTGTTTGAGAGTTTTTCTATACTACCAACAAAATTGACTGTTCTTACATCTTCTGTGCCACTCTATACATTTCTGCTTTATTTTCATGACAGGCAGAAAGTATAATAGTTAAGTCCATGGAGTCCTGAAACATACTACTTGATTTTGAATCCTGTCACTTACTACTTGTGTTATATTGGGCAAGTTTCACTAGCATTCTGTGCCTCAATTTTCTCATCTATAAAATGGGAATAATAGCAGTATTCAACTAATAAGGTCCTGAGGAATAGAGGAATACACATATAAAAGGAGTTATAAAGTTATCTGACATATAAAAACACTATGTAAGTATGTGCTATTTTATATCTATCACCTATCTATCTATCTATCTATCTATCTATCTATCTATCTATCTATCATCTATCAATTTATCTATCTTTTAAATAAAATTGTTTGCTCAAGTATGCATCTCCCTCAAAGAGTATTCTTTATTTCATGCAGAAACATGTAATTTCTCCTTGTACACCAAACATTTCAAACTGTCTTAAAAATTGCTTAACATATGGTGGCAGTTTAATAAATGTCAACTGATACAACATTGGAATGAAAGACTCCAAGGAGCCAATGAATGAACTTCAGGAATCCCACAATTTGGAATTGTTTATATGGAGTTTTTTCTGTGACAAGTATTCATATCACTCATCAAATTTGTAATGAAATTGTGTAACATAAAATAGTAAAGAAATAATCTTCTAACTTCCACAACAATTAAAAAATTTCCAGGCCCATTTGGAATGTGTTATCTGAAATTTCTATAAGAAATTACCAGAAAACCCGAAGTACTATGATGTTACCATTATTTCTTTTGCTTACCTTATCTACAAGAAACTTTTGAAATTTGAATTTATACACTCACATACACACATACATGGGTAAACTGAAAGTGGTCACAGTGTTGGTGAAACAGAATAGTGGGTTCCTCTTCTTGAGAGACTAATGATAGATTTGTGGAAATCTTAGAAATGAAGTTAATTGTTTGGGTTAAGGAATAAATCATTAAGTCATTTCTTTTTCAAAAAAAATATTTTATTTATTTCTAAAGAGAGGGGAAGGGAGGGACAAAGACAGGGAGAGAAACATCGGTGTGCGAGAGATACATCAATCAGTTGCTTCTTGCACACCCCCTACTGGGGACCTAGCCCACAACCCAGGCATATGGCCTGACTGGAATCCAACCAGCAACCTTTTGATTCACAGGCCTGTGCTCAATCCACTGAGCCACACCAGCCAGGGCTCATTAAGTCATTTCTGAATACATTTATGGTAATGGGCCATGTAAATTGAAAAGTTTTGTTGAAGTCTTCAGCACTAGTAGTACACAGATAATGGTTGCTTAAGAGTAGATCATCAGAATTATAAGAAAAAATAGTTGGTAGAGTGTAATAGTGGTTGCAACGCTATGGTTTCAATCAAGGAGAAATCTCTCAAAGCAGGGGTTTGAAGTCCTGTGTTTCATAGACCTATTAGTCAGGATTCTAATTTTAAGATTTGGGGCATATTGATCCTTGTACCATTTTAAGCTAGCCTTGAAAAACAAAAACAAAAACAAATCAAAGCAAAGAAAAAATGCAATATTTGGCTCAGTGCTTAAATTGTTATCAAGCCAAATCTGTGTGGTCTATTTTGAGTATATTAGTTTCTGTTGTATTTGTGTGTTTGTGTGTGTGCATGTATGTGAGAGAGAGGGGTGAAGAGAGATTGCGGGGAAAGAAAGTGGGAAAGAGTGAATGATTTTATGTCAGCTTGGAGTCTCATACTGAAATTCTAGAGATCACTGAAAAATATAAAAAATCATTTTTTTCATTGTTGCAGAAAAGGTCCTTACCAACTGATCCTTACTGTTATGTCTTTCAGAAATTTATATAATCAATGATATTTGAATTACTTCCCATATCCAATAACATTCTTTGTCAGAAGCATACCTGAAATAGGTTTCTGTACTGACAAAACACCACCAGGAACACCATCAAGAACAATAAGCAACAAATAAAAATAACCCTCACCCCCAGCAATCTTTTCTCCCTAATTGAGTAGGGAATGTTAGGCAAATATTCTGATAGTCACTTTAGGCCAAGATATTCCAAGGAGATAAAAAGTAATGATTGATGAAACAAGGCCTCTTGTCTTGCATGGTCATTAGAAACATGAAAAAACTAAGCATAAAACTTTTCACATGGGTTTCCAGTATGCCACAGTTGAGAATAAATGAAAAGATACAGTACTTGCTTCAAATATCATTGCAGAAAAAACCTAAAGTTACTGTGGGTATCCGTGAAATGTGGATGTAAATAAAACAGATTTGAGTTCCATTTGGTTATGCCTATCAGAGTTATAAATTCCAACCATTGTTAAATACATATAATAAAAAAATTTAGAATAGACATGTAAGATGTTATCTCCTAATTATATAATTTTTTTGTAAAGGCCTAATTGCAACAGAAAAGATACATAAGTCTTTTCTGCATGTCATAAGTCCTAGCTAGATCATGTTTGTTGTTTAAGGTTTGTGTTTTCCTAGAGGCTCACATGGTTCACTGTTCTGGTGCATAAATTAATGTAATTCTTTTGCATGAAATAAAAACTTTAAAGGTCCTAGTACATATTACTGCTCCCACAACGAGAGTGCTAAGACCCCATTATGGCGGACTAATCGTATAGTGGAAATTAGCATGGGCTTTAGAAAATGGTACGAATTCCAATCCAGGATCTACACTTTCAAGCACAGAAATATTGGGCATATTACATACTCTCCCTGCCATTCAATTTCTGATAAATAAAGGAATAACGTGTAATAATAATAATAGCAAATGAAGGAGGAGGACGAGGGGAGGAAGAGGGAGGGGCCAGCTGCTGTCACTGCCATTGCTGCCTACTTTCTCTGAAAAGTTGTATTAGATAATGTAGTCTTTGCAAACTACCTGGCAGAGTATTTTGCCCCAATATGATGTCAGTATATCACAATCATCACTTTACTGATAATAAATAAACAGCATGAGTAAACAGTATGTTATATTTTTGGAACAAATACCTGGATTACTAAATTGCAAATTCATCCAACAATTAAGCTGGAAATTTTGCAGGTTATGATGAGAAAGTTGACCAAACAGAAGTCTGTTTAAAATCAAAATCATTAAATTACATAATTACTTTCTTAAAATGGCTATTTTTATTAAATAAAAAGATTTAAAAAACTATGCCATGAATTAAAAGATACAAAATCTACCCTGAGCTCAAAGGTTTGTCTAATTTGGTTCTTCTAAGAAAAACCAGAAAATAAATTTTACATAATTTAGCATGTTAAGGAAATTGGCATAATATTTATGATTTTTACCATCTTTCCCTGATACAGTCTATAGTTCACAGAACCACAATTTAAAATGAAGATGAGATAAAAGATGATCAGCGAATACTATTTGAAGAACATAAGTATCACTGAATTAGATTATGGAAATGAGCTGAACAATATACTATGAACATAGTTATGAGATGCTTTTGAACATAGTATGCAAATGTGGAAATTGCATTTGATTTAGAACCAAATTCTGCCATTTTTAGAATTTACTACCATCAGTGTTCATTTTGCCTGAATATCTGTGCAATATCTTTTTACTGTTTTTTGGGGGCTCCCTTGTGGCATGTTGGGAAATCTAGATGTGTCACTACTCATTTATGCAAAAAAGTATTAATCCACTATTTCGCTATTTTTATGTTCCCTGTTGATTATACATTTAATTCAATCAATTGTTAATCACAATTCATTAACTACTGTCATGAAATAGTAGTGAACTAAATAGGCAATGGAATTTGGAGAACTTATCTGAATGAAACTGAACTGAATAGACAGTCATTTCAAAATTTTATTTTTCTATTTTAAATTAAGTGAGTGTTTCTGAATTCTACAAAAAGTGCTGACTCCCTTACTTTCCTGTGCACCTATGCCCAAATGTTCCCAAGTCAACTTGACTGAACCCTTTCAAAGACATATTTTTCTGATTATTCCTTCAGTTTCTGCCTTAGTTTGGACCCTCAGTCTCTCTCATCCATATTATTCTTCTACCACCCCAAAGTTCTTGGTGCCCCCAAGCCTGTGGTTTCTTCATCTGTCCTAAAGTTCTTTTTCCAAAATGAATCTGATAATGCCACTTTTTTGCTTAAAATCTCTAATGACTTCCAATGAACCACAGAAAAACTCAAATTTCTAATAAAACATTAACTTATTTTTTATTTCATTTACTGCCACTCTTCCTGTCGAATCTTACCTTTCAATTGTATCATGGAATAATGTCTCTAAAGACTTCCCTCACCTCATCTCCAGGTGGCAATGTGTGTTGTTTGATACTCAGCTGAAATATCATTTACTCTTGGAAGTGTTGGAAGACACTCTTCCTATCTCTTTGCTTCCATCACATACTAAGTATAATTCTATTTAATCTTACAATATTTATCACATTGCACTGCAATTTATTTGGTACATTTTATTTGCCTCATTAAATTTCATGCTTTTCAGAGGCTTTCTTACTGAAGGTACATCTGGTCTAAAAATGTTACCTTATTATGTGCATAAAGGCAGAGAAAAGTGTGAAGATTATAACTATATACATAATTTATGTCAGTTGTAAACTGATACGTTTCTTATCAGTTAAATACCTTAAAAGGTCTAAATATATTTCTCTTGAAGTAAGTTGTTTTGCATTTCGTTTATTTACCTTTCAATAAATTCCTCTTTTCTGACCTCAGGTCCATAGATGATAACACCAAAATAGTCCTTTTAAATTGCAAAATTACCTTCTAATTATTCATTTAGTTAAACTCTATAATATGGCTATAAAAAAGGTGGCACAAATTATAGTACAGTGAATCCAAACCTATTTTTAGACAATGCAAATTACTTCTGGTTGTGAGAAACATACAGTAGTTTATTTTATAAATCAGCCTAATAATACACGAAGCATGAATTACAGATATGAAGGCATGTTAAAAAGCAACAACAAAAAATACACTGACACATATGAGAAAAGTGAAGTGAAATGGAGGTTGCCAAAAGAAATATATTTAAAAAAAAACACAGAACAAATGGAAAGTCTTGAAAGATAAATTAATGTATGCCCAAAGGCAACGAGTGGCATTTAGCAATAAATAAAAAAGGAAATAAAAATGGAGCCAATTAGTACAAACAAGAAAATGCAAAAATAATCAGGAATAAGGAAGAATAATATGCAGAGTAAGTTTTGTGAGATTCAAGACAGGATGTGGAAAATTATAAAGGAAGTGAAGGGAATATAAAATGATAAGAAATAAGGCAAATAAAGCGAAAATTGTGACCATGATAAAGATAAATACAATGACACTTTTTCAACTGTACGAAGGGCAAGAGTTCAGACCCCTAAAGAGATGAAAGGGATAATTTATTGACAGCTAAGGTAGAGGAGCTGATAAAATTATTTTTTCCTGCCTCAGTGTCCACAAATAATGAAGAGGCTAACATCCAAACACAGGTGCACATTTCCCAAGAGATGAAAAAAAAAGGAATGAAGGAAATTAAGATTGCTATAAAATGTCTAACTAATTGAAATGCTTTTTTCTCATGTCTTATTCTGCTTGTAAAGAAACAGTAAAACTAAACAGTATTACTACTTTACCTTGGCTACAATAAGCATTTTCAGAGCTGATTACAAGTAGAGTAACCTGTCAATTAGGTAAAGAACTCAAATGACTCTTTAAAAAATATCCTTCAGAAAGGTTCAGTAAACACCAGGCCAGCAAAGAAGAGTTAAAATTTGTGGCTGAAGACAGTGAAATATATAGGTCATGCTTTATACATTTTACTTTAAATTTCAGAAGTATATAATTATATAACTAATACTTTTCAACTAAGTTTTAAAAACTATTTTCAATTTTGCTTTTAAGTTTTCTTGAATTTCCATAAGCATGTTAGAAGAATCTTTAAATAATAAATGGAATCATAAGGATATTATTTTTATGGAATTATTCAAGACACAATCAAATTCTCAAAAAAATCACAGGAGAAAAAATATGATCCTGAAATGCATAATTTGGGGTATTTTAAGTAAATTACCAACACTACAATTTTGACCTTAAGGAATGAAGGCTTTATCAAATATGAAAATTACTACTATGGATTTGTGATCTTGATTCTGTTACACAGGTGTAATAGAAATTGAACAGAGGTCTAAATTTCATACCATATATGTTCTTAAATAGTTATAAAAAGACCATAGATTTCAAGTAGTTTGAATGATATCACTTTAACCAGAAAGCAAGAAAGTTCATATCTTACTGCTGTACTAGTTAGTTGACTATAGCAAAGTATATAAAGTACTTAATTAGGATAAGTTCTAGACATAATTTTATAGATTTTCCTGAATCTAAATTATTTTTCAGTGGTTTATATAAAAATAGTATTCAGAAAGACTGATTCAACATTACATAACCAAGATCTATTACTTGAAAAAAAAGACCATATTCAATGCTGCGAAGATACAAATTTGGAATTGGAATTCAACACATAATAAAGGAGAGAACATATCTGTGCTGCTATAATCAAGGTAGAGAGTGAAAACCACCATAAAAGAGGTCCGAGTAAAATGCCTAGGTTATCTGGGAGAGAGAGAGACTTGTGACAATAAACCTTTTATTCAATTGGTCATTCCAAAAATATTTCAGAATACATAGAGTTTGTATATTGAAAGAAGAGTAAAAATTAGACAGATGGAAATGTGCAATAAGGAAGTTTTCAGATGAAGGGGTCAGGAAATCCGAACAAAGGAGGTGGTAAGGTTATTCCTTTTTATATATGAGGCAATTTGAGTTAAAAGATATTTTTCAAAATTGTCCCAAACCCCTCCATTGTAAATGAGGAGCCAAAATTTGATTCCAGGAAGTCTATCTTTACAAGCCAAGCTCTTTCAATCAACTTCTTACTGATGGATTAACTTGGATATGCAGAAAGATATGATTTAGAGATCAGGATGCAGTGAAGGTTGATGCAGTTCAGGGTATAGCATCCCTGAGTGCTTGACATGCACAGTAAGCACCTAAATGGTGGCAATCTCCAGATGGGTGTATCAGCATTCTCTATGAAGAAATTACCAACCAGAAAGAGCAAGAGAAAGTTAATGCAAGAATCTAAAGGATTTTAATCTGAAAACTTAGATTAAATCTCACCAAGACCCAATAACAGAACCTTCATCCAAATATTTGGGAGGCTTTTTTTAAAAGTGTTTTCTGAGTGCTCACTTTGTCCTAATAGATGCTCTGATGGCATCTTACTGACTTTATTATCCCTTAGGGCTGGGATGCAACAGAAGCCAGAGGTAGAAGTGATCACAAAGATAAGAAAAAGCATAGGCATTAGGTGACATAGGGTTTTAACAAATGATGACTAGTTGTCTTTTATACTATAGAGAACTTTGGAACATTTGGAACACTTCTCCTCCTCTGGCATATCCCATCCTCTGTAATAAAAGGCCCAAAGACTACTATTCCATTCTTACTTCCTAGTGCTGCATAGAATAAAAGTACTTATTTAAGCTATTATACATATTCCATGATAGTCCTTTTTCATACCCTGTTCAAATTGTTCTTTTTCCTTGAAATGCTTTCTCTCTCTCTTCCTTCCTCCTTCCCACCCTCTCCATCTCTTTCTTCTTCCTCCTCCTCTTCTTCTCCTCTTCACCCCTTCTGTTTTCCCTTCTGGTTCTTCTTTGTGCACATGGTAATTTTCTGTGTATACTTCAGAGCAAGCCATGTTGATATTGTAATACATGAACCCTACCAATTTGTCACTGGAACAAAACTTCTCCCTTTCCTAAGTTTCTTAGCATTTATTGGGTACTTAAAACATTTTAAATATAATTGCCCTACACAAATTGAAAACATATGCTCATGTTTTATATATTTTATTAGACTTCAAGTTTCCTAGAAAGAACTTAATAAATGTTTCTTGATTAAATAAATGGTAAAATGTTGGGTATTTCCCCTTTAGATGATTCCTAAACCATTTCTGTGATAGGACAAAATAATTTCCAGTAAGAGTTCAAGGAAAGAAAAGAAGAATTTTCCATAACAGCACAGGAAAATTGAGGTGGACCTATCTCTAAAAAACCCCAAATAATCTTGTCACAGGCTAATGTTAACTAGGAGCTGCTCATCAGGACTTCTGAGATCAGAGAGAATTATTCAGACCTCTGTTAGTGTATATAATGGACAGATGAATGTTTTGTCATTTCTGCTACGGTTTAATCTCTGACTTCTCTTCTTTCTCTGGGAAGAAATCATTAAAAGAGAAAATTTGGCTTCATCAGCACTTCTTAGGACAACATTAGGTACCTGATAAAGTCCTTCTCTACTCTAGCAATTTATATTTTTTTAAATGATTGCTCCTTAATATCACCAAACATCCTAAAATTTGAGACAATAAGCATTGTAATTTCTATTCTCCATTTATTAGTAGCAATCTTCAAATTCACGACTTTCCAAATTTTACTCATTCGAATTGATTTCCTATGTGATGCTATTTCATTTATCTCACATGTATTTGCAGGGTTTCTGCTGTTTGGAACACAGTTCTAGATGCTGAATTACTGCAGTAAACAAAATAGTCAAGTTTCATGCTCTGACAAAGCTGGCATTTTGGTGAGTTTGAAGAAAATATGCCAAAATTGATGAACAAACAAATAGAAATATATAACAATAATAGGTGTTTTGCAGACTATTAAAGTAGTACAGGGTGACAGAAAATGACTAAGTCTCTACTTTTATAAATGGTGATTAGGAAAATCCTTGGCAAGCAGGTGAAATCTGAATGATGAAAGAAAACTATATAAAGATCAAGAGAGCAAGAATGTTTAGACAGAGGAAATAGCAGGGGTACAACCTATAGGGCAAAGTCGATTTAACATATTCAAGAAAATGAATAAAGAACAGTATGACTACAACAAAATAAAAAGAGAGAGATGGACTGAGATGGGACTAGGGCATTTGAAAGTGAATGAATCATGTAGGGTGCATTAAACCAGAATAAAATATTACAATTTTATTCTGAATAGAAAGTTATTATAAAGCTTTGAGAAGACAAATGACATATTTTCATTAATATATTTAGAAGATCATTCTGGCTACTATTGAAGAATAAATAGTAAGAGGGACAGACAGAAGTATGATGAACTACTAGAGGATTATTACAGTACTCAGAAAATGATGATGGTGACTTGAACCAGGGAGGTCCAATAAGGATAGTAAAAGGTAGATGCATTTAGCTTGCCTTGATGTAGGGCTAAGAGCTCAAACCGGTGATTTAAATAGGTTGGGCGTAGATAGGAATAAAGAATGAATTCTAGATTTTTACCTTGAATGACTAAGTGGTTGGCGTGATTTGTCATGATGGGAAATACCAAGAGAGAAACTGATTTTGAGTGGAATGGAGAACAATTTTTCTTTTGTCTTGTTAGCTTAGAATACATATTAAACATCTAAATGGATACATCAAGAAGCCAGTTGATCTGAAGATCTATGGTCAAAGCTGGTTGTAGAGATTTGAGTGTATGTGACATGTAGATAGTAATTTTAAGCCATGTTCCTGAATAAGATCAACTAGACAATTGGCAATATTAAGGTGATAAAGGGGTTGAAAATCAAGCCCTGATTAACTTCATAGTAAGAGATGGCGAGGAGGAGGTGGAAAAACCAAGAGACAGAGGAAATGTTCTTGAGAGCATAATGCCAAAGAAGCCAAGAGAAGATTGTATTTCAGGAACAGAGAAGTGAGCTATGTCAAATACTGCTTATTGCCACACCATAGCCTAGGCCTTGGGAGTGCAAAGAGGACTATATTCTAATTCCTGGATTTAAAGTTCATATTCAGATTGGGTAGATAGGAAAGCAAACAGACAATCACTCCAGTGTATACTTGTGATAGTTCAAGGTATTATGGGAGCACATATGAAGGACATGTCTGCCAAGACTTTGAGGTGAACAATTGGGAATGGTCTTTTGGAGGACTTGTCATCTAAAAGGAATATAATGAAGAGTTTAATGACAGCAAAATTAGGAGATGTAGCTACATAGAAGAGCATTCCCAACAAATAGAATAGTTTGTAAGATGCCAACCAAAGGAGAAAGGGCAAACTTTGATTATTCTAGATATGCTTTTGGGATGGATAGGACTTAAATTCATTATAGGATATAAGGCTGAAGGGAACAGCAGGAGTCAGATCATGAAGAGCTTTGAAAGATAGTAAAGCATTTGAACTTAAAAAAAAATAAAAAGACTGTGGGAGTCATTGAGAAATTAGAAAGAATGGCCAGCTATGAAATCAATGTGTATTTTAAAATATTTTCTGTGCAGCCAGGCCCAGGAGTGTGACTTAAATTGGTAGGGAAGGCTGATATGAATATTATTTAGGAACCTGTGGTAGAAATACCATCAAGAAAAGATGAGTACTTAAGAAGAATTAGAATTTTAAAGAATATTACCTAAGTTCATCAAAGTCCATGTGTCTTATAACAGATCATAAATAGTAAAGGTGGACACTATTTATAATTAAGATAGAGAATTAAGTTGGATCCAGTAAATGGAGCCCCTTAAATTGGAATTTGGTCAGCAAAAACTGGTAAATAATTCCTGACAGATGGCAACACAGTCTCGTCCATGACCATTAACATCAAGATCCCTGCTTTATGCTTCATCCAAGAGATGCAACTTCTGACAAAGTAGTCATTTCCAATTCTACCACAGGTCATTTGCCATAAGAGTACTATTCCCTTTTAAGAAAATACAGAAATCTTTCTTAATTAATAATGCTTGTGATAATGTTGATGGATAATGCAGTAATTATTTGGAAACTTCATTATAAGACATAAGAATTGGCATGTACCTCTCTAAAGTGCTAAAGACTCAACTAGAGTTCAGAAACCACCTTCAAGGATTTTGGTAAGTTAGATTTCTAATTCAAGGTATTGTCCTGTTTTTTTTTTTTTTTTTTTTTTTTTTTGCTTGTGTAGCTCACTTCTGCCACTCACTTTCCCCACTGTGTTCATAGATATAGCTCCTTCCTCTGAAATTCTGGACCTTAGTATGGTCCATGGCCATGGCATGTCTCACGGCATTGTCCTGAGACATGAGGCATATTACAACATATTGCTTGGAGGACTGTCTTTGCAACATTTTCCTTTGTTAATGACTCAATCTAATTTGGCCAAAATATGTTTGAAATTATGTATCAAAAATTAGGCAATGAAGAATTTAAACTATAAAACACTAGGAACCCATACAAATGTTCATCCTGTTAAATTGCTTCAAGTATTGCCCAAACAAGTTATTTAGTAATTAGTCATTAACCTCCCACATGTATCATCGGCACTGCACTACTTATTGATGCTTAACTCTGTTATTTACTGCTTCCGTTTGTCTCTCCAGGTCTACATGGTCACAATGTTTTGTAGGTGATCGATACACTAGATTATTAGGCAAATGTTATAGTTGTGTGGATAAGGAAACTGAGGGTCAGAAACGTAAATGCTTGTTGATATGTCTGTAGTCTGCCAGAAGCGGAGGTGGGATGAAAACTCAGCATCCCGGTTCTGAAGTCCAGTGTGTTTGCTTAAAACTCGGGAAGAGAGAGACTGTTTTTCACTTCTTTGTATTGTCTTTAGCTGTTGGTAAATCATCTTAGATCTTCTGTTGATTTGTTGGTTTTTAAATTGTTGAAGCTCACAATATTTTAGATTAACCATTTGATATTAACAGAAAGGTGATTTTAGAAAACTTGAAGTGTTAAAAGTAACCTTTAAATGTTTTTCCTTTCTGTTCTCATCTGAAAACAGAAATCACATTAAATCAATCTCTTTCAGCCTGTTCAAAAGCCTAGGAGGTTATCCGTCCCTCAAAAAAAATGGGTGTAAATATCATAAGATTTGTCATTTCATGTTTGGAAGTGAAGTGATAAATTACTTTTCCATGACATTTTATACAATAAAACTTTCCTACTAAAATAATAAAAATCTGTTTGTTGTAAATATGATATTTTAGAGTTTACTTTTTGAATGCAGACTAAGATAAAATGAAAGTTTAAATAATCAGCATATTATTATATATCTAAAACTATATATAATATTTATAAAATGCAGTAACATTGAATATTTTTTGCTCTTAGGGTTCTTTTTATAAATACTGATCTAAACATACTGCTTATCAAGGCACGTGTCTTGGATTCCAAGGTAAGGCAGATTAAGATGCTTCAACATTTTTCTTCATATCTTTATATTAATTTTTGAAGAAAAAAGTATTACCAGAAAAGGGCATACTGAGGACCGGAGAGGACTTAAAAATTGAATTTTGAAGGAGATTTATAAAGAGAAAAATTAAGATATTTTCTAGGCATAGGTAAAGACATAAATACTTTCCAAAAGAGAGACAAAGAGACAATAAAAAAAGGAAGCAAGAAGAGTAATGAAAGGAGCTGGTGATGGTCTCGAAGTGGGAGCTCAGGTTACTGATATACATGAGTAGGGTATTGGTAGCATTTTATCAGCCTGGCAAATATACATCCTACAATGGACTAATGAAGTCTATAACACATTTGTTCAAATGAATGAAATTCGATGCAAGTATGCATGAGAATGATTTGCAAGGAAAGAGTGTTGCCTAAGAGAAGGAGGGTCATGAAAATTCAGTAGAGAAAACTAAGAAATTTTTCTATACCCACTAAGTAAACTAGAGCATATTAAAAAAAATATTTGTGGCATAGACCATAATCAGATTTTATTTGTTCTTACATCATATTATTATGTAGATACTACATGTTTAAGTCAATCCCACCCTAATGAAATATGTTGACATCTTATATATATTTGTTTTATATGAATTACGCCATGGTTTCAATTTACTAGATATATATTCATTTTATCACATTTTTTACGTTAAACAGATGGTACTTACTATCCCTTTTATTACAAATGATAAGAATTTGGCTACCCACTCAATATTTTATTTTGTCTTTCTGAATTATAATGTCTATGTTGATGATGAACTCCACTCACACATACATAAAAACATACATATACATGCACAAGTATAATATTATCAATATATATAGAAAAATTAACTATAATCATTTAATACCCTGAAAGATAACTTATATAGAGGAACATATGTTAATACAGATTTAGATGTTGCATAGCTATGCATTTCCTTAGAGAAGGAAAATATTTCATACATGCAGCATATTTATAGGCATGTACAAAATATTTTCCTTTATAAGGTCAAGGTTTGTAAAGAAAAAATACCTTTTCTTATAAAATAAATGCTTCCTCATTCCTGTTTGTTTTTACTTTATATATTTCCTTTTAATCACAAAAATATAATTCATTAAATTTTTTTTTACCTAATGTCATCTTTTTCATTATTGGTTTTGATGATTTTTTTTTTTGAAGATTTTTGTATTTAGATGGCATACACATTTTCAATCATGTCTTAATTACTTTTAAAAATGCTGCACTGGCTTAGGGACAAGACAGATAACTTGTTAAGCATTTGAAATTTCTGAGCTGTTTTCTCAGTTCTGGCAGTCACTACCCAAGTCCAGATTGTAACCTCCTTTCTGCCTCCAAAGCCTGCCTTGGCTCCGTGTCCAGTGAGGGATTATGGATTTAGCAAGGAAGGTAAGTGTGACTACAAGCATTGGCTCACCATCTGCTCCCCAGCAGAGCATGGGCCAACCTGCATCGCCTGCAGCAAGACCAGGGCACTGTTCTCCAGCCAGCCCCTTTCCAACCTGGCTCAGGACACACATCACATTCAGTCAGATGATTAGGTCTAAGTAGTCCATATGTAACAGAATATTTTTCCTAAATACCAAAATGAAAACAAAATGAATGCCATTTTTTCATTCTCCTTATTCGATACATCAAGTTTTACACAAATAAATACTCTCTTAAGGTTTATGCAAATTATAGAAAAATAAAACTATGCATTATTTAGCAGTTCTCCTATTTCAAGATCTAACAGACTTTATTCACAGCATGTTTTTCCCTAGTTTATGCTGGCCTTCTTTTCTGATTCAACTTTTTAATTCATCTTTTTAAATTATTCCTTTTTAAATCATTATCTTACGGGTCTTCATAGATTTTCATGTATTAATCTATTATTAATTTTTACTATACTCAACTTAATCTTAAATTGTTTAAATCTTTTTTAAGAGTAAACACTTGCTTATGTTTTAAAGATGGCTTGTACTTTAGCATGTTGCCTATTTGATCCAGTAGCCTCATTCAAACTTAACTGTCAGATAAATTATAATTTTATTATGGGCAACTTGTGCATAGAATAATCAAGCATTGAACAGGGAAGTTAACCTTTGGGTGCAAGAATCAAGATAATTTTTCAGTTCTCAAGAACTAAGAGAATTCTTGCTGCCTACATTAACACATTTTATTTTTTTTCTTGAATTTATCAATAATATGCTATTACACATTTTCGTATTTTGTTTCAGGTCAAGTGGTTTTTAAAAAGATTTCCATAAATAGCAGGAAAACATGCTGTTGAAAGTAGCTTTCTGCTTCCTTTAGCCCTGTTGCTGATTTGAGCACACAGAATGAACATGAAAATAAGCTGAACAAACATCTCACCCTTTTTACTTAAACTGTTGTCTGCCTGACTGCTGAATGCACACAGAAAACAATCTAAAATTGTATAACCCATAATACAGTATATTAAATTACAACACTGGTCAGTAATGGAAACTTATTCCCAGATATGAATTATTTACAGCCCATTTAAGTAATCCATATTCAGGTGTGGCAATGAAAAAAAGTGCAACATAAATCTTTAATGCTGACCGGTTGAGAGAGCAGAGCTGAGGATTACAGACATTTTAAAGAAAAAAACTAAACGAATTGATATAGCCTGTTCAGTGGCTTACTGCACCAGCGTGCTAATAAATTGACGGATGGCATGTCAGGGGTAGGAGTTGAAATCCCAGCATTTCTAACTAAGGCGGGATCTGATATCAGACTACCAAAATAAGGAGTTTCTGAACTAGGTTGTCACAGGAAGCAGTTTGTGCATCTTTCTGTATATGCAATTGTTCAGGATATCATATTTTAACAGGAAACCCCATGAAGGATTTCTTTTATTTTTTAATTGACTCAGTAGCTGCATTAGTAATTTCAGTGAGCCACATAGCTCGTGTTATAAAACAGAGAGGGTATATTAAAGGTAAGCGTTGCTTTTTCTTTTCCGTGGCGTTGGGGCCAGTGCCTTATTTTAGGAAATAAACTTATCAAAGAAATCCCTTTAATCCTATTTTACATTTCCATAATATATAGAATAGAATTCATTAACCAACCTAAAGGGGGAAAGAAGCAAACGACTTCTGGAGTGTTTCACACTATTTTTTATACAAACTGCACAAGTTG